>JAFELO010000005.1:1341985-1446035 GCA_017140195.1 Eumaeus atala | reverse complement strand
CCCCCCCCCCCCCCTATTCTATAAAAATCCTCTCGCTCTCGCTCATCATCGCTCAAAGGAGAAGAGAGGGCAAAGCATCTGCCAGCGCAATTATCCCGATATGTTCGTCAAGGGCCTCCGATTTCTCGTTTGCCCACCTGTGCCTATTTTAGAATAAAATGCACACTGTATTGGCCTGGCTGAATGACACCCTTTGTGCTGGCCCGTTTCAGTTATGACGCAGAACTTAAAATGAATCTGATATGACACCATCCTTCATGGTTATGTTCTCTCTGCCTGCCCCATAAGAGATGTGTGTGAAATATCTATGCTAAAATCATATCTAATAAGTTGTGGATGACTTTTAGTCCCGTGATGTGTAAGCATCGGTCACCAAAATCTCCGACAGCCTATGCTATAAAAAAAATCAACAACTTCCATTAAAATAAAGCAAAATTTACGATCAACGACCAGCACAAGATGGTCGCAATGAGATACTAAACTATCAATTATGTAGGAAAAAGTAAATTCTGATGCGAACACAGATTCCCTTTATGGGTGCCTATAAAAATTCATTAGAAAACATTATATGACGCACATTTTTAATGTATTCTTAAAATGTTACTTTTTATTATGTCGCTAAGAGATACATAGAAATAATCTCATCCCATTAAACTGGGATTTTTATTGTCTTTTATATAATTTATTTAAAACAAATGGCTTTTTAATTAGGCGGATGTGTTTTATAATGATAAAATGGTGTTATGTAATCGTAGATTTTATGTGTCCTTTTTATAAATTTAAAATAATATTTACCAATGAAGTCGTCTTGGGCCGCCGCGGCTGATCTCCGCTCTACGTCACACTGGAGTGTAAATTAATTCATAGGGTAAACCATTGATCTACTTGCTTACGGCGCAACCACGTAAATTTTTTAGGAAGTGGTAGTGCCATGCTGCGTAGGAGGAGGTAGTGCCACGCATAGTGCATGACACTATATCCTCCTATGCAACGGAATGGGGAAAAACCGGGGAGGTACCTCTCGATCATATAATACCGCCGTAAGGTGACACCTTCAGTATCGGGTTTCGTGCGGTTCGTGAGTAGCCGGTGGCTTATGGTTTTATTATGTGGATGTTCATGAGCGCCGGTAGTCGTTAAAAGGCTCCGATTTCTCGTTTGTCCCGTATAAATATCAAGTACATTACTGCTGTAATGTTACTATTCCGTTATGTAACGGTTGTTTTCATTATTCCATCTATTGAGGATTTTTTTATACTGGAAATGGTATTTTGAAAGAAGGTCTGAAAAATATACGAATCGAGTGCAGGTAAAACAAACTACGGCCGTCAGTGAACTGATTTATTGTCTTGTAGCTAATGATGAGCGTGACGCTGCCTACCTACACACCTCCTGTAATCTACATTGAGGCGATTTCGTTTTTCTCGTACGACCAACATACTGGCTATCTTCTGCCACGAGGAACTCACCCTCGGGCTCACTATCAGTCGCGGGGCGATGGACTTCTATCGTAGTCGTCGCCCATGACGGCGTTGAGCAAGGCTGTACGTCGTGATTTATTTTCGTCAAGATCTTTTTAGCACTTGCTGTAAGCGAGATTACTTCCGAGGATTCAATTCCCTCCACTTCTGAGTCTGGCTTGAACGGCTGCATGTACCTAGTTAGCGCATTGACTGACTGTAATGTAATTCTCACTGGGATGTGTTGCCGACCGATATAGACACCAAGGACTATATATATATGTATATATAGATTACTGAAAGTGCTTCCAACAGTAAGCTGCCGAGCAACTTGCTGTTGAAGCAGTGCTTGTAAACATTTTTTTCGACGTACAAACAAAATGGTTAGTAAAGTAACAGTTTAACCCTTACCTAATATCTCCAGAATCTGTCACGTAACAAAACACCTGTGGCCAACAATGTTTCCAATCTCAGTTCCCACTGCCCATAACCGTGCCCATACTTAAAAACAAAATTAAAGGGGTTAGCCGTACGATAATATGAATTAAAAATAACTAAAAAAAAGGAGGCACGGATCGCCTCGGGAGGTTTTTTTTTTCGGACAGAGCCCGCGAACAGAGCCGATATCGCCTGACAACATCTTTGACGAGTTTTTTACGTAGCATTATTTTTAAATGGACCGATTATAAATGGTTGTTTGGCGATTTAACGCCCAATCTAATTAGGTAAATGATATGTGTTTTGGAGATAAATTGATTTATAAAGTGTGCTATCTAAATTTTAATTATTAGCTTAATAGTAACCTATCAGATAATTATGGTCTATTGGTGGTGCAGTGCCAATGAAGATTTGAGTCGCAGCTAGCAAACGATCGTCCTCATCATCATCAGCCGGATGACGTCCACTGCTGGACAGATGCCTTCCCCATAGAGCGCTATACGCCACCTTCACGAGCCATTTGCTCACATCTCCCCGCCATCTGAACTTAGTTGTCAGTCCACCGGGTAGGAGGCCATCCAACGCTCCGCCTTCCTGTGCGGAGCCGCCACTCGAGAACCTTCCTTCACCAATGGTTATCGGCTCTGCGAGCAATGTGGCCTATTACCATTTCAGCTTGCTTGATTATCTATGTCGGTCATTATTTATAGGGGGACAAAAAATAGGAGCATTTGATGTCTATCGACGCCCATAACCATCCGGCACAATTAACATGCTGGTGTGTTGTCAACCTCTGATAATCAGTATCCCATGGAGCCTCATCGGCTACTCGTAGACTATTCGAAATGATTTCACGCCACGAGAGGCACCTCACTAGTCGTGCTGACCAAATTCATTTGCAAATCATCATGGCACTAGCTCTGACTGTGACCTATACATAGGAATTTGTGACAACCGTGTGCGTTGGAGGGTATGGTAGAGTCGGTATTATATTAGCTAACATTCCGACGTCAGGGCCATTCGTTCGGCAGAGACTAAAGGAATAATTAAATAACATAATCGTGTATAAGTTGCGAGTATCGTATTACGAATAGCCATTTTATGCAAACATAATTTTTACGTGTCATGGCTGGCATCGTAAAAGCTATTCGGCTTCTGCGAGAAATCATTTTATCGTCTCATGTTGAATGTTACATCTTTGATAGTCGGTAGTTAGTTTCATTTAAATTTATTTTCAATTATTATTCACTCATAAGGGGTCAGTAACATTTTTTATTTAAAAGCCATATTAGTTCTTACATTTGTAAAAGTATAGTTTATTTAACAATCCCCGCGGTTAATGCTTCGGTGTAAAGGAAACGGGGATGATTAAAAATTTCACATTAATGTGTGGTTGCAAGTACATAGAATTAGAATCTCACAGGATTTGTTTGACATTAATTGAAATATCTAAATAATTATAAATCTTCGAGTACTTTAATAACACATGACATCTGGACCGTTCATCCGTTCTCATGGTTGTCGTAAAACTACTGAACCACCGGAGGTTAAGTAAACCGGAATAAAATCTGTAAAATAGTTTTATTGCAATGTGCAATGTTTGGGTAGACTTAAGAAATCATCATTTTACTTTAGGTATGTAACTTCCGATTACCAAAGGTGCAACACTCCTGCATCTCCTCATCATACAGATGCCTCTGGACGCAGGAGGGCAGTAAGCGAAGTGACATGCGGATCACACTTAGCTCATTTGGGTCCTAAGTTTCCTTGAGATATACAATTTTACTTTGGGCATTTGGTAACATCCGATCAGTATATTAGTATATAATAGCTATAAAATCCTCACAACCACAAGTTTCGAAATATTTTTTTAATTGCATAAGGGGCACTTACACACCTCTACCCATGCTCCTACATGAATCATGGGAGATGCACGGTTGTTTGACTTTGTTGGTTGGCACACGCGGCCCAGCGTGACTGCCAAGTGGAGATGACATCGTCCGCGATGGCACTTTTCCTTTTCTTGCGCTCCTTGCCCCTGAGCCCCACGCACTTCTCCTGCACGAATCACGCTCGTAAAAGCTCGACATCGGCAGGCAGAACGCCGGCTAATACTGGTAAAGCCGCACTGCTGTATGACCTGTAGGCCTTCGCCAATAAAATCAAAGCTGGTCTTTGGGTACGTAGCACTACGTACAACATACAAGTGAGAGCGTCAACACCAAAGCGCTGCAACATATGTCAGGATTGCAACATAGGTTCCGTGGTACAGGAACCTAAGTGCCCGGTATTTCACACTCCACGAGGAGGTAGAGACACGTGAGACCTTCCCGAAAGAGCTGGCGGCCTTCTCGCCCATTAAAACCACATGCAACGCAAAGGATCCAGCATGGTCTATGTGTACCTCAAGCACCTTGGTCACATCGTGATCGAGGTACCATTGTTTCTAATTGTCGGTTCATTTTTAAAACGACCTTTAATTCCCCAGTCCCATAGACTGTTCAAGATCGTGGAACATTTCTATTCGATAACGGCACGCGACGGTGCCTCAATCGCAAGCATCAAGTTGTCTGCGTATGCCACAACACTTACAGCCTCTGGTCTCGGCAATTTAAGGACATCGTCCAGGAGGATTTTCCATAGTGTGGGGCCCAACATCGAACCCTGGGGACATCCCATTGTGGAAACCTTCCAAAAAGTGCGATGGCCAACTGTGAAGCCAACATAACGGCTTCAGAAATAACTTACGAGAGTCTGATAGATGTATGGATCGATTCCGGTAGCTCTTGCTTCTATCTCCATTTGGCATCACTATCAATGAACCTATCTTCCAGATATCTGGAAAGACCCCTTCTTTGATACACGCTGTGCATATCAGCTTAATTTCTCCGGAAGAAGCCGTCCAGTCGTTCCTGATAATCTTTCAAGTGATTCCGTCTTATCCGGCACTTGTATTCGGTAAGCTTCTAATAATGTGATCGACTGCACCGCGGGAAGAAGTATCTGAATCCCTACCAGGAGGAGAGCATACTGCCGAAACTCGTACTTGTCGATATTAGTTGTTGTCGATTTTTGTTGTATCATCTGGACATAGGGAATACTGAAACTGATGCATAGCTGCTATAAGCAGCAGCAGCAGCATAAGGGGGCAAACAGGCAATTAGAGCCTTTTGATGACTACCGACGCCCATGAACATTCGCACGATAGTTACGCAGATGCGTTGCCCTCCTATCACACTCCCCCACTAATGGGCCACCGGCTACTCACAGACCGCACGAAACGCGACGCCTCGCTGTAACTTCACGCCGATATCAAGTGAGTAAATGGTAGCTCCCCGGTCGTGCCGGCCCAATTCCTTTGCATAGGAGGTTGTGGTGTCATGCACCATGCATAACACTACCACCTCCAATGTAGCACAGCACTACCTCTTCATCCATTATTATTGTAGAAGGTGGAAAACGAACAGTCAGATACTTTTTATTACTACCGACGCCTACAAATATTTACATAATAGTTACGCAGATGTGTTGGTCATCAGTAGGCCACGGGAAACTCAGAAATTGTATGAAACGCATAGCTTTTACTTTGCGACGGTATGATGAGATACCTCCCCGGTCGTGCTCAGTTCGGCTGCAATGCAGCATTATCTCCTGCTAAACCTTCTACCGATACCTTGCCAAAATTTCTTGCAATAGAAGCATGTAGGTACGAGCGATCAGCCGGACCAGATGCTGGCCCCTAAAGTACAAGAGACAAAAACCCTCCTATAAGATATTAAACATTTCCCGTAATATGCAAATAAAGAACACAGAAGCATTCAGAAATGCTCAGGGTTAATCTCGAAGGTTTATCTTAAGAGGTTCTCGCATCGTTTCCAATATTAGCGGAGCGATGCATCGCACACGAACCGAACGTACTGCCCAATAATTTCATAGTACCCGAGTCCCGATCGGGAATCTCCCGGTCCATCTTGCCCTGGGCTCGGAGCTTATTAAATGCAAAACATTATATAAACTGATCTCGTTAACTTTCTGCTGCGAATATTTTCATGAGCGTGTCTCGTTTTGTTAAGTGTAAGTACATTCCTGATGAGAATCGTTGTATGAAAACTGTGTCTCCGATAAGAGACTTGAGTTTACTCCTCAAGAACGTACATGTCATGCGAGTTTTCATTCAGCAGGGCAGCTGGAAGAAATTTCGTTATGGAAGTAGTTCCTATGTACTAGCTTTCTCTTATATGTAAATTTTCGAACGTGTTTTCTTTTCGAGTACACAAATGATTAAATAAATAAATGATTTTCAAGTGAAAGGTGGGCAAGATAGCTTTGAGTAATAAGAGCCATGCTTTATGCAGCGGACTTGGGTTTCCGTACACCCACTGGACCCCACCCAGGACAGGTGACAGTGCGGGAAGCATTTTCCCTCGTGAAAAGGTACTACAGATATATGTACACTTTTTTTTTGATGACGCGGGGAAACGCATTTACGTGCCTTCACTGGCCCTGGTGGGGTCCAGTGATGTGTGGGGCTCCAGCACATGATAGTGACGAATACCCACAAAAACCACCGCGAGTGCCTTCAGTGCCGCCCTTGGTGAGGTGCCCCGGAACAACAAATCATCAGGGCACCTCGACGACTAGTCAGCCCCCTAAGGGGCCGGCTCCACCTCCACAGATGGGGTTGCCCCGCACTACAGGACTACCTAACCGACTGTGGGACCGTGCAATGGGGTGAGGTTCCTTCCCATCCTCGCCCCTTGCCCCGTGCGCAAAAGCGCCTCCTCCTGTTGCTCATTGGTCCCCTCTTCTTATAAGAGGGGTACCGAGAGCGCTTCCTCCTCCTGATTTTAGCCTCCTCTTCTTATAAGAGGGGTGCAAAGATACCCCGCGGTTCAATTGGCTTCGCCTAGGTTCGACCCAGACTACTAAGCCCCACCGCCACCACAAGGCTTGAAACATGGTGGGAAGGTATATGTACACCCGCTAGTCCAAGACCAAATGGAAACAAATAGAACTAACAAAGTCTCTATTATTACAATAGAAGAAAAATCTAACTAACAACATTAATACATAGCAAATCATGAAACTCAGCCTGCAGTATATATAAATGTACCCAGTGGCACTCACGTTATCAAGACGAATCTTTCACGCGTTATACGTTAAGTTCCGCCAAGCCCATCGGGATGTATCAGGGAACAGACATAGATACATTTCATGGCAACGCATTAGCAAGACAGGAATAATGCATAGACAACCTATGAGCGACGGCAGTCGTGAAAATGCTCCGATTCCTCTTTTGGCTACCTATACGGAAAAAATATCCTTGGAAAACATCCCTTCATGACGCAGTCAAGTAAAGTGTTTTACCAGTCTCGAGCGCCTAGCTCAAGTCTGAATACGTTTAGTATTTATATTTTTGACGCACCGTGCCGGAGAACTGGCGAGTTTCCAATAAAGATGAACCTGGCAAATTGTAGATCGTGTTCCCACATAATAACTCGGTCGGCAATGAGATACAAAAAGTCACTCCGCCCCCTGGCCGATGGAGGATCGGGATCTAGATTGCCGGTCACGCCGCTAATACCTAGACTGAACGAATACAACCCACTGCTGGGCAAAGCAACTACAAAACAAGTTAAATATTATTGAGGATTCTATATTCTTTTATTTCCTTTCGGACCTGAACTTGGCTACCGTTTGCGAGTTATCCTCGTCGTCAGAGGCAATGGACGATTGAACCACGGTATTTCAGGCCACGATAATAATACACATAAGCTATACAAATACATTGCAAATGGGTATGTCTGTGGGTAAAACCGCGGGGACAGATATTGTTAAGTCAAAAAATTGCAATGTCCAACATGGTTTTAACTTATTAATTTTAAATAATTTATTGCCAGTTTAAAATGACATGCGTCCTTGTAATTATTAAGTTAGCAAAAAGTCACCAGATGATATGAATAATCTAAACATATCATAAATAAGTCCCCGAAAGCTGTCTGCTTGTTTTTGATACATTTTTATAAAATCTATTGAGTGGACTTTAATGCGGTTTTCACCAATGGATAGGGCGATTCCCGAGGAGAACTTTATTATATCGTTGAATTTTAAATGTATATTATGGCCGCCCAAGATAATAGTTTAGCTTAGTTTGGCAGCTATTAGTAAATTTTCAAAATGTTTACATGTTATTTGAAATAAATTTGATTTGATTTGATTTGATTTGATCGTTAAGGCGGCCAGATGCAAAATGTTGTTCACGAGTGAAACCGGAGTGTATGAGGCGAAAACTTTAAAAAGGTTAATATACCAGAGCACTCAGAAAGTATTGCAAGAAAAATGTTTTATGTGTGACTGGCTGAATATAATTTATCCTGACAATATAATTATTTATGAGTAAAAAACGGATCGCTCCAATTTTTTAATTCCCTCTAATTTTTTAAGATCTGTTTAAAATTGTCGTGTCTTACTGAAAAATGTATCCTCGGGAACATTTCTGTGCTATGATTTTTTATGATGAAATATGAACGGAAACCGAAATTTGGGAACCTCAAATGGCATTTATGAATGAATAACCTTCCGAGGCGACCGTGTATCATTGGTATAACGAATTCAATTGTGTTGTAACTGTGCGAGATGAAGAGGGGAAATGGCAGAACTTTAGCGGCTGTTACGGAAGAAAACGTGCAAACAGTGAAAGATTTTTTTTTTTCGGTGGAACCTGCTACTACCGGCGATGCTACTGCATTCGCCTCCACAGTTCACCGGACAAGAAATTTATTGCCAAACAATACACATTGGATCGGGCAGCGTTCGTAAGATTAGGAAGGATAGTGATGACAGGTGGAGAGTGGAAAGGTTTCATAGAAATATATTTGTCTATGAAACTTTGATTATTTTTTATTTATAACACTTCCTGAGCTTACCACTTACAATATACTCACGTGTAAGTAATATAAGATAGAGTAAGCGTGTAATTCACACACTGTAGAATTGAACCTTCAGAAAAATAATCGAAGAAAGAACGAGGTGAACAGTTTACGTGTACGCAGTGAATTTCAGATGATCACTACCGTGTCACAGCCAGCACACTGTTGTTGCGTGCCCCGCGATCTCACTCTTCAAATCTATCTAAGGGAATCTTCCTTATTCCTCGGGATGAGAGGCACACTAGCGTTAATAATATTAGGAGATTAAATTAGGATATTTATTAGATTTATGTGAGCATAAATACGTAAGTATTCACATGGGGTCACAGCGAAATCTCAGTTCAAATATTGACACCTAAACATAAATTCGTTTCGTACGTGAAGCTGCGTCCCCGGGCGGGGGGCGGCGCGAGACACCTGTACGATTTAAATATTCTTTCAAATCGATACTTTATGTGACCACCTCTGTAATTAAGTCGGAATTAATCATCTATCCTTTAGGGTCGAATGTTCACGCCTAGCCGGTGATTAACACTGCTCCGGTGAGCGTTACTTTATTTACTCTGCACGATCGTGTTTTATTTATTTCACGTGTTTTGTATATTGTCATGTAAATTTCGCAGTGACATGCTGCCGCAGCCGAAAGGGGAGTTACGTCTCGCTCACATGATATGTAAGTTGCAGTGTTAGCCCCCAAATGTGTGTAAGTGCACAACTTCATAACTAAAATATGGAATTTGATATTTATTTTATTTTTGCATTCGCAATATTATGGCCAAGGTTTGTATGCAGGAATATGTGTGGAATATTCGATAGAAATAATTCATAGTGAGTTAGAAAATCTCATTGTTGCAGAGTAAGCTGGCTGGTTTGACAGTCCGGTCATATCACATTGCACGTTGCGGAACAACAAATTCCTATTACAGGACCACGTCTGTCGGAACAGCTAGCATAATGTAAATATTTAAAAAAAAATGTTTTCCTGATATTCCGCCTTTATTTCTGTTATAATAAGAATACGATTAATTTGCGCAATTAAATTTTAACACGCTTCTATGATGATGGAATTTGCAGGTAGCTGATAGAATCTAAGACTGTCTGCTAGTAAACACAAATCAATTATTTAGTTCTTTAAACTATTCATTAAATATTTCATTTAGACATTCCATCCAATCTTACAAAAGCTGGAACAGCCGCGTTCTGGCGTTCATAGGCTTCGATTACGACTACAGACGCCCATGAACGTCAACATAATTACTATGCCGATGCGTTGCCCTCCCTTCTCTCCCCCAGTGGGCCACCAGCTACTCACAAACCGCATGAAACGCGACACTGAAGATGTTACTTTACGACGGTATTAAGCGAGCGCGGGGTACCTCCCCGATCGTGCCGGCCCAATTCCGTTGCATGCATTACTCTGCAGCCGAATCAGCCCGATAGCCACAGGGTAGGGTAGGCTCTTGCAGACATAACACCCAATTGAAATGTAGGGTGTATGGTCGCGTTTCCAGCGCGTAAAAAACCTATTCATTAAATTGCGAAAGTTATTCTTATATCTTTTCTTTAAGTATTCATCAACAACACACTTTCGCGCCAGTTCCAATGGGGTAGGTGGAGAGAGCTGTGCATGTGCATGTGTTAGGTTCTTACTGCGGTAGTGCGACACTGGATGTTAACACAAGACATTTAATAACTTCCTATTCTTTATACTCCCGTTTTACCGGTCTGGCCACCCGTTTCCACCACTGCGACTTACGTATCACCAGGCCACTCATAGCAGCTATCAGCATTGTTTCTTAATAACCTACCCTAGCGCTGAAATTCCTACACAACAGAAGCTGCTCACTGGCTCAGCGGAGAGCTCGGGTACTCCATAATTACTAAAGCATGTACACCCATACAATGTGAAAGGTATTGCATAAATAAACTAATAAATAAATAACACCGCGGTTAATAACAAGACCCAACCTGAATAATGATAGCCAAGAGGCAGTATTACATTAAAATTCGTCCGTTTTATGGCGCGCATGTGGTTTTTTTTTTATATTTATACTGCTTAACCACTATAATCAAAGGTTTTCTTTCTATGCTTAAGATGGATGCATTGTGTATACTTATATTTTGTAGCGGTTAGTATAAAAGATAATCCTGAAAAGGAGAAGTTTATGGCCTTTGTGCTGATCTAAAAATGGTGGGTGAACAGGCAAATTGAGTTTCCTCCTTATGAACAAACATAATTATTATAGTATCTTCTGATCTTCTTAATCTGGTGAATCACTAAGCGTTAGGCGTTACGCTGTGTATGAATTGATTCACGCGATTTTGATCTCTACTCAACTTCTAAAATAACATTATCTACACATCACTCATGAAATGAATGTTAATAATAATAACGTCATCCTAACCGAATTTCGGCGACGGCGGCCACCTCTATAGGGACTAGCCTGAACATATTATAGTGCACACGTGTGAGCGCAGAGACAAGTGCAATCCCTATTCTCTAGTTCTCCTATTCCGATGGGTCGGGAATCCGTCACGACAGAGGGACAGGGAGAAATCAGAGAGAGACCTCTTCGAAGGGTTGTAGCAACGCGAATATACTGACTTCGGACTGTTATTAGAAATTGAAATATCTCAATAACATATTGGTCCGACTCGGAACTCGAGCCCAGGGCCTCACGACTGTCACTGAACATGCCTACCACTAGGCAGCCCAGAATTCTAATAATATTATTAGGTATTTGGCCGTTTGGTGTACTGAAATACCTATATTTACTTGTAGAAGGTGGACCATCTTTCTTGACTAAATATATAGGTGCAGTAGTGGCTCTTAGTGCGCATAACCATAAACATCTTCGACTTTATAGTCAAATAATAAAATGGTTCAATATGTAGACATTTTAGTGATACTGTCTATAGACAAAATCAAAATTAAAAGCAAAGGCGACGTTTAAGTTCTCACCTTCAAGATGAGAGGCGAATTCACTACGTCAATTTGTATTCTAATAATTTTTTTTGATATTTAATAATGTCAACCAAACTAAGAATGCATTCTCAGCAATCCGAACACGTGCAAAAATTCTGTAGACGGTTTCTTTTCCCGCAGCTAACAATATTAATTTATTTCAAACTTTATATTTTTATAATTGTGTGTCTACACGGACGCACGTTGCGAAAAACAAACATCGCAATGAATCGTTACTGCGATGGAGGCCGATCCGCAAGTGGCGGGCGCGACGCCGTCGGTGACGAAACCCTCGCCGCATAAAAAGCAGCTAATAGCATTCCTGCAAAGCGAATTGGTCATATTTATTTTCTTGTCATACGCGTGTACAGATTTCAGACAACATCCGTCGGAACGCTTTTTACAATCGGGATTCATCAATGTGAAAAGAATAAATCGAGGCGGTGAATGGTAATGGAAAAAAGGCATGCAAATGAAAAAAATATTGGTGATATTGGGCCTAGGATGCCATCACGATCGGCCGTCGGTTCAAAGGGATTGCGCGGGTGCCTGCGTGTGAGGACTTTATCCGTCGAGGGCACGTCTTTGGCTCGCCGCGATCTAGATTGGCGGTCGGTGATGCTATCGCCAAGCGACTCCGCGACAATTGCTGAAGCGGCGCCGTACGACACGGCGAATTATTCAAGCCGATCCATAATATAACAATCGTTGACATTCCTATTTCGCACGTTACGGTAACATCACTATATCACGGGTGACGTTTAAATCGTATTTGTACTATCTTAATTATTTATAGTCGTTTCGAGATTTATGCCTTCGAGATGCTGAAGGAGTAACTGTTTTAACTCAAACGGCTGTGTGGAATGTAAATATAATTTATATTCTACTCGGAACGAACTCTGTTCAAAGTCGCGAACAATTGCTTAAAAAAAGTTGAAACTGTCATAAATGTATTCCTTTCTGGTATAGCTAAGTAATAAACATTAGGTATAGTTATGCGATAACAACTATCCATAAGACTTACGGTCTACGTCTCATCGAGGACTTTATCCTTAGTAAAAAATTGTATAATATTTTACACCAAGTTTCATTAATAAATCTGATCATTATTGTAATATTTTAGATCAATGTCTGTAAGTGTTCTAAAATATTTGCACATATTTTAAGTAATTTTATATTATATAAACAGAGAAAAACAGAGAGCAAAGTAAGTTTTGAGCAATATTCTATACAATATGCCTACTATCCACTCTTTTGACTGAACAGAATGTGTTACTTTACTGACAGAAAAGAAAATATGTTCACATAGTTATCTGAATCATAAGGACTTTTGACACAGTAAGTAATTTAAATATTCTAATCATTAAATTCTCTAGAGCGGCCCGTAATTTTATGTATCCCTCAAGGTTCCGTCTTCGGTCATTATTGTCATATTCTCTCGGCGTGAACTGTATTTCCATTTTGTGATATCGCAATAGAACTGCGTTACGGTATACACTGGATAGCTTAGCAGGCTTTACAGGATGAGCAAGACTTCCAGCAATGAAGATTACGGTCTAGGAGAGAAAAGATACCCAGTAATATTTGTCTCCTAGACCGGCCGGCATCTTACAAAAAAAAAACTTGTCTCAATCTTTAGTTAACTTTTTAGGACCAAACTAATTCTCGTGGCGGCAGAATATTCGAAAAATCTTTCTACCGTAATTTCATTTTTCAAATGTTTTTATGGTTTGAAACATACGTATTCCGATTTAAATTATGCAGGTGATAGATCAGTGAGCGACCACTATATTTACACGTACGAACTTCCAGATGTTTCAACTCGACCACGTAACCTATGAAGTAACGCAACGAACGTCTAATGAAATGTTTATTTCCAGAGTATTTCGTGTGTCACTTCTGGGAGCTGAGTAAATGGTCACGTAGTCACTTCACACAGACCGCGGCGCGACGCGCTCCATTCAGCTCGCGATAAGAATACGAACGCATCCACGTGCTCACTGCGTACACACTACACCTCACAATCACAAGCTTTTCAGGCTTGGCTAATGTAGGCACCATATCTCCTCGAACCTGTCTCACTGCTGCCGTGTTTCTCATATCAACTGTAGGTTGCCTGCTTTTACTTCGACTATAATAATAATAATAATGTTGCCTTTGCCGAAATTTGGCCACAGCGGCCACCGCTACAGAGACTAGAAAGTTGCGAGAATTGGACCGCTAGAAGTCGCATTTGGTGTTTGCATGGACTGTATTTATTGTTTGCAGCCGTGGGCCCATTGGGGTGAGTTGAGAAGGAGAGCAACGCATCTGTATAATAATTATGCTGATGTTCATGGGCGTCGGTAGCCGTAGAAAGGCTCCGATTTCTCGTTTGTCCCCTATGTTATAAAAAGGATACTGTTTAATAATTATAACAATGATGTCCTCCTAGCTGACAGGCCGACAGGCTGCCGTCGGCTACAGCGGTCAACTCTATTCACCCACCATCTGCGCAGGGTATATTGTAGAGCACAAGTGTTTGCGCAGGCACAAGTGAGTGCACAGGGAGTGCACTGGTCCCTCCCGTCCGTCCGTGGGTCATCTTACTGGCCTGGGGAGGCCTGCGAGGATTACGGGTATCGAGGCGAACCTCATGACCAGGGTCTGTTCGCGAGGGCAACTGTCCCCTCACCTGGTTGATCGCTCGATCAACCTGCGAGCCCATCCGCAGCGTGCGTGTTGCACTCGAGATAGACGACCGGGGACCTCCAAGACAAATCCTGGCCACCCAGCTTTAAACGCCTCGGCATGCTACGCCTCGTGCTGACGTATAGGGATGCCGTTTTCTCCACGTTGACGGACATCCTCGATTTGTCGAGCCACTCCGGCAGTCGATCCAGCAGCCGCTGCATTCGCCCGGCTGCTAGCTCCGGCTTTCGGGACGAGGATATGTAAGCGCTGTCGTCGGGGAACAACGCGAGCAAGACATCCGTTTCGCCCTCTCCCATTGGGTTGTTGAGCGTCGGGATGTAGTTTGTATAGGCCGCGTAGAGGCAAGGGGATAGGCAACTGCCCTGCGGCACTCCATGGCTCGCAGGGAGAAATGTCGTCCCTCCACCGCTACCCGGAAGGTTCTCCCTTCCAAGAACGACGCCACTAGTCGCACGAGAGCTGGCGGGACACCGGCGTCCATCAGCTTGACCAGGAGGCCCGGGTGCCACACCCGGTAGAAGGCCTTTTCCATGTCGAGAAAGACTCCGACCCTTTCGTGCGCCCTGTGCCTCCCGGATTTTGTCCGTGAGACTACAGGCTGCAGCTTCCACCTCCCCCGCGGTCTCGAGCTGCCCGTCGATAGTGAAATCGGCCATACGGCCTCTGAAGACCTACCAGTCCACCCTCTGTCTGGTCCGTTCCCGCTCCCTTTCGACCACCGTCGAGTGTAGTGTGATTAGGACCGGCAGCGTGTCCAGGTCATACAGCACCTCCATGTCCAGTGTGAATTGGAGGTTGTTGTGAATGGAGCTGTCCAACACGTCTGATTTCCACCGGTGATCCGTCAGGACGTGGGTCGGGCAGGGGGTCCCTGCACCGTGTGGGATACACGTCGCTCCGAATCCATCTGCAGTTTGGCGCCGGTGCGGTTGATGGTGGACGATCCCCAAGCGGTGTGCTTGGAGTTCAAGTCACCAGCAACCAACTCCTGACCCCCGCCATCCAGTATGCGATGGGCATCGGTCAGGTCGAAGTGGAGTGTGGGAGGCCTGTATGCCGCGTAGAACCTCAACTCCGCTCCCGACACTTGCACAACTACTCCGGTTGTGTTCATGTCAGAGAAGGGGGTCGAGGTCCAAGTCGACATGGACGATGTCCCGCCGAACGAGCGCTGACTCGTTCCGCTTCCTCTTCTTGGGGGCGGGGGGAGGACCTGGTCCCTCACTGCTGGTCTTCTCCACAGAAACTGTGGGGGGTTACGGGCATCGAGGCGAACCTCATAACCCGGGTTGGGTCGCAAGGGGACGACTATCCCCTCGGTAACGGGGCCGCAATAAAATTGCGGTTTGCCATCCTGGCTTTTGGCTCAGGGAAATGTAGGCCCATTTAGGGCCTGTGTGTTATGTGGTATGTTGTGACTGTGGTGAGTAGCGATTGGGTGTGTCATGCGTGCGCATGTGTGATCCTCATCCGGATCGCAGGACACGCAGTCCCTAGTCGGCTTGGTGGATCACGGGGGGGAGTTCACGCGAAAACGGTCTCCCGTCAGGTGGTCGCGCATGCAGCGGGGCCAGGTCACGTAGATGAGCATGCGGTCCATTGTCTGCCCTATTAAACATAGCGCTCGACAATCGAACCACAAACTCATCCAGCGACTCCATTCGCAAGTCACGCGCGATCACATCATTTCGGACGTAGCGACCGGCACCCGTGATGACCCGTAGGGATATATTTTGCTGGGCTTGCAGGCGTTTCCGCTGGGCCTGGGAGGTTAGCGCGTACCATGCGGGGGCGGCGTAAGTGAGGCGTGACCGGATATATGTCTTGTAAATCCCCAGTTTCGTCCGTGTAGGAAGTCCGGACGCTAGTACCGGCCACAGCAAAGCGCGGGCTGTTCTCGCTTGTCTCACAAACGCCAGCGGGACACCGGCGTCCACCAACTTGTACAAGAGTCCCGGGTGCCACACCCTGTCGAAGGCCTTCTCCATATCGAGAAAGACTGCGACAGAGTGTCTCCCCTTATACATCTCTACAGACAAGTGGTGGATCACCCGCGTCAGTTGTAACGTGGTCGAGTGGTCGCTCCGGAAGCCGAACTGTTCGTCCCTTATGGGAATGTACAGCTTCAGCCTCCGAAGCAGAAGCCTCTCGAACAACTTGGCGATGTGGGACAGCAGCGTTATCGGCCGGTAGCTTCCAGGCAGGCGCTGTGGGGGGGATGTCATCGGGGCCTGGAGCTTTGCGCCTCGAGAGGCGAAGTGCGACTTTCCGCAGCTCAGAGGGGGAAATAAAATCCTTCCCGCTGAGTGGCGGGGTCGGGCTCTCAAGGAGCTCTCGAATGCGGCATTCCACCTGCTCGTAATGCTCTGCGAACGACGGCGCCGCTGGGTGTGGTGAAAACTGCGTGTGTAGATGTGATGCGAGCACTTCGGCGTGAGCCTGTGCTCCGTAGTGTTTCGCGCCTGTGGTGTCTAGAAGTGGAGTGATGGTGGTCTTTGGCCTCGTGAGACGACTGTTTAAGGCGTGCAGGCTGGTGTCGTTTTCGCTGGCAACGCAGACTGTACTCTCCCAGCCAGTTAAGTTGTGTCTTGATCCTCGGACAGCGGGTACGGGCCCAGAGTTTCCTCATCTGGCGTTTTCTACGCAGGTCCGCCAGTAGGCTCGGGGGGAGCTCACCCCGCCGGCGCGCTGTCACCGGTGCGACGGTGGTCGCCGCCACCCGCGCCTCCCGGATTTTCTCCGTGAAGAGTCGAGCGGCGGCCTCCACCTCGTCCGGAGTAGACAGTTGCCCGGCGATGGTGAAGTCGACTAGGCTATCTTGATAGACAGCCCAGTCGATCCTCTCTCTGGTCCGCACTCCTTCCCTAAGGATTGCTTGTGACGAGGATAGGTAGGTGTTGAGTGTCGAGGTCGTACAGGACCTCGATGTTGACCGTGGCCTTGAGGTTCTGGTGTAGGGCGATGTCCAGAAAGTCCGGGGTGCACAGGGGATCCGTAGGCACATGTGTAGGGCACGGTGGTCCTTGCACCGTGTAGCCGCGCTCTTCCGAATCCTCCTGCAGTCTGAAGCCAGCGTTGTTCGTGACGGCGATCCCCAAGCTGGATGCTTGGCGTTCAGGTCGCCGACCAACAACACCTGGCCGCCATTCCCCAGCACGTTGTGGACATCACCTAGGTTAAAGCTGTTCCCGTGATGTCTGTACGCCGCGTAGATCCTGAGCTCCTCCCCCGCCATGTGAACGACTATACCAGTCGAGCCCATGTCGGTGAAGGGGTCCCGTCTCAATTCGTCGTGGACGACGTCCCGCCGAACGAGCACAGCCGTACCTCTGTACGGCCTCCCGCTCGGCGACACCTCGTCCCTCCGATACGCGACGTAGTTCGGTAGCCGGAGGCTCCGCTTCGGCCCCAGCCAAGTCTCGCCCAGCAGGATGACGTGTAAGTCATACTGCTGAGCGAGCAGCCGGAGACTGTCGCTCTTGCCTCCTATACCTCCGGGGTTCCAGTAAGCGACCCTGAGTTCGTCACGATCCATCACTGGCTCCCCGTTGGTTGGCTCCGTGCGTGCGCAATTTGCGCCCAGATGCGCGGGTCCCGGAGCACCCTGGACAGCTCGTCTTTTACGACCTGGTCCCTCATTCTCCCATTCCGATACGACGGCATTCGGCAAGGCCGGAGAGAAATCAGGCGCAGGTTTGACACCTTAACGTGCTCTCCGAGGCACGGGCTTGTAACACCGCCAGTTAGTTTATCTTACCGACTATAAGTATACATTTTTTTTTCAGAATAGGCTAGCAAACGAGAAATCAGAGCCTTTTACGACTACCGACACCCATGAACATCCACGTAGTTAGTGTGCCTCCTTTCCGACATTGTAGATGTCACTTTACACCACCGGGTATTATGTGAGCGAGAAGTAACTCCTCGGTCGAGCCGGCCGAATTCCGCTATGGCACTACCTCTTGCGAATACCTACTCACTGACTTTCAGTGAAAATCGGTATTCAAAACACTTTGATTCTAGATGAAGTATTTATGCCTTTAAACCTTTGGTTTCTGGGATTAAGGCAAATAAGTTGAAAATACGATCAGAAACAAATACTTTTCTACATTTGTGCTTCAGTCTTCAGGATAAAATTCAAGTGTGTAGAATAACTATCTAGATTCAAAGTAATACTTTTTGGACAATCGTGATTACTGCCGTAAAATGACATATTCAGTATTGCCTTTCGTGTGGTTTGTGAGAGGGCGGTGGTCCATTAGAGTGGGGGGAAGGAGGGCAACGCAGCGGCATAATAATTATGTGGATGTTCATGGGCATCGGTAGTCGTAAAAAGGCTCCCATTGCTTGCCACACTATTTTATACATAAAGAAAGCTACTGAATTATATTCACTATATTATTAACAAAACTTGAGGATATAGTGACAGATTCTTAAGTTTTGTTATCCATTCGTTATGTATAAGGGATTTAGAGTTAACTGTATATTTGTTTTAATAGATGTAAGGCTGACTTTTTCTTGGACTCGGGGAACGCATTTACGCGCCTTCACTGGCCCTGGGTGGCGTCCAGTGGTGTGTGGGACTCGCGGCACATGATAGCGCCGAATACCCACAAAAACCACCGCGAGTGCCATCAGTGCCGCCCGTGGTGAGGTGCCCCGGAACGACAATCATCAGGGCACCTCGACGGCTAGTCACCCCCTAAGGGACCAACTCCACTTCCACAGGTGGGGTTGCCCAGCACTACAGGACAACCCCACCGACTTTGGGACAGTGCAATGGGGTGAGGTTCCCGTTCTCGCCACTTGCCCCGTGCGCAAAAGCGCCACCTCCTGTTGCTCTTAAGTTCCCTCTTCTTATAAGAGAGGTACCGAGAGCGATTCTTCCTCCTGATCTTTAAGCATCCTCTTCTTATAAGAGGGGTGCAAAGATCCCCCTCGGTTCAATTGGCTTCGCCTGGTTTCACCCCAGGCTACTAAGCCCCACCGCCTCGACAAGGCTTGAACCATGGTGGAGAAGGCTGACTTTATCTTATGACGTATATGCTTTTAAATAAAGATTTTAAAAAACCTACCTTTAAATTTCTACCTAAGAACCAAAGAAATGTATCTCGATACAAGAGAAGATGTCAAATATATTAAAATAACTTACAGGTATACAGTTCATTGTATTATATGTTGTCTATACTGATAATA
The DNA here is from genome assembly GCA_017140195.1 of Eumaeus atala. Classification (NCBI taxonomy): domain Eukaryota; kingdom Metazoa; phylum Arthropoda; class Insecta; order Lepidoptera; family Lycaenidae; genus Eumaeus; species Eumaeus atala. The sequence goes on along the minus strand of JAFELO010000005.1, from coordinate 1,426,353 downwards.
TAAATCTGAAGAATTTGTTTGTTTGTACACGCTATATTCAGGAACCACTGGCGCGAATTGTAAAAATATCGTCGTGTTGAATAGTCCATTCGTTGAGAAAAGCTATAGGCTAGACACCATTACGGTACCACTAACAAGACCGGAGCTACGCGTATGTAACTGCGGGTTGATGGTAGTGGTAAATATAAAAACCTAAAGGCATTATAAAAAAGGCTGCTCCTTATTCCGATTGCGTACCTACTAGTGATTAGAAAGATTAACAAGGAATACAGAGACAATCGCATATACTGGAAGACATGGATTATGTACAGAGCAATAGAGGCTTTTTAATGGGCTTACGTCCCTTAACTCGTTTGCGTGTCCATTCCCCTGGCGTTGAACGTGAAACATTCCCCTGGCCGCTATCTGATGCGCGCGGCACGTGACGGCATCCCGCCCCGCCCCTGCCTTCCCAGAAACGGGACATCTCCGACTGCGGGAATCATGTCTGCAGCTTATCTCCGCTTGATAGCTTCTAGCTACCTAGATGACATTTAACATTTTATTTCATAGCTGAGAGTTCGTGTCAATGGTGAACCTCGCTTTATCTGAGATGGTATCAAATGTATGAGTAAAAATTACAAAAGATTATGGCATTTAGCTTGATCCCATTATTCCGAAGTAGTCGACAACTGTTAATAATAAATAATTTTATTATTTATTTAAGTGTGCTTACACGTTTATACTTATACGTTGATTTTTTTCTTTTCAGACCTGAACGTATGCTATGGAAGCGAAGTGAAGCCTAATACTTTTTTATGGGACTGCATTATATTGTTCATCTTGGCTGATGAGACTAGGTTTGGGATCGAGTGCTATGTTCAATGGGGCAGACAATGGACCGCATGCTCATCTACGCGACCTGGCCCCGCTGCACGCGCGACCTCCTGACGGGAGACCGTACCCGCATGAACTCCCCCCCCCCTCGTGATCCACCAATCGCGCACACGCATAACACACCCAATCACTACTCATCACAGTCACAACACACCACACAACACACAGGCCCTAAGCAGGCCTACATTCCCTCCCTGAGCCCATAAGCCACGATGGCAAGCCCGCAAATTATCGCGGCCCCTTTACCGAGGGGATAGTCGTCCCCTCGCGACCCTACCCGGGTAATGAGGTCCTCCTTGATGCCCGTAACCCTCACAGAATTCTGTGAAGTAGGTTTGGGATCGGAAGTGGGACCGACCCTCCCACACCTATATCAGATATGTCTCCTGATATGAGAGAGTTTGTAATAATTATTTTAACAATTATTTTCAGGGCCAGACGACCCAAGGGGTCCCAGGTCCCCCAACTCTCACGGCAAACTCACACAAAGGAGTAAAAATAATATCTACGACCGCACTTTTTTTGGATCAACACACTAACATTAATTACTTATCTTCTCCACTGGCTTAATGACCCAAAGGCTCTTGGCCTCGGTCACTAATATTAAAAATGACAAATTTTGCATGTATGTGTGTCATTTTTTGTTGTTGTTATTGATTAAAATCTGGAATAACATAAAAAAAAATATTTTGTCCCGAAAAAAATTAATGGCTCACTTCGGATAGGCTTAACACGAGAGATACTGTGGGTAAAACCCATATACTTGATTCGTCGACTTGAATATACCCTTATGTACCCACTATATCTATCTTTTTATTATTACAAATAGATAGTAGATAAAAAAGTAATCAATTTATACTCGTAACAACAAGAGACGAAATCCATAAAACGGAGATGACGGTCGCAAAACACAAGAAGTAAGGGCTGCTCACGTTACTTTTACGAGAGGTATTATATGTTTCTTACAAGGTTCAGTTCAAGTAGGTAGACCAATTGGCGGAGCCTTCGTGTATAACAAAAATATACTGTCAATATAAAATTGACATATGTTATGAGAATTTGTTATATAAATAAACTTACTATAAAACAAATTCACCAAAAGTTGTCTATATGTACGAGAAAATTGTTTCAAAAGTTGTCTATATGTATGAGAAAATTGTCTCAAAAGTTGTCTATATGTATGAGACAATTGTCTCAAAAGGTGTCTATATGTATGAGGAAATTGTCTCAAATTATGCTGAACGGATTTTCAATTTTCATGCGGGTTTCAACTATGGATATCGCGGTACCCGAGGAAGGTTTTAGTGTATAATTTGTTAAGGTAAATTTTATTCATGGACGAAGCCGGGTGGATCGCTAAAGTAACATAGAAAATATCTTTAAATTTATAGAAAGCAAAACAGATTACAAGCGCTCTTGAGTATAGACCCTGGCCGGCATGACCGGGCTACCTCTTGCTCACTCGGACCCGCTGCAGAGTGTTGTGCCGTGACGATTGTCTGTTTCCGGTGGCCTATTGGAGAGAGTATATATCAGTAACGACTGCTCGTTTACACCAATGTACTATGAAATACCTCCGCCTTCGTATAGGCCTATTAATTCTGCTGCATGGCATGGCTCTACATCTTCCTATGCGTTGCAGCAGTCGCCCTTGCATCCCTCCCATCTGCGGGAGAGTGGGGGGTCAGACCCATTTTGTCAAACCTAGTCTCGTCGCCCGACGAGCACTCATAGCAATCTGAAGAAGCTATATGGGGCTTTTCTTCGCTTCCACAGCATATGTTCAGATCCGAGTAAAAAAAATTGCTGCAGCTACACTTGTGAGTAGCCCATTGGGGAATGCGAAAAGCAGGGCAACGCATCGGCATAGTAATTATGCTGATGTTCATGGGCATTAGTAGTCGTAGAAAGGCGCCGATTGCTCGTTTGCCCTCTATATTATAAAAAAAAATCAATCCCACATTAATCACCGCTCCGGCTCAGTTCGGCTACATAGCAGCATGGCAGGCAAAACCCTTTATAAGCACTTCTCTTTTTTATATAATTAACTCTTCTCGAATCTTAATATAATACAGAATAATGTGACTCATTGTGATAGTAGCCACATTAGCAGTAGTACGTATCCCAGTAGTACGTACCGTAAAGACTTCTGTTACAGGTACTAGACAAGAGAAATATACTTAATCTTTTCTAAACTTGAGAAATTCTATATATTTAAGAGTTTTATCATATAATATACATATAACACATATTAAAAACTATGCGGGATTCGAACCCGCGATCCCTGGCATACGCGTTTACTTTGCACCACGCCAATCGTCAAACCAAAATGTAATTATTCTTATTGATTAATTCTAAGTTAGAAGAGTAAATAACGCCACTGGTATTCTTTGTTTGCTATAGAATAATATAGAAGTAATTTCTTTGTTTGCTATAAAACAAGGGACACTTCCGTCAGCATACGCTGCATGGGACACTTCCGTCAGCATAAGCTGCATGGGACACTTCCGACTCCTATGTGGAAGTGGAAGTGTCCCATGCATCTTTATCGGTTACTATCAGACAGGCCGGGTGACTGTGCTCGGTAAGGGGACAGCCTGCGCGACCAGTCGTCTACAGCAGCACGCACGAGTCCCGTGTCAATATCGGCGGCTGCTTGGATCAGGGATGCCTTGACTCACTCGAAGTTGGGATGAGCAGGCATTCTGCTCCGAGTGTTGCCATATTTTGTAAACAAATGGACGTACATCCGGACTGGAGGAGGGCCAGACTACGTACCGGATGAAGTCAATTTGACGACACACTTTGCCTGCTTCTCGCACTATGGGGTCGCGTAAAATCTTGTTGGAACATCCAAGGTCTGTTATATACTATGATTTGAAAAACAGGTGCCACAACGTCAACGAACGCTGTATTTTAATATATCACTGCATACGTTTTTTACACTACTCTCACAAAAATGTATCGCAGTCAGAGCACCAATATGGTATACTTAATTATGTACTTCTTGTGAAACCATGACTGAGGATGGAAAATGGCTTTGCTGGACACGGGGAGTACCACGTTTTGCTTATCATCACACCTTATCATTTTGTTTGTTGTAGCTCTCCTCCACGGTAAAAATGTTTGAAAAAAAAGAATTTGACGCAGGAAACTGCCTTTAACTGAGCGCGTACACTCTTTAGTCTCGTGTACAATAGACGCACATCCAAGCGATGTCCTATTTTTCTGTGATAAGCTCGTAGTCCTAAATCTTCATTAAACATCCTCTTCACTGCGGCTTTGCTCAACTCCATCTGAAGGGGGCTAACAGTTTCCGTTTGAGTATGGTATTTCTTTCAATTTGCGCCTTCACAGCTTTTACCATTGCTGGCGTCCTAACAAAGCGTTAGCCACCGCCTCTATTACTGTCTGCCAAACTTAAGTCGTCACTATATCGTTTAATGGTACGATAAACTAATCTTCTGCTAAAATTATTTTTTTTTCAGCTTGTCGAAAATTTATGGAAGTATACACCTCCATGTTACGAATAGGGGTAATAAATACGTAAAAATACAAAAAAAAAATAATTGTAACACATAAAAATAATAACATCAAATTAGGAAACATTTTTGTAGCCAGCATTTTCGATTGAATAGTTTTTATTGTGTGACAGAACTTATGACCTGACTGGGTATATACGCTACATATGCACGTACTATATAGAGTCTACATAATCCATTCGCTGTCCATTCTCAATGTCATCCAGCATCAACTATCAAAAAACCTCACACAGTGTAGGATTGCATAAATCATATTTTGATACCAAAAACCAACGGCTGTCGGGGACCGCCAGGAGAGCCGCGAGTCGCACATTCCCGCCTTTTTGCGCAGCCCGGGACGTATTTATTGCATCTGCTTTACCGGGATGGCCGTAGATACCGGGTCCAACGATACCAATAAATACCGGTGCGTCTTGTACCTATCCGGTGTCAAGTCGTACCGCGTAAGTTTTTATGTTCACAACGGAATTTCGTAAAGATTTGCATATATGGAAGCTGTATTAGTATATCTGAGAAGTATTTTGTGACAACTTATCCTAATTTCTACAAATGTTAGTTCTAAAAGCCTAGTTTTAACATGTAAGAACTTCTATTTTTGTTTTTTTTTTTTTACATATAAACTACTGACTTTGGATAAAGTGTGGCGCAGTCCCTTATCTTCTCTAAGACCAGATTTTGCGAAATTCAACTCTAAGTTTCTTTTTCATTTTTTTTCGGAAGGGCCTACTACTGGTTGGCGGCGCTTGTCCAGCCTCAACAGTTCGACTGACTAGCGAAGATTTTTGTGTCTTCTGGTTTAGGAAGACGATAGGGGGACAGATCCCCCTCCCTCTTTTCCCGCGTATGAGAAGAGATGTACCGGGTTGATTGTGGGCGTACCCTATAGTAATTATTTTTGGGCCCGAAAGCGGGGAAGCGGTCCCCCTCCCCACACTAGAGGGTCGGCGCGCGCACGATGCTGTTTAAATTACGGTGGCGTTGATATGGATAATTGAGCTCGTTTAATGTTCGATTCTAAGAGGGACTAAGGGTGCTTTTGTGGGAGTGGAGTAACCGGATGAAACCGCCCCCTCCCCCCGGGAGCTAGCTATTACATTGTCACGCCATCTAGTGTTTGAGACGTGCACTATTCGGATATAGTTTTAATATTGCAACCTTCTAGCGTCGAGGATGATCCCCCCTTCAACGACACAAGCAAGCAACTAAGTAACACATAATTGTCTGTCTTAATTATACGTTCTTTTTTTTTTCTTCTTTCTTTTGTTCTTTTGTTATATGACAGTTAAAGTACAATCTCATATTTCGTGCACGGTATCCACAACATATGACTTTGTATATTTTCATTAACATATGACTTTGTATATTTCAGTTTTAAAGTCGAGAACTCATAGAGTACAACAGAAAACACTTTGCAGTCTTGTGGCATAACGTCATACCGATTACAAAAAAAAATGCAACGAAATTTAAATATGGAATATTTGATCGCATTAATATAGCTAGCGCGCTTTAGTTATTGCATTCCCAACCACAATAGCATTTCGATAGCCAAAGCGGCGGTCGAATAAATTGCATAAATATTTAACAGCACGCATTATGCCACCGAGGCATCTCCTACCGGCGTCTAGAGCCAAAAGGACAACAAGAATACAAGATTCTGGCCCGACATAATTGTTTTTGCAGCGAAAATCTTATCGAAGGAGGCACACACACCACCAGTGCCAGTTTTGTGACCGAGCTAATTCGTGTTCCACTTTTTCTCAAATCCGGTCAATGAAAGCTTTATTGACAATAATTGGGGAAGTTTTACCTCTTTTTAACCCGCAGTCTCTCGCTTCTGAGTGGGAACTATGGGAGGTGCGGGGGGTACTTTTTGCAATCTTATAATGAGAAGCGTGTATGTACGTGAACGTACTGGAGTGGCGGGGTTGTTCTCCCACGGTTGGTTACACTAATGAGGTATTTTGGGAATTCATATGATATGGCAAAGTTATAAGAAAGTAATTTTATCTGTACTTCATTCCCGATTGAAAGTTGAACTTTTATTGTTGTTTACGGTAGTTTTAATAATAATAATAATAATAATATGAACTTTATTTGGGTTATGCACTGCACTAAATGCAAAATAAACACAAGAATTACAAGTTTACATGACTAATAAACAGATTCAATACAAAACATAATAAATAAACAAAAGCTGTTGATTTGTCATAGTAAGTCTTTCAGATGTTACCTGACACAGCTAGCCCCTAGCTATAAGTCTCCTGGACTTGTACATGCCGCACAAAACGCGACAGTTCATCCTTCACATTATAATGATGTTATAGATTAGAGAAAGCCTTTTATTGACATTTGGCACGATGCCACTACCTCGTACTGATTTCTTACAATCTTACAATCTCTTGATTAAAGTCAAAAGTAACCACCACTTTCATTAAATGATAATAAGACTTAAGGCCTGAGAAACGGGAACCAGCAAAAGAAAGTCAGCGGTTTCTTCTGCCGTAGACGTTAATTTGTCACTTATTACATTGATCTAAGGAAAATGTGCATTGCCCTCCGTAAGGAGAGAAATGTTTTGAAAAGGCGGTGTCGCGGATTTGGTTCGCCATGGCCCGGGTGCCTTTCGATCATGTAATACCGCCGTAAGGTGGCATCATCGTTTCATGCGGTTTGTAAGTAGCCGGCCCATTGGAGGGGGGACGGAAAGAGGGCAACGCATTTTCATTGTAATTATGCGACTACCGCAGAGTGTTGTTAACCCATGGGTGTTGCTAGTCGTAAAAAAAGTTGGAGTATGTACAGGACGTGGACTAGGTAGCTGTCTTCCGCTACTGTTTGAAAATATTTTTTAATTCTGAAAAAAAAAATAGCCGACATGTGACGGGTAAGAGGTATAAGCAACGCTCCCAATACTCAGAGCGCTTGACCTAATTTCATAGGTATAGATAAATCACTGTCTAAAACCAAGATATCCAATGTATGCTTTATGTCAGCCGCCATATTGAAGAACGTCTAGCAATGACGATCCGGCTAATCGTTGGCCCGCAAAAAGAAAAGCGGCCCTGTTTTTGAATTTTCAAATTTTAGGCATTTGGCTAGCCGTAATGAAATACGGCGATTTAGACAATCCGACAGCGATATCTACTCAAATTAAGAGCCATCCTCAGATATGCCTCTCTCTCTCCACTCCTGCACTGGGATTCACATTGACCACAGCGAGCCAACCAATTAGGTATAAATAATAGTTACTTATAATTGGCATGTGAAGTAACACCTACAAGGTTCGAGGTAGTAGGGAAAAAATAACTCCACAGCTCACGCCGCCTTCGACATGTGTCTGTATTTCTGTGCAATATTACAAGTGTTTTGCATCAAGTTTTTTTATTTATTTGTGTGATCGTTATCAATTTATCCTCATATTTCGGTAGGCTGGGCCTGTGAAATATTGTATCAAATCTCAAAACCCGCTAGGCCTACCTGCTAAACATCAGCGCCCATTTAGCGCGGGCTCGTCTCATAGAAATACTCAATAAGCCTCATAAAAAGAGGAATCTGCCTATTAAGACAACTAATTAAAAAAAAGGAAAAAACCCAACCGGAAACAAATAAATTATATAAAACTAATTCCGCATACGACTATAAAATATTAATTCCTACTCGAAACAATTCATTGTGCACATAGAACACAATATTTCCGGTATGTAAAAAGCATGACATGTCCCAACATGTACCAATGCGATCTCGACGGATGGTAGGACAAGAATATTGTCAACGAGCCGCCGATAAATCAAAAAGCTGCCCTATCCGTCGGCCCGTCCTCGTGCGTCCCGCTGGGTAACCGCACAAATTTACGATCGCCTCCGTACATTTCCCATGCCGATCCGTTGGAATAAAAAACTTTTTTCGAGTAGAACATAATATTTGAAAAAGTTTTATTTTTCTAAATCTTATCAAATTGAAGTGGCAGGTTTTTGAAGTTTTTTAAGTAAATAAATAAGTACTTGAAAGTCCTTCAAGTAGATCCTACTTGAGTATTTTTTTTTTCAAGTAGAGCATGATATTTGAAACAATTTTGTTTGTCTTAAACCGATCACATTAAAGTGCCAGGTTTTTTAACATGTTCAAAGTAAATAGATACTTGAGATTTTTTTCGAGTAGAACGTACTTTCTTTCAAATTGAATATTTGAAGTAGTTGTGTCTTTCTAAATCCTGTCCGGCGAAACAGCCAGGTATTTTTGTAAATTAAATTAATTTATGTTTAGCGATCTGTAACGAAGTACCTAGAGGATTCAGCTCTGATAGGTACTATGGTAGACCTTATCTTGGAATTCACTAAAAGCCTATTGTGCAGCAGCGACATGACAGATGTCAATGAAACCTTTACTAGGTAACTAGTTGTAGTAATAGTGGATGATTATGGGGTAGTAGATATTTTATAAATGGAGACCACGTAGAGATATGGAGTATTTTAGATGACAAAATACGAAACAGTATAATATCTTAACAGAAACTAGTTTTCATTAATGACACTACTTTTGACTGACTTTTTCATACATACGCCGGCCTCAGTACCTACCTGTATCTTGAGCTGAAAGCGATTTGCGTAGAAGTTCGTAACCGAACAACAAAATCAACGTTAGGTTTATGACTGTTTTCTATGTTTTATCTACGCGGCGTAGGAGATAGAACTTTTACATATTTCATTAAGGACGAGTCGATCTAAAAGCGTCGACCATTCGCAGGTATGCTGGCATGGTAAAAATATCTTGTCCATACCGTGATTCCAGTTCATATCTACAACTAAACAACGTTCTGTTCAAATCTATCTATTAGTTTTATGGCAGAATTTTAGTAACACACATCTCCTATCCGTCGTTGGGGTGTCATAGTTCTGCCTCAGCCTGCCAGCTTTCGTACTGTCACCCGCAACACAGTCCCTAGAACCTAAGAACTAAGAAGGTATTGTCACGCCCTGACAAATTCTCTTGAAAACAACGAAATTATTTTAGTTTTGCCCGTTTATAAGCGTATTTTATAATTCCATATTATTCTAAATTAATTCTCCGAATTTGTTTAAACAATTCATTGTTTATTTAGGAATACATCGTGCGTATATGATACGTTGCAATGTGAGAATATTCACAATAAGCGAAGAGATTTCACGATTCCGACACGAATAAATATTCCTTTTATTCCAATTTGTCAAGTGAGCCACTCTCAACGGCGACTTATCTCCGCATTCAAGTAAGCTCCCGCCAAAACAATACAGCGGTATCGTTAAAAAACGTGGTCGGATACAGCATTTATCATCGTTGATTAAATACCATTGTTTTGTACCGTCCGAGACGGGGAAACCATCTCTCTTGCTTCTTTTGCGTCTCAGCCCCGCATTATGGTTGTTTGGAGACAATAAGTCTGTTAAATTGGCTGTCTATAGCTCTCTATATCGTATTTATGTCTGCGGAGAACGCGTGTTCGCTTGCTCAATACATTCTCTGCCGTTTCGCATTCTTTTTTATTAAGTTCTAATTTTGAAATTGCATTCTTTTGACATTCGAAAAGACTTTTTTATGAGGGACCACGTAACTTTTTGCCAATGAACATTACTGGTGCTTGCTGTAAGGCGTAACCGGGGCACTGCTGGCTGAGTAAGCTGTCCAGGTACTATGCCGTGGATACTATAGCGATGGTCACCCAGGGTCATCTGAGCCGAAGGTGTGGACTACACTCATGCTTACTACGCTCGAATTACGGCCACGAAAGCCTACCAGAAATGCCATTGGCTTTCACAAGCTAGTAGACAAACGAGGAGTAGGGTCATACAGCATAGCGGCGACAAACCAAAGACAGGTACAATAGGTCGAAAATAAATGTCTGTGTTGTGTTGCCACAAATTTTACTACTGAATTAGAATTTGTTGAGCCACTAAAACTTAAGTACGCTAGAAATTACGTAATACGAGTACATGTATTTTATTGCTTTTAAACGGGCTCGGCCTACTACTCATTCCCACCACTGCTACGCCTGTGTCACCAGGACCGATAGTGGCCTCCATTATGAACCCTTCGATACGATAGCAAGGACCCTGAGAGAAAAGCTAAAATTGTCTGGGGACCCGCAACGAATTCAATTAGAAGTAAGTAGGAAGAGAGTGAAATAATTCCAAGGTCTCTCCCTAATCAAAGCGGATACAATACAAGACTGCAATTACTTATAAAAGCCGTGAAAAGAGAGGGCAGTCAGTGAAGCGCAGCTGCTATGCACCACGGAGATGAATACAAATAGGAGATATAGTAACATTGACTACTCATTATATTTGGTATATTACTGTGAATGGGACATTATACGAGCATTGTATTATGGTTATGCTGAATGTTTGTTATTGCAAATGACTGGAGTGCCAACAAATTGATCACAGGACAGACATAAAGGTCAGCACTCAACAACCTCCTACTTATAATTTTGCACAAAATGTTGTTAAAACGTGATAAAGATCCGGTGAACTGGTGAATTTGATTTCGTGTACAGTTCTTAGTCTCGGAACGTGTGTTAGCGTTTATGTATATGGAGCTCTGCCCACCTAAAGGTTGTATTATATGAGCGAGAGGTACCTCCCAGATGATAACGGCCTAATTTGGTATCAATGCAGCAAATATTACTCATTTGCCACCTATATTACAAAAATGCCCTAAAACGAAGTAACGGAAACAAACTTCAGAACAGCCACTTTGATACATTCATACGTATGTAATTTCTCGAATTCTGGAGTAAATGAAGCCCTCGGTTTCGTTCGAAATTCAAATCCCATCCAGTCGGTTGAAATGATCCGAGACAAAAAAATTTGAGAATACAAAATACAAACAACCCTTGCATACATCGCCTGTGCGGTTAGTCTATCTATCCATAGTCTAAATCCGCCAGGAATGGGATAGCAACCGGGCCCATGACAGAAGGGGACCTAGTTACAGGACGTACCTGGCATTCATTCATGTAGCTTCTTTATGTCGTTACGGGGAGGGCCCTGAAGAATTTCTCCAAAGTCTCAGACGGTATAGTTTTGCCGCAAACACCATCTGAATCATAATTAATTGAGTTGTTAATTTTATCGCAAGCTGCGTCTGCACCATGAAGATATAGGACTATATTATTACTATGTTTAATTGAATTATGTGATGCCTATGCTATGATATGCTATGCTATGCTAAGTCAAGTCTGTTATCAGTTCTGCAAACCTAAATAAAAAAATAATTGTAACGCTATGTAGCGTGAAGTTGCTTTTGTTCAATATAAGCCAAATAAGGGATGTTATTTGGTAGGATTACACTGGATGAGGGACTCCCAGTTCTTCGCTAAATCTGTCGCATGTTGCTTGAATCATAAGTCTCGAACAAAATATAAACCTTAGAACATTTATTTTAGTGGAACCGGGTTTTTTTCCTCAAAAAATTTCGTAGGCGGTTGTAGTACAAAATACATTCTTTGAAATTCAAAGATATGAAGTGCTTTGATGTTACGCCGCCAGGAGGTACGAGCACGTACGGTCCCCGACCAAACCTCTACTTGATCTAGATCTCAAACACGTGGCAGGAGTGCCACGGAGCGGTACAGCCGAGCTGGTCTCTGGAGTTAAGGTCAGCCTAACATTGTAACTGCGAAAGTTTCGATGGATGGATTTTTGTTGCACAATTGCAATAAAACTGCGGAAGGTATTTTCATGAAATTGGGCAGTTTGAATCACATATATCAAAATAACACATAAACTAAAGAAGTACGAACTGTTAGAATAGAATTGCTTTATTCAGGGACAAAGTAACATTAAACAAAATACACACAGTACAAAAAAAGTTAACCATTATTATATTAGCATTTCTTGAGAAAAAGAAAAATAAAAAACCAAAACATATTCTTAACACACTAATGATTGATCTATATTCTGTGCCAACCTTCGGGCGGTTAAAAGCGAGAGAGGCAGCAGTGACAAGACGTTTAATATAATTAAATATAATTAATAACATTAATTACACGTGGTTTTACCTCAAGTTCACGCGATTGAAGTCACGGGCAACATCTATTCTTACTTACAAAAACAACATTTTGAATCTATTGCAAAATTGTATCCCATGTATCAGAATAACACGTAAGCTAAATAATTTCTGCCTGAAGCCCACGCGGTCGGAGTCACTTGCAACAACTTGTCCAATATAAAAGCTTATGCGAGTGTAAATTATGACATTAAAATTACTTCATCGAATTCAATCTAGCACTAAACAGAGAGGCGTGGGAAGAGGAGTGGACCTTTGCCCAGCAGTGGGGCGCACCAGGCTATTAATAATAATAATACCGGATTTCATCGCGATTTCATTGGTTAGTGAACTTGGCCCTGCATTAACTAAACAAACACGTATTACTCACTCACACTACTCCATATCTGCGTTCCAACACGTATTACTCACTCACACTAATCTACGTCGGGGTTAAGAGTCCGGTGACCCATTCATTCGTTAAATGATGGCATCGCGTAACCTCTTGTGTGGATGTTAATGGGTGTCAGCATATTCTGGTCCCGTAAACCCTTTTCTACGTTGTGCTTTAGAAAGCCTACATCATGATATGATACTGGATGTACTTCAGTAAGAGTTAGTGCTGCATGCAGCGGAATTGGGCCGGCACGACCGGGGAGGTACCTCTCGCTCACATCTTAGATTAGGTTAGGTTAGTCATCTTAGGTGTTAAATGTTTGCTTAAACACTCTAATCGGTGGAACTATAAGTCGATTTGCAAAAGCCATGTTGCTACGACCGCATGATGCTGCTAGTACCGGAGAAACCGGACGAAACCGCGGAGCGCAATTACTATATTAATAACTAGTAAGACAAATAAAGCATATCTCTTTGTTTCTTGCTTAGCTTAGCCTATACATTTATGTTCTGTACGAGTAAGTCCAAAGATTGACCTCTTCAAACCTACAAAACAAGTTTAGCTTCATAAAAAGACACTCTGTGTATTCTGCAGTAGTTACCAGTTTCTTTTACTATTACAAGTTGTTAATACAATGTAAACCTATAATTCCAGTTGATGTGAAGTGATAAAAAACCGGTATCTAGTAGACCAACACTATGATTAAATGAATGGCGGCAAATTAAAACATCTAATAGCGATGTTAGCACAAGAAGATTGTGACATAAAATACTTTGATTTGTTATCAAATATAATAACCGTATGTATGAACAATATCAATAAATACAATATCAACATTAACCGACAAAAAGAATGCGGCTGGCAATAAAGTGTAGCATAAAGCATGCGGTTAAAAACCGGAATCGCTCATGCGGTATCAAGACGGTCAATTAATTTATTAATTATCATCAATTAATCGTAACACTGGCCACGGTTGCGCATCACTAGACTTTCTGTGGAATTGTTAGTTTTTGTGACAGTCGGATAGGTTTGTCACAGTCGCCGACTTTATCGGTTTTTACCTAAAATTATCGATCGTTCAGTGAAAGGTCAAAGCTTTGACTAGTCGCATGTGTCCGATTAATCATGGTTACTCTTAATTGCATAATGTAACAGATGGAAAAAATCAGTCGGAATCTTTTATACGTGGCTACGGACAATTGACGTCCATAAGTAGCCGCACAATTTGAAGTTCTTGGAAGAGATAGTGTCATACTGCATCGTAAGTATCAATGTTTCGTGTGGTTTGTGAGAGTCCGAGGGCCCATTGGAATAAAGGAGAGAAGGAGGGCAACACGTTTGCATTACAATTGTGCGGATGTTAAGTACGAGTCGAACTCAAGCTCATCATTAAAAAAAAAACATCAAAAACACGTTCGTGACAAATATTTGATTTCACTCAAATATTTATTTTATTTTGTTTCGAGTATTTGTTGTTGTTGCGGCAGTATATTATCTGTTAAAATTTTCAACTTACCAGCTCTAACAGTTCATGAGATACAGCCTGGTGACCGACTGAAAGTCAGACAGACGGACGGACACACTGACAGACGGACAGCGTTATCTTAGCCAAAGAATATTATTGTATGACCGGAGAGTCTTAAAATGAGTTTTTTCCTCTTCGGTACGGAATCCTGTTAAAGAGGTGCGTTCCGGGATATAACTCCTTCGCTCATGTACTAGCACGCTACAATGTAAGAAAACCAAAATGGCGGCATTACAATTATCTAATATGCTAGTACTTTTAAGTATTATATTAAAACCGTGAGGATTTAGTATTTAGCTTAAGTGTGACCACAATTTACTTAAGTGAGTTATCCAGGCCACAATTTGCTTAAGTGTATTTGTCCAGGCCACAATTTGTTTAAGAGCATTGGTCAGGCCACAATTTGGTCAGCTATTGAACGGAGGTTATGTAAGCGAATATTTTCGAGGTTATGGACAGTGATGGGTACACGGCTGTCAGTAGCTGTCGGGGCGAAGTCCGAGGTGCTCCGTCCATTAATAAAGCAACAGTCGCCAGGCGCTACCTGTGTTTGTCCCGCGGCCGAGGGTCTTATATATCATAGATATAAATATAGATTTATATTACTTATTGCTTTTTTGTAATATTTTGTCTTATTTTAAATATACTTATATACGGTACGGTGCGTGTTTTATCCATAGAGATAATATAGACAGTGAAGGGACATATGTCTTGGTGAATAGAGAAGGAAGCTGATAAAGCAGTACTACACACACACACATACACACACGCACACGCACACGCACACGTACACGCACACTCACACATACATACACATACACACACACACACGCACACACACACACACACACACACACACACACACACACACACACAAACACACATCGTCTCGCCAGGTGCATTTTTTTTTATAGAATAGGGCGACAAACGAGCAGTCGAGATCTTTTACGACTGACGATGCCCATGAACATCCACATACTATGTCGAAACGTTGCACTTCTCCCCCCACACAATGGGCCACCGGTTACTCACAAGCCGCACGTAACGCCACACTGAAGGTGTTACTTTTCGGCGGAATTATGTGCACGTGCCTTGCCTTTTCCGCATTCATTACTCTCTTAATACATCTGTATTAAGAGAGTAACGACGCCGGTTGCAATCAATCTGAGATCGTCCATAAGGTGTCGTCCGACAAAACATTTCGATTTCTTTATAAGTGACGTAGCCACAGTTCACATAATGCTACTTGACAATTCTCATAATGCTACTTGACAATTCTCATAATGCTACTTGACAATTCTCATAATGCTATTTGACAATTCACATAATGCTATTTGACAATTCACGTAATGCTATTTGACAATTCACATAATGCTATTCGGTGCAGGCACTTCTAAAGCACCCGTCCCTGTTAGTATCTGCGAAATAATGTACTCAGGATCCACCCAATGATATGCCAGACGCGTTGTAAGTACTGGGAAGAGGCAGTGCAGCTCCCTTCCATCGGTACACAGGGCCCAGTGTGAATGATGTTTTGCTTTTCCAGCTTTTGCGTGCCCTGCCCTTGAGCCCATCGCACTCCTCCTGCATGCTCAGTGTCTGCAGACGGAACGCCGGCTAGTACTGGTAGCGCCGCGCTCCTGCACGAACTGTAGGTATTTGTTAGTAAAATGAAGGCGGGTATTTGGCTGAGAACTCTGTACAACATACAAGTGAGAGCGTCGACTCCAAAGGACTGCGGTATATTTCGTCGTCGATTGCAACATAGGTTCCGTTGTACAGGAACCTAAGTGTCGGGTACTGTACGCCCCACAAGGAGCTAAAGACACATGAGACCTTCCCGAAAGAGCTCGCGGCTTACTCGGCCATCAAAACCGCATGCAGCGCAAAGTATCTAGTATCATCTATGTGTTCTCCAAGCCATTTTTACGGTCGGTCCAGTTATCAAATGACCCTTAATTGTCATGGTCTGGAACTTGTGCGGAGAATGTTAGCCAATCATAGGTCCCCCAGTCCAACAAACTTAAAGATTATTAAACATTTCTGTTCGGTAACGATGCGCGGAGGAGCCTCGTAAGTAGTCCACAAAACTTACACCTCCCGGTCTCGGCAATTTAAGGCGATCATACACTAGGAGTTTTCATAGTGTGGGGCCCGGTCCGGTGAAATACCCGTGGCTTTTGCTTTTAATAATATACTTGGCCACCAAGCATTGCAGAATGCTCCAGAATCTCCGAAGTAAAATTTTAGGGTAGTATGGGGGACAAACGAGTACGAGCCTTTTGACATCTGCCGACACCTATAGCCATCCGCATTATTGTCCTGCACGTCAGTTCAGCGGCGTCAAGTGAGCTAGAGGTACCTCCCCGGTCGTGCCGGCCCAATTCCATGACAATACAGCATGGCACTACCTCCTAAAAACAAGTTACTAAAAGACTTTGATCTCCATTATGACGGTATAATTATATACAAGTACTAGGGCCACATACTAGCGAAGATTGTTTTTTATAGCAAACGGGCAATCTAAGCCTTTTTACGACTACCGACGTTCATGAACATCCGCATGATGACTATGCCGATGCGTTACCCTCCTTGCGCCCCCCCCCCTTAATGGGCCACCGGCTACTCACAAACCACACGAAACGCTACACCGAAGATGTCACTTTGCGGTGGTAATATGTGAGCGAGAAGTACCTCCCCGGTCGTAAAGGTCCAATTCCGTGGCATAGGTGGATGTAGTGGCATGCACTATGCATGGCATTACCTCCTACTATGCAGCATGGCACTACCTATGCCTCTTGCTTTCTTTTCACAATAAATCAACAAAAAAAAGGACATGTATGTCTGTAAAGAAACCGAAACCTCGACAAAATATCGAAATAAACCACAAAACAATTAATTTATATTTTGTGTTACAATAAGCCGTAACATCGCGATATATAAAATATCTAATAGGTACATAAGTGAAGTTTGACCCCGCCGTGCCGGCCCAATTGTCTTGTTGGACAATGCATGACAGCAGCACCTATATCGAAAATAAACTATTATTTTGCCATTTATGATCACCAAGTTATGGACTGACAGGTGCATGACAGCTGCCAAATGGACGCTTCGCAATCATTGCTTTCTTTTCATTGCTCTCAACTACCATAATTAAACACAAGTGATTATAAGGCATAAGTGCTCAAAAGGTATTCGCAATAGTTACGCAACTTTTAAAGGTATTTTAATGATAATTTTTAATGATTTGTCAATGATTAATGATGCCACCATAGTCGTTCTAGTGGGCATAATGTACTAAATATAATTTCTCGCTTATAACCAATTTTAATATCAGAAAAAGAAACCAGCCTGTATTTAGTATCCATCCGACACACATATGCTGTCGCGTTTCTTGCGGTAGCTGTGTTTCGGATTGTAAAGGTTTTTGGAGGAAGGAGGACATTTGCATACCAATTCCGCGCTTGCCTGTAGGTGTCGGTACTGCAGTGTTACATATGAAAATATCTAAAATATAGGTTATGCTCGTCGGACTGCAATGTTACGCATGAAAATATGCAAAACATTGGTTATGCTCGTCCGGCTGCAATAGTACTTACAAAAATACCAACCCTGTTAAATAGTCAGAGAAATTCCAATGAAACCAAACCATGATCTGATACGGAGCCCTAACGATTAATACTTAGTTTTACTAAAAACAATACGTCTCCGATGGTAACGACGATTTGCTCAAATCAAAAAAAGTATATTAGACTCATATTTTAAATCACCCGACCATCTTGGACTTTAAGTGTAGTGCACTAAGAGCTAGGGTTGTCAGGCCGTATAACTAATGAGGCCACTGCACATAAAAGGCCCAGTAGCAGCGTCGTTGTCTCACCCATTAGTTATCTCTTATCGATACTTCTCAAATACATCTCTCGAACGTTTTTATATGTGAAGGAGTATCGTCATAAACACACGGCGCGTTTTTTTGTCGTGATACTAGTGATGTGATTAGATAATGTTTAGGTATGGGTAGACGAACTGACGGCGTTACACATTCTACTCAGTGTACTGTCGCGTGGACGAGTGTTCGAGTTCCAGGTCGGACATTGCACTGGTCCGACTGCCGCCCTACAGGCATTTGGGGGTGTGAAAATAAACAGAGCACTTATGCCTGTGCACACACTTCAATGTGATATACCCTGCGCTGTATAGAGACGAAGTTCGGCTTCAAGGACGTTTTTATCATTACGTCGTGCATCATATTGATGTTTGACTGGATTAAATTTCATCGTCATCTAATTAAGTATTGATTAAAGTCATCATCTAATTAAGTATTGATTAAACTGCTACTAGTCACAGTGGGTCATGATTGAGCATGACATCTCGCACATTACTCAATTTTCACTGCTCCATTGTAAACAGTATGTCACACTGTTACATACATTGCAATCGTATGTGATCTGTGGACTCGTATCCACACAGGTAACATAGATAGAGATGGGACGCCACAGTTATGTGATGGCTAGTGGTGGCTGATGGTCTTGCTGAATAGAGAAGGAAGATGAAAAGGAGAACTATATTTGTCTCTCTAATCTCGCATGCGCATTGCGCAGTGATAAATGAATGAAGAAAAAGGAGACAGCGAGTGAACCTCACTTTATGTCTCTTTGGATTTAGACGGCCGCGTTTTAGACTGGCTTTCTGATTCTATCAATATTATCTCTATGTTAACTCTCAGTCACACAATACCTGCGTAAACTGCATGAGTTTTAGTACAATTTCTATGTGTTTGTGATCCGACGGGTAAACAACTGATTGTCCGGTATAGCGTAGCGCATGCTACCGTCGGCTTGTCTTACGTGAGTCTAGTCCCATTTGTATCATCGGTATTGTATCAGGGTTATTATTATCATCAGCCGGACGACCTCCACTACCGGACAAAGGCTTCCCTAAAGAGCACCATCGGTTATGATCAGGAACCGCTTGCATCCAGAGGCTACCCGACATCTTAACCAAGGTAGGGCAAATGCTTAACGAAGTTTCACAAACATATGTAGAACATACGTGGACAAAAGAGCAATCGCAGCCATTTCGTGCCCATCGACACATTAATATCGGCAAGCAAATGCAGGGCAGGGCTAGGGAGACCTCCCCGCTCGTTGTAGGCCAATGGCATAGTATACGGGATAACCTTATACGGTAGGTAATGAGTTCCATTTCGCACACAAACACACACACCATTCATCACTCCTAACCACCCAGCGTCAGAGTCGAGCTCATAATTATAATTGTACATTTAAATACAAAGGGTAATTTAATAAGTGAACCCTACTCTGATGTCAAATACATACAAACAAAAAAAAAACAAAGATGGAGATTGGACAACGAGTAGTGTCATGGGAAATGGGCCTTTTTATATTTCAAATAAATTGGGAGTCATTTTTAAGTCTCATATTATTTATGTAACGAAGAGCACAATGGGTAGACAAGAACAACTGTTACGTAAGACTTTTAACATCATTATAAGTGAAAAGCTTTGAGTGATGAAGGAGGCCCGGCTTCCGAGAATAACGTAGGTGGCTTAAACGGGCGTCGTCTTTTTGTAGTGCAATTCGTAATGGATCTGGGTGTCACAATATTATATAGCCCTCGTTATTCCACGTTTACCGAACCTGTGAAGATGTATGCGTCCTTATTGTGTCTTGTTTACATTTTTTACTACCTGTATGGTTTAAAGGTGCGCCTTTGTTTCCACAAAATTGTTTGGAATCGTTGATAAATGGATTTACTGTTAGACGAAACTAAATTGATAACTTGAATTATCATTATACTGTTTGTCAGTATCAGTACTGGACAGTACTGGATCCAAATTGGAGATCCTTTTACAGGCTGGATGGTACCAAATTCATTCTTAAACATGGCCTCCGTTTCATTTTCGACCCCGTTGGTCACGTCTGCTTTTAATGATCCAAATACGAATGAAATAAGAATAATTCGAAATGTTTTTTAATAAGTGTTTCCATACATAGTTTTTTGGAGGGTCCTTCTGTCAGCGTTGACCCTGCCGTTCATTGGACTAGCGAAGAGTTTTGTGTATTATAGTTTAGGGAGACGAATGAAGAACAAACTTCCCCCCCCCCCCAACTTTTCCGTAAATTGTTGAATAGATATTAGAAAGGTTCAATAGGTAGTGTTTTTTATGGGCATACGAGCAGGGGTAGTGACTACCGCCGCCCATAGATATTTGCAAGACTAGTCGTCTTGTAGACGCGTTGCCGGCCCTTAGGGTATAGGTATGCTCTTTTCTTGAAGACACTAAGTCGTATCAAGCGAAGCAGTTGGTTCCACAGTACAGTTGTACGCCGTAAAAAGTGGCGTTTAAAGCCCACTGTAGGGGATTTACGGATATCAAGGTAATAGATCTCTTCCGATGTCGGAAAATGGAATTCTGCTGTTGGTAATAAGCCGAACAGTTCCTCAGAACATTCCCCATAGAAAATACGGTAAAGGACGCACAGCGATCCGACATCTCTTCGTAGGACCAAAGGATCGTGCTGTCCGGAAATTACTTGGTCGTCAACGATTAGAGACGCTCTACGTTGTATACGGTGAAATTAAAGGAGCTGATGATGCGGGGCCCCTGCCCACATGTAAGAGTAGTACTCCATATGTGGTCGTACCTGTGCCTAGTAAAGTTGCAGTGGCTGGGCTGGCAGTACTCCAATACTGCTTCGCCCTACTGAACACACCCAGCTTCTTTGAGGCTAATTTAGGTTTCGTTTCCAAATAACGGCGGAATTGAAGGTTACTCGATATATCGACACGAAGCATTCTGATACTAGTTAAGGTCAATAGGTGTTTAGAAAACGAGGAGATATGACGGAGGGTGGTTTTTTTAGCGGAAAACAAGTAAACTTGTGTCCTGTGTGGGTTAAATGGAACTAAATTTATCGGGCCCATTCCGGGACTTCGAATTATAAATCCTCAACCTCAGACACAAGCTTGTTCCGGCGCTCTCCGACGTGTTTTCGGGAAATATTGGCGCAGCCAATGTATAAAGTGTCCCCGGTGCTGTCATCTGCCTAACAATGAAGGCCAATAGTTTGCAGCATGTCAGTGATATGCAGAAGAAACAGCGTAGGTGACAGAACACAGCCTAGGGGAACAGCGTTGACAAATTTAGGGGCGGGGCATATACTGTCAACCACGTCCGATTTGTCAAGAACTTGTGATCCAAGCGCATAATATTCCGGGAAGTTCGTATGTAAAAAATCTTTAACATCATCGTTAAGTAGGTACTAGTTAGATATGTTAAATTTACTTCTGATATCTCAGCACTGATTAAAATAGATATATTGGCAATAATACTTTCGCAATATTTTTTATGTTTATTGTTATGTTTCTCGTTACAGTATACCCAGGGCACACGATATGTTATGTGGTGCTCACTCGCATGCCATAAAGAGCACGCACAGCCATATTAATGATATCTCTTAAATTCCTTTTTATCCAGAAAAAAAAACGTGGATAAAAAGTATTTATAAGATATTACAGATCAATGCTTGTGCATAAATTTAATCCAAATTTGTTCAGTGATTTTTCGTGAAATTACAACAAACTTTCGCATTAAAACATTATTTAGGCAGATAATTAATTAATCTCTAAATTGTGACGAGCTGGCGCGAGTCGATACTGCGCATGATCGTACATCAAATCTCGATATCTCGATGTGCATCAATCGATCTTCTCGCTCGAGTTACTCGATTGTGCCGTCGCGATCAACAGTAGGTATTGAATGATAAACGATTTCACTGTTACAACTTTCCAATTTTTTTTAATACGCTCCGTGTATGGTACATGTGTAAGTATAAAAATCGATAGAGACTACAATTGGGTTCTGTTAATTTTCTGCTAGGTATTTCTTCCTTCTACAGTATTAAAATCAACCCCACAGTTGTACGTATCCATAGAGCAATAACAAATAGTTTTGTCATCAGATCATTGGTAATTTACAACAGTGAATTCGTGGACAACGTGAGAAACTTTCGTGATTTCAAACCATTTTGTCATAAATATCATTGGATGCATATAATGTAACACCACAACACCATAATGATTAAACATAACGTGTGGTCAGTATGTGTTAGGCATTTACACATCCGTGGTGCATAGCAGCCGGACTTCAGCTGGCTGCCGTCTCTTTTTTTTACGGTTTAAGTCATTAAAATCCCGTACTGTCACCGCTTTGGGTAGGGAAACTGGAAACACTTCCTACTTCTCATATCCTTCTAATTACATTCGTTGCGGGTCCCAGGGCAATTTTTAGCAACCAGGACACGAGTAGATGGATCCTGGACACACCTCAAAGCACAGGAAAAACATCATTTAACCTATAAGCAAACGCTATAAAAAATACGAGCTTTTCGTGTACATTCGGCAGAGAACTTCTTATTACCCAAGATATTTGTTATTCCCTTATTTGTATTAACAAGTACAAATACAGGAGTAAATCCGAAATTGATAAATAATCCTATTGCCACTGAACAGGTCAGTTAACATCGGTGCTATATAAGCGAGATACACTCGAAGAGTTAGCCTGATTCGGCCGAAATGAAGCAACAAACTTTTTTAGGGGACAAATGATCGTCGCCTTTTCATAACTTTCCACGCCCAGCATCGGTATAATTACTAAGGCGATGTGTTGCCTTTATTTCTCCCTCCCCTCCAATGGGTCACCCACTACTCACAAACCGCACGAAACACGACAGTATAGCTGTCACTTTATGCTAGCAATCAGCTGTTACTAGCTATAAAAGGTAACACACTGACAACACTCAGAAACGTAAAGATACAAGTCTAAATGATGTTCGACATTAATCCTAATGTACCGGTCTACTGTTTAAGCGACGTTTAATCTAAACAAAAATATTTCAATGCACCCAATAAAACTATGGAACGAAGAAAAAAACTGGAATGGTACAGTGTACTCGTAAGATATTCGATAAGTATGACTTCTGGGAAGCTGTGCCGTCCAATGTCATATCACGACGAATAGTGATGGCCGCAGCTATGCTAGGAATTTCTTATCGATATTTATGATTGTGAATTAGAAAGGCCTTTCAATCTGTTCCATCGATAATGTTTTACGTAGTTAACATAATTACTCTTTAGTTGTAATCATCCTGACTTTTTTTTGACAAAGTCACCATGAGTTTACATAAGTCATTTGCCCTATTAGGGAATGGGCAACAAAATATATATGTCTGTATGTGTCAAAGTGTCAATTTTCATGTTCTTAATGGCCCGCTTCATGAAAAAGCCAACTAATTTCTACAACATAATCCGGTACCTACAAGTCGAAGCCATAATAAATTAGAAAAAATAGTCGCAATAAGGATTTTAATTCCTTATTATAGTACCGAATAATATTATCTATAGCAAACAAAATATTTTATTATAATAGACGTCTTTCAGGTGACCAGGCGAGAGAAGGATAATATTATATACGTGATAATGATTCAAGATTATGAATCATCATGCTAAAATATAATATAGACATCCTGAATAAAATTAGGTTCTTTTTTGCAATTTATACACATAAGAAGCGAAATTTTAAAAAGAATAACATATGAGTTAGGCCTGGTCCCTTTGTTTGTGAAACTGTATGAAACTAAAGAATTTTTACTTACCAAATATATTTATCTATCGATAGACCGCGGGCCATCACTACAAATGCAGGCGCAGGCGCACGACAGATGATCAGTCATGGCCCAGATGCTGCGATAAGCCCGCGGTAGCCGCTCATTAATCTCCCCACTCCCCAGTCCCCACTCCCACCACTCAATAATTAACCGGACAGCTATAGACACGAATACCACATCTAACAGTGTACCGAAATTCTACGTGTTACCTAACAGTGGGGTGATTCTGTAGCCGGGGATGGAAAAATGTTTATGGATGCCTATTTAAGTTTGTATGATTAGCAATATCATTGCTCCATTGCAATCCTATCGGACCAGCACGGTCGGGGAAATCTTTCGCTTTGATAATACCCAGACCCCATTTCTACCACTATCTTTGACTTGGATAATCCGCACTCCTCGCTCAGTGGTGGGAGGTATAATTACCCGGTGAGGTATAATAATAATAATATCTATGGACTTATCACACCTCGTGAGCCTAGCCTCTTTTTTTGTTTGTTGACGCGGGAATACGCATTTACGCGCCTTCACCGGCCCTGGGTGGGGTCCGGCGGTGTGTGGTACTCGCGGCACATGATAGTGCCGTATGCGCACGAAAACCGCCGCGATTACTATCGGCGCCGCCCCAGGTGCCCAGGAACAACAAATCTTCAGCGCACCTCGACGGCTAGCAGCCCTCTAAGGGACCAACTCCACCTCCACAGATGGGGTTGCCCCGAACTACAGGACAACAAGACAAGGTGAGGTTCCCTTCCATGCCCCCTGCCCCGTGCGCTAAAGCGCCACCTCTTAATGCTCTTACGTCCCCTCTTCTTTTAAGAGGGGTACCGAGAGCGATTCCTCCTAATCTTTAAGCCCCCTCTTCTTATAAGAGGTACCCCACGG
Organism: Eumaeus atala; assembly: GCA_017140195.1. Taxonomy (NCBI): domain Eukaryota; kingdom Metazoa; phylum Arthropoda; class Insecta; order Lepidoptera; family Lycaenidae; genus Eumaeus; species Eumaeus atala. The sequence continues at coordinate 1,401,417 of JAFELO010000005.1, read as the reverse complement.
TTCAACTGGCTTCACTTGGGTCTACCCCAGGCTACTAAGCCCAACCGCCACGACAAGGCTTGAACCATGGTGGGAAGGTAGTAACCCTAGGCCAATACATATTAAATTACAAAGCGTCAGTTTGGGGATAGCATTTGGCGTTTAAAATCGCAATTAAAGGGCTCAGATATAATATCAGAATTCCTCAATAAGGGACGACATGAAGCTTTTGTTGCTGCCAGGAAAGTGTTTGGTGTCACAAAGGCGTGACACAACAAGGCTTGAACCATGGTAGTAACGTTAGCCTAGCCCTGTGCTACGTACCGTAGGGATCAGTGTTACAGGTACTAGACAACTGAAATATATTTAATGTACCTTAAATATTAGAAATACATATAATACTTAAATAAATGCAGGACACTTATGCGGGACACGTTACCACTGCGCCAGCAGGGCATTAAGACTCGGCACTTGAGCAAGAAATATTACCACATCTACCAGGCTGATTAATAACTGGCCGAAATGACTAAGGGTCAATTCGTACTAGCGCAGAGTCGAAGCGCATCGAAGCGTCAATCCGAAACTTAATATAGCAAATTCACCCTTATTTCCACAATGTAATGCACATATTTCTTCCAAGGAAAAAAAAAAGACTCGCCTGCGCGTGAATTCGCGCGCCTGCGCGCGAGTAACTCGGATTGGTGCGCGCGCATTCGCGCGAAACCAAGCGGCTATTAGGTGAACTACGCGCCGTCTGGTCAGTCGGCAATCGGAATCGGACGGAAACTGTCTTGTGTCGAAGTGAATCTCAATGGAAAACGACGAGAAATTAATTTATTTGGTCCAAAAATTCAACTGGCAACTGGTATCCATCACTAATGCCACGAAAAAGCGCGCATTCTCGCGCTAATTCACGCGAATACGCGCGCATTCGTGCGACTTCGCTTTGATTGTGAGGAATTTGACGCTTCGATGCGCTTCGACTCTGCGCTAGTATGAATTGACCCTAACTTAAAAAAAGATAGGCAAACAAAATTTGTTACATTATATTCTACCATCTTTTCGAAAATAAAACGCCAAATTTGAATTTATTCGAACTGTTAGAATTTGTGTGAGGAGACATACAACTTTCTCTGCCGTAAATTTTCTCAACAATGGAATGGAAATTCGTGCGTGATAAAGTTTTACGTTTTAACAGGGAAAACAGCAACTTAGATTGAAGTCAACCTAGGCAGTGTTTTAGGTAATACTGCTTCTGCATCGAGTACATTTACACGTGGGTAACTGATTTTAGACGTGAGAGACGGCTGCGAAGACGCCAACAGCAGATCTGTTGTCTGTCCAAATGAAGCCACAACATAATCAAAAAGATCCAAAAAATCGTTTTGAATGATCGGCGCTTAAAGTTGGGGCAGATAGCGGAGACGGTAAGCATTTCCTCAGAACGCGTTTTTAACATTTTACATCAACATTTGCGAGTGAAAAAGCTTTGCGCGCGATGGGTGCCGTGTTTGCTCACTGTTATCCAAAAGCCACGTCGAATGGACGATTCGTGGGACTGTTTAGCGCTGTTTAAGCGTAATACTAATAAGTTTTTGCGATGTTATGTGACAATAGATGAAACATGGATTCATCATTATACTTATTATGAAACAAAAGAACAATCTAAGCATTGGACTGAGAGCGGAAAACCTGCGCCGAAGAAAGCAAAAACGGTTTTGTCGGTCGGCAAAGTGATTACGACGGTTTTTCGGGATGCTCGAGGGATTATTTTAGTGGATTATTTGTGAAGAGAAAAAACTATAAATGGAGAGTATTGTACAAGCTTGCTGCAAAAATTTAGACGGCCTCATTTAGCCAAAAAGAAAGTTTTATTCCACCACGAAAAGGCACCTGTGCACTCGTCAAGGGTTGCAGTTGCCGAACTCCATGATTTGCGGTTCGAATTGTTACCGCATCCCCCCTATTCCCAGATCTGGCCCCGTGCGACTTCCACCTATTCCCAAATGTTAAGAAATTATTAGGTGGCCGAAGATTTTCATCAAATGATGAAGTCATTGTCGCCGTAGACGAGTATTTTGAGGGGTTAGAGAAAACATTTTATCAAACTGGTGTAACGGCATTGGCGAAGCGCTGGACTAAATACATCGAGGTGGAAGGAAACTACGTTCAAAAGGAAAATTATTTTAAATAGATTATTAACATATTTCTTTGTCGTTTCGGACACTTATCAATCACCCCTCGTATGTTGCAGCCAAATCGGCCGACTCGACAAGAGGTGTCTCCCGCTCCCATGATACCTCCTTATGATCATATACTACGCGTTTCATGCGGTCTGTGAGTTATCGGTGGCCCATTGAAGAGGCGGTGTGAGAGTGAGCAACGCGTGGCTTGCACTTGGCACTAAGATGCCAATGCGACTTCCCCTATTCTTTCCGTGCTAAAAAAAACGGACCAAGAAAGGTGAGAAAATGCTCATTATGACGACATTGTGATGCGTTGCTAATTCCTCTAGCTGTTTGATGTATCCCACTGTTTTATCCGCGTAAAATTTATCATTAATAGCGTTTCCGTAACCAAATAGCAAGATACGGGAAATATTGTTTGGTCACGTCCGTGTGTCCGTACGTATGTCACAGACGTTGATAATTGATTTTCATGTACTTTTCACCCATGGATATTGCATTCACGAGGAAAGCTTCATTGTATACTTTGTAAATTTACAATCTGGACAATCTTAATCACGGGCGAGTGGTTTGTTAGTTAAATATAAATGCGAACAATTGTATGTTCTCTTTACCGACGCCCATGCCATCTACATATGCAGATGCGCTGCCCTGCTTCATCTCATCCCTGCATTGGGCCACGGGCTATTCCAATTGAACTTCTAATTTAAGTGTACAGCGTACAGCGGTATCATGTATACGAGAGGTACCTTCGCCTGGGCGTCCCGGGCCATGTCGTCCCAATTCGAATGTAATGCAGCATGCCACTGTCTCTTACTAACCGATACTCGTCTGATAATCAATAAAAATACTTTCTTTCCTTTTAAAATAAAAGATTTGAATACAATAACTAAAGGTAACTCTTACGTAGAACAAAATAGATTTTTTTTATCTAAATCAGTTGGAGACAAAACAACAGAAAACACAAAAAAAAAACTCCAGCCGAAATTCATCTAGTTTAATCACGTGTGAAATCTTATCAATCATGGGCTAATAGCCATAAATATAGCCAATCAATTAAAACGAAGTTGGCTCAAAAATGTCCCACAACCATTGACTGAGTTAGGTCCCAGCAGGGGGCCGCTTCCGACCGCTCCGTGATACCATAAACAAGCATTTATATGCTTGATCACCACAATTTATTTAATTTGTAAATTGATTTTTTAATCTGTTTAATACTTTTGTGGACTTTTATTCAATTTGTCCTGAGAACTTTTATCGCTATAAAATGGTTTAATAAACATCGTAAGTAAGGCTGTGTAATTCATGAAAGGCCTGGCTTTACAATTGAATTGAACTTTGTTAAGCGTACCTATAAAAGAAGTTGGTGATTGTAATATTTTTTTAATTACAATGTATTCATATAGTCCACTAAACAAATATTTATAGGAATTACATTAGAACACATAAGCTGAAAAGTAAAACAGCAGATGTATGACAATGGCTGGATTCATCCTCAAATTTTGAGGTATCTATTTCCATAGTACTGGTCGCCGACCATTACCTATTATCGCTTTTGTCTGTCTGAGCGTTCTTTGTGAGTTATCAGAGTAGTAAGAGTACCATGCTGATTGCAGCGGAATTGGGCTGGCACGACCGAGGAGGTTTTCTCTCACATGATACCACCGTAAAGTGAGATTTTTGGTGACGCGTTTGGTGCGATTTATGATTATCCGGAGCGAAGGAGAAACGGAGGCCAATGCTTCAGCATAATAATTATGCGGATTCTCAAGTTCGTCGGTGTAAAAAAGTTGTAGGTAGACGCTGTCATGAAATTTAGCATTTAAATGATAAATAAGTAACAACCATGAAATATGATGACATGTTTACAATGATTCCTTCATCGCCTGTTGACGTTTCTGCTCCTGTGCTTCAAAATTCGTTAGCGGCATCCACTTATTATCCTTGCAAACAATAATCACAGCTGGCCAAATAATAAAACTGTATTGGCTAGAAGCTATTCAAGCCAGCTGAAGAAAGAAGCTGAAGAACGGAATGCCATACATCAGGATCCTTACACACCTGCATCGCCTCCTCCACATTCATTACTATCTTCATACAGATATGCCGGTCGCGAAGACTCTTGACACCACCTTCGGATGGTACTTGATCAATAATAATAATAATATAATCTGTAATATACACCTATTGTTTACATATATATATACATATATATATATATATATATATATATATATATATATATATATATATACAACCGTAATTCTAATATACAGATATCTACAGATAGATATATAAATAGATAACATCGACTAAACGGCTGCGCATCCTGTCCTACACCGTCACGTCGCCCACTTCTTCCAGAATGTTCTATCTCACTCAATCAAGCACTATTATCGGTCCGCGGTCTATACGTAGTTCGAGACGACAAATTATATAATTACGCAGATATACATACGCACACATTTATATACATATTTATTCCTTTGAAATAGTCCGTACATTACAGGACTAGCCACGATAAACTCTCCATGTTCGATCACAAGTATAAATGAATAAAAAATATTCCTTATAATAATAGAGTTTACGCTACAATTATTAATGTCATGCATAAAAACATATCTATTTGGATACTTCTTTATAGAAAAAGTCAAGAGGTTAAGAGGTCAAAAAGGTGAAGACGTCAATAGCATATTTAAACTCATTTAAGCTACATAAGCATGTATAAAGTGAATCAACGTTTTTACAGCCAGGTAACTAAATTATACATTTTTTTCGTATTTATTTTCATCCGTTTTTTCTATTACCTACTTTTATACTTTTCGTAGGTAAGTTTGTATTATGTACTTGTAGAAAGCTTAAAAGAATTCTGACAGATCTCTAATAAACATCAAAGATTTTAATAGCCTATCCTATCTGTAGCCTTTACTTTAAAAAATCACTTTAGTCTGTTGAGACGACACTGCCGCTGAGGAAAAAACCTTTAACTAACGACTCTTAAATAATGATGCCCTAAAGTAATTTTTGTTTTATTCGGAACAGCAAATCACCACAATAGTATAAATCTTCTGGTAATTTTATTAACTTTTAATTAATTGTGATATCGAGACATCTGTCATCTCAGTCCACCCGTGACCATGGTTGCTGTAAAGGTTTCGAAACGTCGGACTTGTTAAATAACTAAATAAACCGCATTATATCGGTTAACGCAGTTTTATTGTAGTAACTCTTATATCCTAAAAGAGAACCAGGATAGGGTTAGGTACCTAAACTAAGTGCATAACTAATCTCAGACGTCGAGTGGAGCAGAGAAATAAGTGGTAGTGCCATGACCGGGGAGGTACCCCTCGCTTTCATGATACGGCCGTAAGGCGACATCTACAGTGTCGCATTTCGTTCGTCGTGAGTAGCCGGTGGCCCATTGGGGGGGAGGAGACGCATCTGCATAGTAATTATGTGAATGTACATGGGCGTAGGTGATCGTAGAAAGGCTCCAATTGCAAGTTTGCCCCCCCCCCCATTACTATAAAAAGAAAAAAACGTCGACCCAACTAAGGAATAGAACCTGATATGTCCCGCATTAAACGCAGTTAAACATCTCGAGGAATGTACTTTTTAATGACTTGTTTATAAAAAGCGTCTAAAACATCGATTCGGTCACAAGTTGGAGTCACCTAATTTAATTTAGGTGTACCGCCGTGCCACGGTGCCAGCCCTGCGTGTTCTCGGAACTCGCTGAGAGAGACCCGTACATACTTTCTACATGAAACTGACTATTCATTATGTGAATTGATGGTGTCGGTAGAACTAGAATGCTGTCGCTAGGCAAGGCTTTTTTTGTGTTAACTGTCCTAGTTGGCTGTTTGTAAACGATTTGGAAATAAAATTTAAAAATTTACTGCCTCTGCAATTTTATTGCATAGTTTTATCGAGGATACTGCAATAAAGTGAACGATAAAATATATAGTAAGAGACAGTGTCGTCACTGCAGCCGAACTGGTAGGACGCTGCAGGCATATCCTAGTCCACGTTCTCTTTGAACTTTTCTGCTTAAGAGGCACCAAAAACTATATAAATCTTATTAGAAGCCTATTAGTTGGAAATGTTGTTAGTACTTTAAATCTTATAGTATATATATATATATATCAGAAGGAAATGATTGTCACATTCCAGCGCAGTGACCCCACCATGGTTTTGTCGTGGCGGTGGGACGTAGCCTGGTGTGAACCCAGGTGAAGCCAATTGAGGAGGATGCTCTTTGCACCCCTCTCGTACGAAGAGGGGGCTAAAGAAGGGGTGGAGGATCGCTTTTTGTGCCCCTCTTATAATAATAGGGGACAATAGAGCAACAGGAGGAGGCGCTTTTGCACATGGGGCAAGGGGGAGGATTGGAACCTTACCGCATTGCACTGTCCCAAAGTTAGTGGGGCTATTCTGTAGTGCGGGACAACCCCATCTGTGGAGGTGGAGTCTGTCCCTTAGGGGCTTACCAGACGTCGAGGTCCCGTGATGATTTGTTGTTCCGGGGCACCACACCAAAGACGGCACGGACGGCTCTCGCGGTGGTTTTTGTGGATATTCGTCACTATAAAGTGACGCGAGCCCCACACGCCCCTGGACCCCACCCAGGGCCAGTAAAGGTGCGTAAATGCGTTTCCCCGCGTCAACAAGGAAAATGAGGCCAGCGCAGGGACCGATTCAGAGGTGTATATTGTCTGACGTGGAAAACAAATCTCAAATTTTTTCAAAGTCGAATTATATTTTAATTAGGTTATATTATATAACAAATATCATATATTAGTTTATCTTTTAGTGAGATGTCATGCAATCATGCAACATTGCAGCCGAACTGGGCCGGTACGTTGAGTCAGGTGCCTATTTTAGAGAATGGAACGAGCAATTGAAGCCTTTTTACGACTGACAACGCCAATGAGTATCCACATATTTACTATGTGGATGCGTTGCCCTCCTTCAATGGGCTATCGGCTACTCACAAGCCACACGAAACGAGACACTGAAGATGTCACTTTACGGCGGTATTATGTGAGCGAGGCGAACCTCCCCGGTCGTGCCGGCCCAATTCTGTTACATAGAAGGATGTACTGTGATGCACTATTCATGGCACTACCTCCACCTAAGCAGCATGGCACTACCGCTTGTGATAGTGTATGCACAACAATAATGTGACGGCACTTACTATAAGCCTCCGCTAAAGACGTAAATATTAAAAGTTAACAAAGTTTTTTTTACCTGAGGATCATTGCATCAGCAAATGTTTAATCCAAGTTTGTATACGTAAATATAAAAACGTGTGATCCTAGGATAAATCCAAGTTTGTATACGTAAATATAAAAACGTGTGATCCTAGGATAAATCCAAGTTTGTATACGTAAATATAAAAAATGTGTGATCCTAGGATAAATCCAAGCGTGATCTCTGGGTCGTCAAAGCGATAGGCAGAAAGTGTAAGACCTCTAATTTATATATATAGCGGAAATATTTCATCCTGGAATAACAACAGGAACAAGACTAAAGGTAGTGACTTGCTGCACTGCAGCCAAATTGGGACGGCAAGACCGGTTATAGATCCCGATGTATCACACTTAAACGAACCGCAGTAAAACGATAGTTATGCTATTGTATTTCGTGTGGTTTGTGAGAAGTCAGAAGCCCATTGGGGAAGAGTAGAAAAGGAGATGAACGCATCTACATATTACAACTATGCGGATTTTTATGGGTGTCGGTAGTCGTACAAATTCTTCGACTGTTCTTTTGTGCGAGTCTTAAAGAGAGGGCAGCTAAGTAATGCGTAGGGTGTCTCTTGTGGCCAATTTCATCAAAATCTTTCGTTTAGTTTTTGCTTGAAAGACTAACAAAAATATATATAAACTTTCTCATTAATATCATCAGTAGAATTATGCCTCCTGCAATCCTCTCCAATGGGTCACAAACCGCATGAAACGCGACAGCATAGCTGTCACTTTAAACTTAAAAATTCGGCTGCAATACACAATGGTACTACCTCTTACTGAAATATGTCTCATAAAGATTTATTTTTAATTTGGCCGTCGCTCGCCGCAGTCGCGGGTGGAACTACAAATAAATCTAAATACGCGCAGATAAATCAACGGGTCGCTACAGCGCTGTGGGACGCGGCACACGGGCCCAAACTACTCTATTTCCATCTCATTATAGTGATTCGTTCTCATTGGATCTCATTGCATCATTTACAACTCCCACTCGCCTGTGGTTTATTGCTTTTTACCAACTGCGCAGGGAATGGTTATGTTCTTACCGGACTGCTCCAGAAGGCTGGTTTTCATATATCGTCCAAGGTAGTTTGCCTCATTCTGTAGCCGAAAGAGCTTCATTTGTTACGAAACGTGTACTTTGATTGTACAATCTGAAATTATGTTATGAGCATAGAATCGGTGTATTTGGTGATTTCATACGGTCTAGTATCATCAAATACATCATACATAATTTTTGTTAGTTTACTTTCATTAAAAGTCGGTACACTTCTAAATAACACAGAAATTGACTAAGTTAGAGGCACATAGTAAAAAATGCAAGAAACGGACGTGCAAAATTATTTTATTTGAACCGCGCTAATCACAGAAATTTCGGATCAAATTTGAAAATATAAATATTATCGAGGAAAACTATAGCCTATATACCATGAAATATAGTTTTGCTCTACTATTCCTATTTGAATGAAGTGAAGTAGAGTCAAGGTACATCCTTCATAATCAGTTGATTGGACAGCTCGTTTCCCTGCCATCACAAGTATCACCATCAACAGAATCTATAAAGCATTATTGTAATACGCTTTTAAAAAAATATTGAATAAAAAGAAGGCTTTAATATCTGTAAACACAAGCCTTTACGAATAAAGTGAAACAAGACAGCCAAGTGTTGAATAGACTGTATATTAATAGCGGTCAAAAGTTAATCGGCTCCGAGTCGCTCGCCTCACCCACGAAGATCCATCACACTCGTCATTATTCACACACAAATTATGTAATTTCAATAAATGGAACTTATTGAATAGCGATGAGCGTCGGTAGGCCGTTGAGGGACCCCTATGGAGAGCCTGACGCGGCTTCCAACATGCAATCACACTAACATTCCCAACCTCTAACATTACCATGACCACTGCGCAGTATCTGAAGAGAAAAGTTCTGTGTGTCTATGAAATTACGCAATGTAATGTGTGGGTATTAAAACTATGATGAAACAGTGGTGAAGGCTTTAATGAGTGTTTTGTTACTTACAATCTGAAAAATATGTATTTTATTTAAATATATCGATTACTCTCGTATTGCAATGAGTGTTGATGGCTATTTAATACTTTGATGTTTTTAATGCTATACGATTTTAATTGTATTATATGTCATAAGTTTGAATTATAGAGCTCAAGAGATGGGTTATTTTGTGCATGAGCATGAAAGCAGGTTCCCTTCCCTCTTGGCAGTTAGGGGACTACCTGACCCTTAAAAACAGCGGCCAAGTGCGATTACGAAATCTAGGCACTGCTACTACTAAAAGTTCAGTTCATATTTATATGATTTTATTATAACAAAATTATTTTATTAATTATCTATATATGACTTATACCGTACAATGAATTTATTTTATCTACTGTCAACATTATTCGCTCCTCCCACTCTGTATTAGTACTTAGGTTCCTAATATATTTATTGGATACGTTAAATTTCAAAAATAACTCAAATTATTTAACAATTAACAATATTAATTAGAGGTTAACAAACACAGATACATTTGTGTAGGTAATATAAATTAATTATGGTGGTTATTATAATGGAATGGTATTTTGAGTTCGATGCGGCCGTGTATCGATCATGCGGCGTGGGTCGTGTAAAACGTCAACAAAACGTACCGTTCCACGCGTCACATCAAAACAATACAAAGCTTAGATTGTATCGATAATGATCATGGAGGGAGGAGATCCGGAGTGCAGACTTCATGTGTAAAGGAACTACTAAATAGGTGGCGCCACTGTTGCAAAAGTGAATTTCGATTTCCTGGAGCTATGTTGGGGAAGCGTCTCTATTCCAAGTAAAATTTTTGATACATTCATGACACAAAACGCTATTCTTAAGGGATTAGGAACTATTATTTACTGCTTACAGATGGATTTTTTCCAATCATTACATATAAGTATGTGTACAGATACTACTCCTTAAATCTAACCTCCTTAGAAAATGATCACCACGACAAGGCTAGCTCCATTTTTTGTTTGATACCGCGCTAATAATACTCATGAGAAAAATGCGCGCCGAACCCCCGTCCTTTTGTTTTTAATTTCTACCTCAGTGGCACCGATTTAATTGGGCACAAGTCCACCTTCGTATTTCACTTCGGACTTCATTTGAATATTTAAAGCATTCAGGCCCTCGGATTATTTTCTTTATTTAAACAAACGCAATATTTGTATATTTATTTGGGAGACGTCATTTGGCCCGGTGACTTACCGTCCCCTTCCCGGTATCCACATAGTTAACGCGTCGGATTCTCTCGCGTTCCAAGTTTTGCTCGTGTTGTAGGAGACGCGTGTGGCGAGTTGCGCTCTTCGTTTTCTCGCCAGCTTATCTCGGACAAGATTGCTCGTTTTTAAATGAAGTTATATTGGTCCAGTTGAGCAACGTCCCATGGAGGCGAGGCGAATTTTTAATTAGTTTCCGAAGATAGGGAATTTTAAGGAGGCGCGCGAGAGTTGTGTTGCCGATGTGCAGACTTAATTGAGATGTGAGCGCTTCGATAGGGCGACGATTTGCGATTACCAACACGCTGATTACGAATATGTATCAAACACGTGTAGTATATTGATGTCTTTCAACGCGAACATTACTTACTCTACAATAGCACTGCTTCGTTGGATTTTATCACGGTTTATTTAGTTATTGAAAAAGCCCGACGTTTTAGATGGATCACAACCGCCACAGTTACTCGAGGACTAAAACCTACGTAGACAAATGACAAAATAAATCAATTTCGTGTGTGATAATTGATTCTTGTTGGACAAAGAGAATCCTTCTATTACAATTGTTTGAGAGAAGAAATGACCCAACCCCTTACCGCGGATGTCTGCGGCTGAACTAGACATCGATGTGCGTTGGGGTTTATAATGTCCCCTGGTTGGGTATAGATGTTTATTATATTATATGAGAGTACTATTTATAAAGCTAGGTATATATCTATCCTATCATTTTCTGCGATTGTGTCACCTTAACAATTATACCTAGAAACTGATAACAATAAAATATAATAGGTAGGTATATAAATGACTGAAGATAAGCCGGGAAGGAGCAGGACAGACGGATAAACATATTCTCCGAGCGCACGGATGCTTCGCCGCCATCTTCGTAAATCCCGACTATTATTATAAGTTGATAAAGACCCGGGACAATCTGTGGCTGTCATAGTGCACAGGGGATTACGTTTTACACAACAACCAGGCAGAAGTACTTGGCTGTGTGCCAGAGATCTCCACATCATCCCCTGTTAGATATGGACCGCACAATGAGTATATAAGTTGTCAAGTGTTCACAATTCGCCATTATGCCACCTAAATAAATAATAAATAATATGCCCAACTAATAATAGGAAGCCGAAGTTTGTTTGTTTGTTTGAACGCGCTAATCTCAGGGATTACTGGCCCGAATTAAAAATTTATTTGTGTTGAACATTCTATTTAACTAGGAAGGCTATAAGTTATATAACATGGTGCCAAGACTAATAGGACAGGAATTACGAGGGTGAAACCGCGGGGCGATGCTAGTTTAGAATAAGTAAATACTGATGTAAATTGTTGTAATTTTGAGTCAGTGGCTATAGGTCTGTAACTGTAGCTAAATATACTTCACGATGATATGACGCTTTTGTAAGTCATTTTTTATAGTTTCAGGGAGCAATCAGAGCCTTCTGATGACTTTCGCCCATAGACATCTGCAAAATAGTTATACAGACGTTTCGCCCTTCTCTGGAACACACTGGAAACTCATAGACAGCACGAAGACCCGTCAGCAGTACTGTCACTTTGCGGTGATATCTTGCGAGCTAGACGTACCGCGGTGGTGCAGGGCCCTCTTACAAAGGTACCTATTGCTGTCAATTCTTGTACGACGATGTGTGAAAAAACACCAGTGCGTTGTTGTCTCTTCTATCTTCTTATATATAAAACAAATTCCTCGAAAGCTGTCTGTCTATCTACTGAATGGACCGTAATGTGGCCTTCACCCTTAGATAGAGATATTTTAGAGGAGGGTATTGTATAATCTGTCCCACGTTATCCACACGCGACGCTAGGACGGATCGTTAGTATGTTATAAAAAAGTATTACATTTGGGGGAAATTCAAACTGGCGTATTGTATAGTACTCCCAATAGTATCACCGCTAATAACACATAATGACACCCGTCTATGCTCACGTTGTAGAAATTGAAAGTATCGCCGGCCGGCGCGCCGCGGTCGGTCCGCAGTTGTCAAGCGATTATTGTATTTATCGAGTGGTTTTCGAAATAATAAGCAGTCTCGGCAGTAATTGAAGGTAGTCAGCGCTGACAATCAGACACACCCCGTGGTGTACACCGCGATATGATTCCGTAGACGAGTCTTAAGATATTTTTCACCGTTAGTTATGAAAATAAAATGGGCAAAACAGACGGTCAGTGGAATATAAAGCATGACTATCAAACATACATATTTACTTATACTTCCTCCTTTACCGACGTTTTGGCCACTTTACACTTGCCATGCCCACGGGGAGAGGGTTGCAAATAGACCGCCATATCCGAGTTCTCACCCAACTGCGCAACGCAAAAGGGGTTATTAATAGTGATTGTACACAATACCAGACGTAACATAACTGTATGTGTCAGGCCTGACAGCTACAGCGAGGGAAGTTTTCTCCTCAGCACGATCATGGTTCTGAAGGAAACACGCGCAGGAGAGGCTGCGGGACAACACGGTACACACTATATAACAATACTAATAATAATTTTATCAAAAACTACACAGAGTTGGAATACTACTCTTAAACTATGTGACAGCAGCAAGTCAATGCAGACTGACAAATTCGACATCCGTCATAATATTTTCCAAGGCGTCTCACTTACTCCTCTCTGGTTCTGTATGGCTCTCAACCCAACATCTAAAAGGATTCCGAATTAAATTTGATGACCACACATAATTTATTGTACATGGACGATATAATACTTAATGGAAGCAATTTAACTGAAGTACACAAATTAGCTGATATAACACAGGAGTTTTCAAATGACATACTCATGGAGTTTGCCATTGATAAATGTAAAATACAATCAATTCATAGAGGTAAAGTTGAAAAGAATGTTTACACACTAGAAAACGGGGGACAAATAGAAACAATAGACATTGAAACGGGATATAAATACTTAGGATATTGCCAAACACAGCAAATACATCAAGGAGATACCAAAAATAAGTGTGTTGAGTAAGTGTACTTACAATTTCAGTGACCAAATATACAAAATCCTTAAAACACAATTGAACGCACGAAATATTGCAAAAGCCATACATATGCAATCCCCAATACCAACATATACATTTGGTAGAATCAATTAGCTCCAAACAGGTTTAACTAAACACAGATGCATTATTAATACACAGGTGACTAAACACAGAAGTGGATGTTCCACGCTCTTACATACAACGCCTCATTATCTAAGAGTGAAGAAGGCAGAGGCATAATCGACATAAAATAAATTACACAATAAGCAAATCATTACGCTCAGCTCATTCTTTCACTCCCGAATAACACAATCAATCCTACATAACGCTGTTATACGTGCCGATTTTAAAGACACACCACTCAACCTGAAAGATTACCCGCCACAGAAAAATGAATTGATTACTAAATTACAAGAGGAAATACGTACTTTGACACAAAAGTCAGTACACGGTAGACATCCCCTCGACTTGGCCAACTATAACGTCAATAAATAACAAAAGTGCGGTGAACACATGGTTCAAGACAGGAGAACTATTTCCAGATACGGAAGAGTTTATGATGGCTAGCCGGGATCGATTCATAGTTACGCGGAGTTATAGAAAACACATTATACACGATCGTAAGCTGGCAGCTGATTACAGTAGACACCGCCACGGTGCTCCTGGGACAATCCAACACATCACGGGAGTCAGTAGATCGCTTGCACAGACACTACAAACACTACTAAAACTACATACGAGCGTATGATAGCAGCTATACCTGATTATGGCGGTGTAGTGTCTGTGCAAGCGATCTACTGACTCCCGTGATGTGTTGGATTGTCCCAGGAGCACCGTGGCGGTGTCTACTGTAATCAGCTGCCAGCTTACGATCGTGTATAATGTGTTTTCTATAACTCCGCGTAACTATGAATCGATCCCGGCTAGCCATCATAAACTCTTCCGTATCTGGAAATAGTTCTCCTGTCTTGAACCATGTGTTCACCGCACTTTTGTTATTTATTGACGTTATAGTTGGCCAAGTCGAGGGGATGTCTACCGTGTACTGACTTTTGTGTCAAAGTACGTATTTCCTCTTGTAGTTTAGTAATCAATTCATTTTTCTGTGGCGGGTAATCTTTCAGGTTGAGTGGTGTGTCTTTAAAATCGGCACGTACAACAGCGTTATGTAGGATTGATTGTGTTATTCGGGAGTGAAAGAATGAGCTGAGCGTAATGATTTGCTTATTGTGTAATTTATTTCATGTCGATTATGCCTCTGCCTTCTTCACTCTTAGATAATGAGGCGTTGTATGTAAGAGCGTGGAACATCCACTTCTGTGTTTAGTCACCTGTGTATTAATAATACATCTGTGTTTAGTTAAACCTGTTTGGAGCTAATTGATTCTACCAAATGTATATGTTGGTATTGGGGATTGCATATGTATGGCTTTTGCAATATTTCGTGCGTTCAATTGTGTTTTAAGGATTTTGTATATTTGGTCACTGAAATTGTAAGTACACTTACTCAACACACTTATTTTTGGTATCTCCTTGATGTATTTGCTGTGTTTGGCAATATCCTAAGTATTTATATCCCGTTTCAATATCTATTGTTTCTATTTGTCCCCCGTTTTCTATATACTTCGCATTCAAATATAAATTAACCACAGAAAAAACTACATATCACAAATACTAATCTCAAACAACATTGGACTCAACTGAATGTAAACTCTGCTGGGATGGAACAATAATTACAGACAAGACAATACACTTCAATAGACCCGATGTAGTCTTGTATGATAAAAATAATAAAATTGTTTACCCTATATATATTATTACCTTATATAGCCATCACGAATGCGCATAATCTCACAATAACACACTGAAAAAAATCACAAAATACATTCGGCCATAGAAATTAAATCACAGTGGCATGTACAGGCCGGCAAATAATAATTCGAATAATAACTTCATCTACGGGAGTCGTACCGTGCACACTGCACAAAACTCCAAATATTCACAAACTCACGTACAAACTTCTACAAAAAGGGAATTATATTGAATTGTAAGAAAATTTATAGGCAAGGACCATGAAATCTAAATTCATTTAGGAATAGATTTAAGCATTTGGCGTAAGCCCGTGCATATAATTCGCGCCTCTTTAGACGAGCGAAAAATAGTTTTATAAAAATAAAGACATAAATATAATAATAACAGTATATATGGACTTATCACACCACGTCAGCCAAGTCCTATGGTAAGTACCGTAGGGACTTGTGTTACGGGTACTAGACAACGGAAACATATTAAATGTTTTTATACATTTAAGGTATTTATCGTAGAAATACATATCATACATTGATAAAAAATGTGCGATTCGAACCCCCGACACGAGCGAGATTCGAACCCGCGACCTCTGGCTGGTCAGGCGATCGTCATTGCACTTTACTAAAAACATTCTAGGTAAAAGCACAATAAAATCCGCTACACTAAATGTAATCGCCAAAAGTGTAAGGGTATGTTATGTATAGTTTAAATATCTTATTCCTTTATTGGAGATCCAACATTTCACATTAAATCTTATGTCTAGAGTTCGGAAATTATAGGTCCAACGGGCGAAATAAGGATTAAAGATAAAAATACAAAAGATTATTTGATCTTACATCTTACGGCATTCACCTCGTGTGCATCGCTCCTCGGAACATGACATCTCCCCGCCTCCCGGCTGCCCTAATGGACTAGGAGTGTTTGACAAATTTTGACACCTTAATAAGCGAGAGCCTCGCGGCGGACATAGAGTAACTTGTTACGTGAATGTGCATTTTTAGCTGCATTAACAAGCACTACCTTTTTTGTGGGAGAGGTGACGAGCGAATCAGGCGGACATAGACATGGTATCGTCTTGTAAACGCTAGCTGCAAACACGAAAAAGTATGACGTCATAGTAATGGCCCGAATGGACGGAGCCCGCGAGCGAGAGAATGAAACAAGTCGTCTCTTTCACTCCATGCGTTTTCAGATAAATTAGAGAACCGTTATCATGTAAAATAAAATTGTCTGTAAACTCACAGATAACTAGTTTTTGTATATTCTTTTATTGCCTCCCACAGACCCGTGTCGCGTCCGGTAGGATGTACCAGATTTCGGTCCTCATAAGATCCGACTGCTGGGTTCCTATTTCAAGATGTCTCGGATATGCCAGCACAAGGGCACGTATATCTACATAACTATAGCGAAACCAGATGACCCATGCATAGAATAAACATACAGATGTGATTACACTAAGCAAAGTAAGTAATTCGTTTCGAATATATGTCTAGGATCCCCGAAAATGTAATTGTAATGTAACTTATAAATAATTATCTCGATTATCAGTTCCGATAAGTTTGTTTCGCCGGTTTTGCTCAGGTTAGGGTTGAACCGATAATAAGAAATCAACGACGTCCAAAAAGAGTTAAGTTTACGCGAATGTTACTCATTACAGTATTAAAACTACCTTTACGGATTTTATCGCGGTTTATTTTATTTAACTGGCCAATATTTCAGAAGCTTCACAGCAACCATGGTCGCGGGTGGACTGAGGTGACAGATGTCCTGATGTCTTGTGTTATTAAAAGTACCCGAATAATTATAATTATTTAGCTGTTCCCATTGACGCAGACAGTACTTAGTACATCTTGCTCTCTTGAAGATTTGTTTAGTTTTCGATCAGACAGACAAAATATGCAGTCTGTGAGCATGCTGAAGTTGGTCCCCGTCATTACATTGGAGTTGATAAAGCGCAAATCCTCACTAGGGAACATCGACTCCTTCCAAGGATGATCCTTGAGGCTATTGAAATTTAAAAACATCCATATTTCAATAGAGAAGATGGATTGCATGGAGTAGCAATTTGATAGGGAACTTTAGTCCTCTAAAGCCTATTCCTGAAGGCTTGTCAATTCTCACAACAAACCACGCTGCTATTTCAATGCTAGAAACCGGAGCGAAACGTTCACATCAGCGCTCAAGCCTCTCAGCTACCGGGCACGAGCTACCCCCGACGTCAGAGTCGGGGAGATGTAGTCCTCTCTCCTCTTTTCATGGCCAGAGGTACTGAGAGGTCAGTAAGTCTCAGCACTCTTGGCCATGTATCGGGATACCCTCTTACCTGCGCGAAAGAGGGGGGTCGCTTCCTCTCCCCCAACCAATTCTCGTCATCCTATAATTCAATTATAACAATTCGATGAAGTTGTTTTGGGATTCTTCGCAACCTACAGCATAAGTTCAGGTTTTTTTAATATAAAATAGGGGTGCAAACGAGCAATCGGAGCCTTTTTTATCCGACGACCATGAACATTCACATCATTAATATGTCGTAATCGGCGTTGCCTCCACCACCCCCAGCGGGCCACCGGCTACTCGAACAGCACTAGACGCGACGCCGAAGATGTCACTTTACGGCGGTGTTATGTGAGCGAGGGGTACCCCCCGGTCGCGCCGGCCTAACTCCACTACTACCTCCTGATATGCCGCATATCACAAACTCTTCCTTAAAATGCCGAGCAAAAAAATTGTTACAGATATAAAATAAAACACGTAACTAATTTCGTCTAATATCTACTTCGCCGCATTCTCGTTCACAATGTACACACGTCCGAATTTGTACTACATTAAACTATTTGGCGATGTTTACGTACATGAGACCAATGGACATTGCTCATATTTTGCTGGATATTTTAATGTAATTCTCGCACACTTCATTATGAAATAGGCCTTTTCGTGGACACCAAGAATAGTAGAGGAGACATTATAACAAATAGATCTAGTAAAAGCTGAGATTATGCACTAAACATTTAAAGGTTTAATTCTGTGAAGTCTTTTTATATGTCTAGTTCGGAGTCTATAGATTGATATTGCTTTGATATGGAAGTTACACACATTTCGAGTATGCTGGCTCTATTCTTCGTGATATCATTTATCTTATGCATGCATATGCGTTCTCATTACCTTATTTAATTCATAGAGTGTTTCGCATAATATTTGCAACATATGTGATCTGCTTGTAGGCATTTGTTGATATAACACATGTGCATATTTACAATAAATTAATGAAACAAATGTATTTTCTATAAACATTAAACAATATAATTTATTAATTGCGCAATCAATAATGTAATAATATCATCATAAATATCAGCCCTCATCGGTCCACTGTTGGAGATAGGCCTCTCTCAATGAACGCCCAGACGATCGATCTCCTGCTACTCGCATCCGTCCCGGACCGGCTACTGCATGGAGATCGTCTTCTCACCTGGTGAACGGTCGACCAACACTTCGTATACCTAAGCGCGGCCTCCACTCCAGAACCTTACTGGCCCAGCAGCCATCCGTTTTTATTAATGACATTTTAATGTGAAGAAAAAAAAAATGGCCTCACATGTTATTATTTGTGTGTTACAGTGGACACATAAAATAATGATAAATTTAGATATTTCCTGTAATTATTATTATCATGTAAAGTAATAAATGACATCTATTTTTATAATGAGGACGCCAAACTTATGTATTGTAAATACAAAAAGGTTTTCGAAAAAATTGTTATGATATTTGGGACGATATTCATGTATATTTAAGACTATTTCTTTAAGTGACTTCACTCTTGATCCATTAATTTTTGACATGAAACTCATGACCTTACAATAGATTTCTTATCCAACATCAAGCAGAATAACACTTTTAAATGCCTTTTCATAATTTTCTAATATCAAATGACCACTTTGTGCGCACTTTAAATGCTAAGCATGTCCATTGTCAACATGCGAAGTATTTCGATGAAAGTACAAATGAACTCCTGGCGAAATTAGTTGTCATTCATAATATAAAAATAGCCGAAATATTTTTTGGTTAATATATGTACCTACATCTACTGAGATATCCCTAACAAACATTTAATACAATGATAATATTTAACTACGGGTACATCAGTCAAAACCATACGCAGTTGGGTAACTTAGTGGATTACTTACAGACACCGTTTTCATAGCGATCCCTTTCAAAACATTTTCTATATTTAACTTCAGGGAAAGACTAAAAAGTTTAAAATGAATAGTATAAAAAAAACATTTTCAAACTCTTCTCACAAGGGTTACAAATTTTCTTCTTTTAGATACCAGGCCTTTAATAGAATTTTTGACTTGCCACTAGGATTTTTCTACCAGAAAAAACCTGTGCTGGATAATCAGAAAAAAAGAACGCGTTGGCTATTGGCATTTGAAATGAGGTAAAGTGCATTTTTTACATTTTCTTAAGTAAAATATCTTTCAAAGGATTTCTAGTTTAAAAACGATGTCTCAATCAAAGACTTCAACATGTAACTACACTTAAACATATAAACAAATTCTAGTTAAAATACAAGTAGTACTGAAGTGGCGTGGTTAGGAGTGTCCCAGACGGCCCCTATTTTAAAGCACCAGCAGTAACCGGGGGCTAGGCGGCCCCCAATCTAGTGCCGCTATAAACGGAATCAAGAGAATCGCCTCCCGTACGCCTTCGATTCAACTATCCACACCACTTTACATTAGCCTATATGTTCGTTGGAAATGTGAACTTATCACCGTATACTTAGGAGCTACAATTGAAAAAGCTACTGTAACATTAACATGAAAAATATCACTTGGTTATTGGAAAGACATGAATAGATCGTTTAAAAGAATACTTGTAAACATTATAAAACATTTAAAACATCGTATTCGAGTGATGGAGACGATTTTGACAAAACGTATATATTCCACAGGTATTTCACCTTTGCCAATCCTTCACCTTTGGAACAGTACCAAATGAGTAAAATGCCTTTACTTCGTCAATTCGTGACAATTGTATCGATTCCATTCAATAAATTCGATGTAGTAAAAAATATAAAACCGCCAAAAAGAGATCAAAATATGTTAATTAATTTCATTTTCTAATACTATAAGTATAATAAAATCTTAGAGCTATAGTGTAAAATGTTAGAATAATGTTTAAAAGATAATCATTGCACCTTATCGAAAAAAGTCAACACCCTATTCGAGTATTGTATTCGATACTTGAAAACGGAAATTATCGACAATTGGTATTGACTATACATAAATAAACTATTTATAAAATGCACCATTTTGAACATAAATGTACTGTAATATTATATTTCAATAAAGGAAAAGAAATTGCTTAAAATAATACAACATAATATTGTACTGAGAGTTACACATATTCGAGACATTTTTATTTACTTAGCAATGGTGATTAAATAATTGCATAAACGCCAAAATAGAGCTTAAAGATAATTTCGAGTAGACAGTTTAATATAAAGTCGAATAAAAAAACAGGAACAAAAGAACTTAATAAAATAGTACCACTACACATATACAATTACAATGATTACAAAACGGTTAAAAATATTTTTTTTTATTCTACATAATACTTAAATAGGACATGTCGAAAGACATTTTTTTTTCGATTAAACAAAATTTGGCAAAACGTAAAGACAAGAAGTTACGCGAATGTTACACATTATAATAAAGCTACTTTAAAGGAATTTGGTCGCAGTTTATTAAGTATTTTACGATCCCTAATCGTAAAGTACTTAATAAACCGTGATAAAATCCATTAAAGTAGTTTTATTATAACAAAAAAATTACTGTCTTTTATTTTCCATATAAAAATAAATATAGAGATATATTTAAAATAGTTGAAAAAATTTGAGCTTGGGTTAGTAAAGTTAAAAAATAAAATATATTTCTCGTTGCTTTTATAAATATAGAAAAAGCAGCGCAATAGCAGGTATTCTTAATCTCATTGCATTGTGCCAAATTATAAAACTATTTGCACCAGAATATCCAAAAATAATTTATATAAACTATAATATAAAGTAGGTATATTTGTAGATTAAAAATATAGATTGTCACGCAAGAAACCTTGCAGTGAGAGGTTGACATCCATCCTTTGAAAACTCTATACTCAGCTTCCAATCAAGGCGTCAAAGTGCCTATCGCTTTTATGTATCAAAAAGTAAAATAAATATCTTATGACGATATGTCATTATTTATTTACCTTTGCATATTTAACATTTAAATTAATCGTTCTTTTCTTTAGATTTTTCTTCCATTAGTTAGATATATCAATAGTAATTGTTTTAAATTTTGAACTCTATTATAAACCTATCACACATCATATGGCTCAAATGCAAAATGTAATGCACAAATGTATAATTACAACTAATATTAAAATTATATACGTAAAAATTGTGTTAAGAGCACATCTGCAAAAGCAGCCCAAGACGGTCATTTGCGTATTGCTATTATAAAATGGAAGGAGTGTTATTATTTTGGTTTTATACTAGCAAATCACAGACGTAAAAACAAGCATATTTTCATATGCAAGAATATGCAATACATGTATATTACAATTTCATAATGTTTAATTTTTCTGGTAATACTTGTGATTCTTGTTAGACTTCATGTTGTGCTTTGGTTACCGTCTAAAAATTTAAATAATGGTTTAGTAAAATACAAATATTATGTAGGTTTTTTTTTCTTTTTTTAAATACTGAAAGTTACTAAAATCGTACCTTTTAAAACTGTGCTTGTATATTTGACTTTACTGTATCTGTTATTCTTTTTTCAAACCCTTTCTTCTACAAAATACACAATAGGTATTCTCTCTCATTTTAATTATGAATTGGCAGATTAAATGTGTAGCATTGTAGTAAACATGAAAAGTAATGAACAATAGTTGTCATTTATTATTATATATTTCAATGTATGTATTTTAATGATATTGATCGATTTACTGTGTATTCGATATACACACACAAATAACAAAATTTGACAAATTGTAATTACCATAGTGTCAGCTAATAAATTCCTTTTATTTCTTTTTTTTTTGTTACGCTACACAAGAACTTCTAACATATGTCGCTGAACTAAACTGTTGTATATATGGTGATATCAGTTTCATAATGAGAGACGTATTTAACTATTTACGTAATATTTTTTTTTACATTTTGAGCGAATGTTGATCGACGGAGACAACGCACAATTGTTTGAGGAACGGGTCACATGTTTAGAACAAATAGTGCTAATAGGTCATTAAAACACTTCCTTGCCTCCATCAAAGACTCCACAAGAGCGAGTAATACCTAAGTAGCTGGTACTAGAATCATTTATTATGAATCCTGTACTGGTTGATCTATTTTGCGATACGATGATTATGATTCAAAAACATTGTAACATTATTTTGGTGGTTTCATACATAAACTTTTTTCTTGGTCAAATTGTTAATTAACAATGTAGTGTCCGTCAAATTTCAAACATAGCCATCAACGAAGCAATTCATTATTATGTTTAGGATTTGTGCTGGCAGATATCAGAAATACATTAAAATTCACAATGAAATAGTAAACGTCGATGAAAATTTAAAATGTGTCGTCAAAGAAGTATTTCATACGTGAAAATATCTGCCCGCAATCGATGACGTGCTAAAGTGAAATTCCCAATGAAGTTAAATTACATCATCGGTTAAATTTCTTAAAAATATTTCATACGTGAGAACTGCTACTATAAATTATCATAATTAAATTAGAATTCATATTTAAATCGTCCGTCAAATTTTAAATAGTGTAGTTAAGAAATATTCCATACAAGAAAACATCTGTTACCTTTTTCTGTGTAGGTCAAATATTAAATAATGTTTGCATTCACAATTGAATTACATACATTCGTCGGCAAATTTCATACGGTCTCGTCAAAAAAGTATTTCATACGTGAGAACTTGTGCTAGCAATGCGACTCGCCGTTCTCATGGTGTCCCGAGTCGAAGCTGCTGAGGTGGCCGATCCCCTTGGGCGGGATGGGCGGCGGCGTCTCCCCCTCGTCCACGTGTAGAGGCTCCGACATCATGGAGATTATTTCTTCGTAGCGAAGTGATTCCACCAAGTCCAGATCTGAACAAGCAAGGGAAAATCTTAGTCTCTTGATTTCTTCTTAATCAAGAGTTTTGTTGAGAAGGTACAAGTACACAAAAAAAAAAAATATCAAGCTTAACGACAAGAACTTGGATTTTCTTAGTTTAAAAGTAAGTAATTTGGACTCCTTTTTACATATGCATATCTTGTGTAATGGCGTTGGTTAACTTGTGAGTCAATTAGATTTGGGGCGTTATTTCAGAATGTGACAGGTAACGCGTGCATGCATCTCCGTGACTGCGTGCGTGCGTGTTTTACCTCATAAGAATAAGTGTGAAAGAGTAGTTGTTAAAGCTCTGCAATGTTGTGTACTGGTGAAACAATGTTTGGACAGCACATAACATCACATGTGTGATAGAAACGTAATCACCGTGGCGCTCAGCATTGGTGTAGTGGTGGTCAACGCTGACGCCGGAGTCCCGCTCGTCCGCACCGCGGGCGCGTCGCGGCACCGCGGGCGCTTCGCCCCACGACCGCTTGTCGCCTACAGTAGGTGAAGAGCACTTTTAAACAAGGCTGTAACGTTTCCTCATCATATTCCGTTTCCCAGTGGATTAACATTTTAACAAATATTTCGTTGTTAATTTGTAGCGTCATTAATTTCGCGATATAAACATGTAATTGATTGAAATATTGTGTAACCCGCAGTATTGTGTAACCCGCAGTATTTTCTCTGGATTTTTTGTTGTCGTGAACATGATGACTAGATTGAAAACGCTTTATTTAATTTTGACGCGCAGGAACATAAGCGCGTTTAGGCTTAATTCAGACGCTGCGGAAACCTCGCAGATTGAATCTGCCGCCGTAGTTGTTCCGCGCTGTGTATTATGAGCATCTAACAAGGATGTCATAGTAATTAGATCCTCACGATTTAACCGCGTAGTTTCAATCCGTGTTGGAACTAAGCCATTGGAGTGCAATATCTAATATCAGATTTGCTTTTATTTGTCGTAGAACCAATAGGAATAAGTATAAATTTAAACTGTAAATAACTGTAAAACGTGCGCTGGGCGTTGTTGAGCTCGTTCCGACTTCTGTCAAAATAATTACGAAAATCATCACGAAAGCGATATTGCGATCGTTACATATCAATGGCGGGTTGATCCGCGCAGTTTCAACCTCGTAATATATGTCGATTATCAACCTCTATTTAATACTCTGTATGGGGCATACAGAGTACGGCTTCCCACCCGGCGGAACAATGACTTGCTCAAGATCGCGCGAAGCTGCTGGATGCAAGCAGTTCGTGACCGTAGCGCTCTCTGGGGGAGGCCTATGAGCAGCAGTGGTCGTCTACTGGCGGCTGCTCCTGCTGATGATGGCTGATGGCTCAAATGGAACTCTCTGGGTCGGTGATATGGTGCCACTACGGTGCACCAGTTAGTGTGGGATGGCTTGGGTTGTTACTAGCGGGTCAGTACCTGAGACGCGAGGAGGCAGCGGCGGCGCGTCGGCGGGCTCGCTCCAAGAGGCGCGGCTGTGGCGCCGCGTCTCCACCTCCTCCTCAAGGTCCCTAAACATTTCAGATAAACATCAAAATTCAATGTCCTCGTCCCGCCGTCGGGTACAAGCGGTCAAAGAGAGAGTACATATTCCACTGGTCGATAAAACCATGGATGCAAAATGGGGATTGCTCTATATGCCCATGTGATCTGGTCATAGGCCGGCAATATTTTATGGACGGTAACATTTTGGAAGCAATAAAACTTCAAAGAAAAAATGAATAAAATGGCCTACACAATGAAAAAAAAAACATATACCGGGTCTAATGTATTAATTTGTGCGTGTGTACCTGTCAAGCTGGGGGCGCGTAGGACTCCTGGGATCGCCGGACTTGGGTCGCAGTGGTAGCGGAGGCGCCGACTTGCTCATGGCGCCCTCGGGCTCCGCCGCGGCGGTGTTCACGGGCAGGCTGGCTGACATGATGGGGCCCTGCTCCGGGGGATCATCTGCCGAGTACTGGCGACAGCAAATATCTCAAGTTAGACAGCCATTAGTTGCAGACACATATATGTATATTTTATTTTAATGGCCTCTGTGGCTAGCCGCGTGGGGTGCTGGGTTCCATCGGCAGGTCGGACACCTATTATTAAATGTTTCGCAGTTTATTCTGAGCACGCATTACATTTTCCGAGATTTGAACGTGCCCATAGGCTTACTACATATGACATCATGGGCCTCAGTACCTTTAGCTGATCGTGGGTGTGCTAATATATCTACGGGACTTACGAGTTGAGGATGTACTAGCACACCTCTGCCTACCTCTTCGGGAATAACAGGCGTGATGGTACTTTTTTTAATGTCACCCAAATCCTAATAACACAATTCTTACTCGGTCCGGCCCGGAATTCGAACCCGAACCTCATGAATGTGGCTGAGCACACTCACTACAAGATATACTCGTTACTTGGTAAGCAATACACAGGAGTCACTCGTATTACATCGGTGCCATTAAGGCTGATTAATTATTTTTATGACTACCCACGCGTTAGGAGACGTCCACATATTTTATACCCACTTAAGGCATGAAAAGCCACAGCTTAGCTGCCACTTTAAGACGGTGTCATGTGCGCGAGAGCTACCTCTACGATAGTGCCCGGCCCAATTCGACTGCAATGCAGCATAGTACTACAACTACAGAGTTTCATTCCGTTCGTGAATCCGGTGCCTTATTGAGAGGGATAGGTGTGGTTGAAAGAAGAACGCTCGCGAATTGTCACCGATTTTGTGGATATTTGTAGCTTTCCTAACATGTCAAACAAAAATACCAAAGCAAACTGTGTTTTACTTCCGAAAGGCGACCGAGGGCCACTGGAATAAAACACGATACTGAAGTGGAGCGGTACGCTAGGGCTACGGTTGCTGTTGCGCACATTCCATTTTATGCCTCGGTTTTTCTTCACGCCGCGCGTCTTAAATCGCTCCATAAAGAAATAAACATGTCTTGATTGGAACGGTGATATAACATATCGAAACCACGAAATATAACAATACTGCAGCTAGTTTGTTTGTTTGGACGCGCCATCCTCTTGGACTACCAGTTTTATTTAAAAATTATTTTTGTGTATGATTGCTACTTGTGCTGATTCAAGAGGAAGGTTATACATATATATACGATACGACGATATGACCAACAGAACCGGGTGTTACGCGGGTGAAACCGCGAGGCACTCCTTGTGCTACAAGTTCAGTACTTACAATGGGTCTGTTGTACAGATGGCCGTCCTCGTAGTACCCGTCGCTCTGCTGTATGCTGTGAGACCTCTTGTCCAGAGGCGGCACGGGGGGCAGCGGGGTACTGAAATAACGCACAATTTATTAGCATAGACAATGAGGAACATTGATCTATAAGAACGAGACATCAACTACCGCACATCGCAGAATCTCACTCTCATGCGCATAAAATAAGCAAAAAGAAGCACAACTTTAAAAATAGATATAAAACTTACTTGACTATGCTCTCGGAGAGCTGTCTCCGCGCGCGCGCTATTCCCGTGCCCAGGTTCTGTCTGAGCTGGGCGAATCGCTCCACTAAACGCCTGGAAGAAATAATTACCATTTGTAAGAGGATGTACCACTGCAGCCGACTGACGTGAGGTGTTCGCTATACTGTCGCATTTCGTGTGCTCGTAAGATTAATTTGCGCGTTCACTTATATATAAAGACGTCATCTCATTCGGCGTTTGGTGCCGGATGAGGAACGCTCACGTAACGTCAGACCAGCATCGACTACCGCTGCGACTTCATTGGTCGTTCCGACTTGGCCCCGACAGCCGTCACACGTGTGGTGAAAATCTGCTCCAGGACATGTCTTACATATTACATATAAGAGTCTCGTGTCACAATGTTAGTAACTTTACTCCCCCAAAATGGCTTTACCGAGATTTACCATATTTACTATGCATATTTAGTGGGTCTGACAATCGGCTACTATGTATTTTTCTTACCCCTAAGTGATAATATATAGAAATAATTTATATTACAATAAAACAGGCTTTACAGCTACCATGGTCACGGGTGGACTGAGCTTCTGAAAGGTCGGGCTAGAAGAATAGCTAAATAAACCGCGATAAAAGCCGTAAAAGTAGATTTATTGTAATGACTAACATTCGCGTAAACTTAAGACACCAATAATTTATATGGCAAAACAACGTATGCTGTGTCAGCTAGTCTATACTTAATCTGGCCCTAAATATTGTAACAACTAAAAATTAAAAATGTTACTCATGAATTTGGAATCTTTAATTCTTATGCGATTTTTCTTTGTGTTCTCTCATTTTGGCACCAATGGTATTGCTGTGATTACATTACACAAAGTAAGCATGGAGACAAATACAATTTTTAAAACTCTCCATACACTTGGTATTAGTCAAAGGTTTGTGTACCGGGCTATGAATAGGTACTGTGAGACTTCCTCTGTTTGTGACAGAGAAAGATCTGACCGTCCACGTAGTGTTCATAGGAAAAAGGTGGTCAAAGCAGTAAGGGAGAGAATTCGAAGAAAGGGACATTATTTCTTAGAATTCTTTCCCAAAAGCAAAAGCTTTTATCTCGGGAAATGAAGATAGCCCCTAGGACCATGTTACATGTTATAAGAGATGACCTAGGACTAGCAGCATATAAGAGACGCCTATAATAGACTGATATATTAATGGCGAACGGGATGGTATAATCGAAAGAACTACTGAAGCGGTACGCAAAGGGAGGTCACATAAGAATTTCGTTTACGCATGATTTTTTTTTTCACAATTGAGCAATATTTTAACATAATGACCGTATTTACGCTCAAAGCTCTTAGGAAGCTTCCCAATTAGTCGACAGAGTACAACGTGGGCATTATCCAACTTCATTGATGGTTTGGTGGGGTGTTAGCTATGAAGGGGTGACTGAGTCATATTTTTGAGAAAAAGGTATAAAAGCTGATGCTTGATGAGCACAAGTGTATCGAGATACCATTCTCGAGAATGGTATTTAACCCCCTTAATAGCACCATGTTCAACAACCAATGATGATCCTTCTAGCAAGACTCGGAACCAGATCATAAAGTTCGATCAACACAATCTTGGTAACGAACGTTCCAGACTTGCTCAGACCTGAAGACAGCCCACCTAGATGAAGACCGACATTAATCCAATGGATTATGGTTTATGGTTAGTTTTAGAGAGTACAGATTGCTCTAATCGCCATTGATAATAGGAGTCCCTAAAATACCATTGGCAGTGAAGAATTTCCCCATGGAAAAAGTGCGTGCTTCTATTGATAACTGTATCGCAGCCAATGGAGACCACATCAAATAAGTTTTAGTATTTTTGTTTTATATTTGTGTATTAAATTAACACACTGTAAAAGTAATAAATGTTATTTGCAATTAAACAAATATTTTTATCTTTGTTTCTACATTTATCGCAAGAGTACAAGGTCGTATAGGCGAAGTACCACTCACTGATTTATCACGAAATATGGCGGTGCAGACATCTGTTAAGAACAAATTTTACGAAACTGGGTGGAGTTTTCTAAGGGATAGTGAGCGGGTGATACCGCAAGAGGCTGCTAGTATAATATAAAACAGTCCCTAAAAATGTCTGTCTGTCCAATCGATTTTCACAAAATCTACTGATGTATTTTCATACAGATTTCGCCCATGGATAGAGCTATTCCGATGAAGGTCGTAGGTATGTAGTGTATAGTTTGGCTTGGTGTTATTCACGCGCGAAACCGGGGCGGATCACTAGTATGTTATAATTTTCTACTTACCTATGTAAAGGCTTGACCTCCTCCGGAGCCAGACGCCCGTGCAGCGTCAGTCCCGCGTCCACCACCGCTAGCTGCGACGAGATTAGTCTCCTCAACTTGGCCGCGGCCGCCGCCTCTCTGGGGGTCGCCGCCCGGCTGTACTCGGGGGTCAAGAAGGCCTGTTCGTATTTGCTGATGCCGCCCTGTACGTTCGCGTCGATGGTGCCCTGCAGCCGCATGGAGAAGGGGTTGATGTTGGCGGCGGGGTCGGCGGTGTACTGCGAGATGAGGCTGCGCAGCTCGCGTTCTGTCGCTTCCATAGTCTCGCAGGCAAACTGTTGGCACAAATAAAAATTATATACACAAATTTATAACAAAAATAATATTGACTTCAGACATCTGGCATAGCTATTGTGTTAGGAACATCGATATACTTATACATATAGATATTATTAATTCTCAAACAAATACGCGAAGAAAAAAAAAGCCATTCCTTTTTAAGTAATGCTCAATGCTAGGTAATTTGAATTTGGTATATTTGAAGATGTACATTTCTGCACATCTGCAAACTTTTTGTAATATAAAAAAGCTAAATGTCATACATTTTGAAGTGTTTCACAGTGTCCCAATTTGTTTATAAGCATCGGTAATCGACATGCAATATTTAAGTTTTTTCATATAGTAAATCAAATAAAAAAATTTAATGCATATTTAAATGTTAGCTTTCTGCACATATTCCAATTTTTTGTGTGGATACGGGCTGGATTTTTTTCCTTCATGTATTACAACGTCGATAACAACGGTACTGACCTCAACTGGTGGTATCTCTTCCACGGACCTCGACACTACCTCCGACCACCGCAGTATGCCGGGCAGCGTGGCCTCCGTCACTAGTGTCGTGCGCTCGATCCACAGGCTCTGTGAAAGGAACTAACTGTAGGTAGACGCAGTCCTATGTTGCATTGGGCTGCAGCCCAATCGGCTCGACACATCCGTTGAGGTAGGTACCTCAAGACCACAAGACAAGATGTCGCCACAATAGTGGTGACTATGCTATTTTTTCAACGGGCTTAGCCCACCACACCTTCCCACCGCTGCCACTCCTGTGTCTCCGGGATCGACAGCGGCCACCTCTTGTTACACTTTGATATGATCGCAGGGAGCCTGAGGGAATGCTAAAGCCTTGGGACCCGCAACGAATTTAATCAGAAGTAAGTAGGAGGAGTAACAAGTAAATCCAATGTCTCTCCTTAATCAAAGCGGAGACAGTACAAGGTTGCGATGACTTATACAAGCCGAGAAAAGAGAAGGCAGGCAGGTGAAGCCCATGACTATGCTATCGCGTTTGGTCCTGTTTGCGATTGGCCCAAGTCCGCAACTAGCTGGGTGTCAAGCGGATCGAAGTGTGTTATTTACAGCACAAACAAAGGAATAACCAAAAATTGAAAATTATGTACAACACTGAAAAAAACCACTGCCAACTTATATTTGTACTTCGTTGCACAACACAGCGTGGTTCTTACACAACACAGCGTGGTACATTGTAGCACACAAAGTGTGCTACAATGTAAGAACCACGAAAATATAAGTATGACAACCAAAAAGATACAAATTGATTAGCTTATGGAGTACAAGAGTTACTGTAAAAAAAGTTGCTGTTAGGATTTTTGAAATTCTAATAACTGTACGGAGTTAGGAAGTTGGCGGTGTGACACCCCCGTGCCTCGACGAGCTCGTTAAGCCGACGGTCCTGCGTCTCATTTCGAATATCGGAATTGGAGAATGAGTGAGTGCGCTTGTGTCTGCACATACACTTGTGCAGTATAATGTGTCCCGCGCTGATGGCTCTTCTTAATACAGATGGCCGCAATAGCCGCTATTTAGCTAGGACGACCTTAATACCACTTGTTGTTATGGAAACCTTGCACCGTTACTCATCTAACCCCATCCTGGACGGATTGACTGAGCGGCTTTACCGGAACATTTCTGGTGTCTATCCCCTATATAAATTCTCTTTTGTCTTTCTTATTTGATGACTGCAGTTGGTAGTGCAGCCAGTATGCCAAGCACTTTACGCCAGCTGGCGTGAGCTTAAATTCTGCCCTGGTCTTGGATTTTTAATAAACATTATGTATTTCCGCATCTTTAAAACAAGTTTTAAGGGTGCTTACCGCGGCGCTAGGTCGACGTGGTATAATAGGTTCAAGTATCATAGAGACAGATCAGTTGAAGTCATAGAGACAGTACCTTGGACTCGTTCTCCTTGTCTATGGGCGGCTCGTGCAACGGCCGGTCGCACAGGAACGTATCAACGTCACATAGAGACGGTACCTTGAACTCGTTCTCCTTGTCTATGGGCGGCTTGTGCAGCGGCCGGTCGCACAGGAACGTGTCAACGTCGTTGCAGGTGTAGAATCGCTTGGCCTGTTCCGGCGCTCCCGCGGGCCACGCTCGTCGCGCCGCTACCGGCTTTACGTTGCAGATCTGGATATCTGTATACACATAATATATTTTTATACTGCAGTTCTTATCTAATATCAAAAGTCGAGGAACACTTGGACTGCTTAGAGGTATAAGTCGGTAAATTCACGGAGATCAGTGACGTGTACCCAGTCGCACTGATACGCGTACTACTGGGTGCGTTACATTGAGGTCAGTGGCGTGTACTCACACTGTCCGTCGGCCGCGACTACGGACTCGTCGGGCGGCGTGTTGCGCATAAGTATGTGTGCCGCTGCGTACTCCGCCTGCAGACGCTGCGTGAACGCGCCGATGCGCTCGTACTCCTGCCCGCGGTACACGAACTGCTTGTTCTGGAACATTCACACTGATTATATTATACTGGTATCTAGCGAAGTATACAAGACGCATGTCCTGGAACGTTCACTGGTGTTTTGTGATTTTTTTGAACAGCAGAGCTTTGTAGCCTTGTGAAAACGTGACGTTTGTGCTAACACGTATTGCTTTTAGTCAAGACAGTAATAGTGTTCCATCTAGAATTGACCTATAGAGGTTGTCAAGGACATTAATGTGCACAAGTATTATTTACTCCTTCAGGAGTAGTCCTCTGACAAAATCGAAGAAAAATCAGGCTCCTACATGATCTCCGAGGCACAGGTATGAAACACTATCACTCTGTGCTGTCAACTATTAGATATTGAAAAATGTCAAAACACTTATCGGTCATACCCATAACCGTAATTCTAAAATATGACAAATATGCTAATAACGCTTTTTAGCTTGATCCGCGCCATTACGTCGTGTTCTAATCACATTTACTTTTACAATAAATATTTGTACATGGACGTACCCGAACAAACAACGGGCAGCCCTTGCCGTAGAACCCCACCCTGAAGTACTCCGGCTCGGGCCTCAGCTGCTGCAGTATGTGGTCGAGGAACGTCGCGTTGGTGCGCAGCGTGTGCGCCAAGCGCGCGTAGTCGCAGCGCGCCTCGTATAGGGACGCCAGCTCGCCGAGTAGAGGCAGTCCTTTCTCCCAGCACTATGAAGAAACGTTATTACGTTATTCTTATACTATTATCTTTTATACCAAAAGTGTGCAAACGAACAGTTGGAGACATTTGGTGGCTTTCGACAGTCAACATCCACATACGCAGATGCGTAGTGGGTCATCAGTTACTCAGACGACACGACACACTATGGCATGACTTTGCATGCGGTCTCGTGTGAACATGAGTTACCACCTCGGTCGGTACAGCTTAATTCCGCCGAATTGTGGCACTACCGCCTACTAAAACCTTCCATATACCCTGTAACCCTAGAGAAATGGGACAATCCACTAGGGAAAAAAATGCGAAAGCAAAACGTACACGCCTATCGCCGCTGGACACTTTTTTAGTTTAAATATTCACATAAATTTTGCCGGTATCTTGCCGTCCTCCCTCCAACACATCACTGGAAACTCACAAATCGGGAGAGAATAGCATACAAATAATGTAGCAATATTGTGTGAATTGTGGCTGACAATGTTGACGTCACTGCATTCTTAACGCGAACACTAACGTACCTTGCCGCGGTCGAAGTACTGCAGCACCTGGTTGTACAGCGTCTCCTTCCTCTTCCACTCCGCCACCTCGGGGTGCTCGGGATCCGCGCCCAGCGCCTCGCTGTCCCAGCTCAGCGTCTCCGCGTATAGCTGGACACATACATGGTTTGTTTGCTTTTCAAAAGTGTGTGAGTGAAATTCACACACAGTACAAAAGAAAAGTCAGAAAGTAAATGTAGACACAGCGGTATGAAGAAACAAATACACTGCAAACATACACCGATCCTCTACTACCTAAGAGCCTACCCTACATGTGCACTACATTCTCTAGCGTTTGCTGTAAATGTTTGTCAGTTGTGATATGGGCGCATTCGACAGACGTACCTGAGACGATGATCTGTATTTGTCACACAGTTAAGATCAAACTCTAATGCGTTTGCGACGAGTGCTTTCCTGACACAACGTGTTCTTTGAAGGAAAGTGCACGGTCTAAAGTGTGTCACTTCATGCAGTTTACTCGGAGGACTATTGTGCCGTAGAGTTTCGGAGGGGCGTGATGTTTAGGGTTACTGTGCCTAGTGCCGCGGTCCGCTGGCGATTAGCGTGAGACTGACCAGGAGCGTGCAGCCCGCTTCCACGAAGTTGTCGGACGCGATGTGCAGGTCATGCAGCTTGTACACGTAGCGCAGGTACATCTCCTTGCGGTCTATCTCGTTCTTATAGAAGTTCTGCACAATATAAGTATGATATTAAATATGTGGACTTGGCTCAACCGATTAACCTAAGAATCTTAATGAATTGGCAGAAAAAAATGTTTCATAGAGTCGATCATATCATTGCTATTGCCATGAATCGGATCAATTGTAACACTCATAAACATCTAGCATACGACAGCGTAGCTCTGTACAATACGTGGACTGTAAAAATAGAACGGACGACCAACTTATGTGGGATCTGCTAAAATGAGGCAAAATTGTAGTAAATGAGAGGCCCCAATCCCTCTGAAAAATGCTAAATATGAACGCCGCATGAATAGGTACATATTTATTCTAGAAATGGCGTCGCGTTTTCTTTTCAACGGGCTCGGTATGGGCACTTTGAAAAGACATGCGTGCCCGCCACTGTTACTCCTGTGTGTTCTGACAGCGGCAATACTGTTCAAAATCATTACAGCCTAACGCGCTTGCGGGAAAAGCTAACTGTCATGGGAAACGCGACATACTTGACCAGAAAAAAATTCGAGTATGAAGTGTCACTCGCTCCCCATTCTGAGAGGGTCAGACAGGGCAGCACAGAAAGGCTCAGCTTCACACGGAAATGTTAAACCGTAAAACATAATGTTTGAAAAATTAGCATGAAATTTATTGTCATTAAAGATATCGTTATACGATATATACGGGTGAGTAACTTTCGTGTTGGTGTTTGTTCGAGTGTCAGTATTAGTTATCCATATATAAAGATTAGTGTAGTACTTACCAGCAGGTTCACGGTGGCGGCCATCCTCTTGTCGCGGTGCTCAGCACCCTGCATGACGGCGCGGTAGTCGAGCAGGCGCTCCAGCAGCCGCGTCACGCAGCCCACGAACGCGGCGCCCGCCTCGCGCCAGCCCTCCACCGACACGCGCTCCATTAGCCTGCATGACCAAAGTTTGTAGTCAATTCCGGTTAAGACCGGTTGCATGTGGTTATAACATTCTGTGGTGCTATATAAACACCCACAGTGTTTCTACCACGTGTGCCGAGTATTCACTGTCCAAAACTTATTTTGGTTACACTGGATTTAGACTAGCCTAGTCCAAAATAAAATTCACAAACCTTTTACCACTATCAGCTTTTATTTCAATATTCCTCTTTTACTACCTTTTTAAATTAACGACAGACAAACCACAAAGATAAAGGTATTGAAAACAAAATAGTGATACTTACACTGAACTCAAGTGCTCCCTTGTGAAGTAGGCGTGAACGTTAGAAAGGTTGTTAGAAATTAATAGAAATGATTAAATATTTTTAAACTAACAACACTAGCTAACAACTAGACAATGAACCAACTTTGTACACAGAAGAAAGAATCGATAGGTACGCACTGCATATATATCGTACCGCTCGTACGCAGGGTATAATTGTGTTTATATGTATGAACTACGTACAAGAGTACACAAACAGCAAGCGTTCGTATAGTCTTGAACCTTAAATTTTCTACGACTCGAAAGTTTGCTGAAAATGTTTAATAATAAATAGTATTTAATCCGTCAGTAAAAATAACTTATGCAGTACCATTTTTTAATTAGCATTTTGTTAGTTTATTACTGGTCCATAAACTGAAACACAACTTAATGCGCATTATTTTAGTATGTGTCCACCATTGTCCTGACGGTGTGCTGCTAAGATTTAACGGATACGCGATATTGTTATATTTTGTTGTTTGCTCAGAATATTGAGCCCCTGATGACTGACTACTCCCAGTGTCATCCTCATATGTACCAGCTATTCAGTTATAAAGAGATGTGGTCCATTGCAGAAACTTACACAGTGTCAAACAGCCGTCTGTAGTGATCATCAGCTTTATTATCCGCCACCAGCGAATCCAACTTGTCTACTAGCGCGGCCTCGGTGCGTCGCGCGGAGCCGGCGTGCGCGCGCTCGGCCGCCATTAGTGCGACCAACGCTCCGAGAGCCGCTCGCCTTAGCTCGGGGACTAATGTCACCTCAAGTAACGCGCCTACCGCTGGCCCGATAAGTTGGAGCTGTGCATTACCTGAAAATAATTATATAGAATTTTACAATATACAGTACCACCGGCTCCAGCCAAGGCCTGGTATTTCTTGTATTCAACAGTCCTCAAAGCATGAAGACCCTATAATTGAAGTCAGTCTCAATATACTCACTAGTACATTCAACTTGTCAATTCTGAGTAATTCTATTAAGAGTCTCGTTTTTTAACGAAGCCGTAGACCACGTCAAGGCATTCCGCCCACAGCTATACATATACAGTACGATATGCACTACACTCACTCGCCCGGACGCGTCAACACGGACAGCATCTGTAGCACCAACACATGGTCCTTGAGGCGGTACGCGTGTGTACTTGCTAAGGACAGCACGTCACCCAACAGTCAGACTGCAAGGCGCTTACTGTTACTAGAGCCACGCCCACAGCTGTATACACATATATAGTCGACTCACCCAGACGCGTCCACACGGCGAGCACTTGTAAACCTGCGGCGGTGCGCATACGTGCTCGCTCGGGCCCACGCGCCACCCAGCGTTCCGACTGCAGTGCACTGGCTGTCACTAAGGCCACGCCCAACTCCAAGTATCCCGACCATAGCTGCACAAACGCGTCAACTTAGGTTAGGTTAGTGTGTATAAGGATATTGACCAAAATCTTTCTTTATTCAAGATACTACACGTAAGGACACTTGCTGAGTACACAGGTATATATCATACTTGCTATTTAATTTATCTTCTTAAAAAATGTCTTATATTGCTTCTCCTAATTAATACCAAATTTTATATATGTCTGAGCATCGGCTACTAACAATTTCTCATACCCCTAGGTGATAAGGGTTGTTCCCCCTTAACATTCTTTTTATGTCTACAAATTACAATGTCAACAAATTTATGAAAGAACGTCTGTCGGGACAGCTAGTATCTAAATATTTTCGTGTCTTTTTTAATGCATAAGTTTTAAGTGTACTTATATTTTGTAACTTAAATAAAAAATATACTCTTCATACTATTTCCACAAGCAATTCCATTAAATAATTATTTATTTCAATTTTAAATAAATAAATAAATATACCTGAGAATCAAACTGCGGAGGTTCATCACCCAGGAACCTTTCCAACAGCGGCTTTGCCAGCTCTTGTAACGCAGACAGTAAAACTTTACAACTCTGCACTCTCAGTACCATCCAGTCTGAAGGGAATACCTTCAATGTAAAACGGACCAAATTAATATTCATTAAAGAAAGTACTGAAATTATAATGAAAGCGTTCAAGTATTAGTGGCCAAATTATTTTGTTGCCTTTCATATGTACCCCTGACACATAGGTATACTGGCATATCTTCACGCCAAATTCCCTATGGAGAAGGCAGACAGAAATTCACAAAGTACAACACAAAGAAGTCTTTGTTCCACTACTCTTATCATATAAACACGCAGTCCGATGAACTGTAGGGGCGAACGCAATAGCAACGCGGACAGCAGTAGGTCACTCCGAAAATAAAAAAAACACGCCAGTCGTTTTTTAAAATCGATTTGAAACGGCACAGTAAAAGTCTTTCTTAAAATATCTCATATCTATACAATAAAACACTCACATCCTGCTCGATTAGATGTCTGAAGACGAGGAAGGCTCGCATCAGGAAGTCCTTTAGCGGTTTTCTGTCGTGCGGGTGCGGCGCCAGGTGGCTCCACAGGCGCTGGTAGTGCGCGGGCTTGAGTAGCTCCATAACTCCGAGCAGACCAGCCACCATGGACCCCTGGAAATGAGAAATGCGTACGTCACAAGTGAGATACAGTACATAATCAAACTGATATTATATATTAGAAAGTCTTATATTGCCTTTCCTACAACTTATATGTTTCACTCTTATATATTATACACAGTTCACGTTACACATGGTCCTAGTAACGTTACGCAATTTCTGAACAACTTAAAATTTTGGCACAGTTATAAATTACAATCTGGAACAACTGGATAGTAATTAGATATTCGATTAAATAAATGTGGTATATTATTATTTGAATATGTTTGCATCGTTAAATGTATATTACCTTTTTAAGTTATTGTTAAATGAACACACTTTGATTGTACATGTCATGCAAAGTTTCTTTTAGCAGGGCTACTGGAAGATATTTCATTATGGAATAAGTAGCTCCTATGTACTAGCTTTTTTTATTAGATATATTTTAAATAAGTAAATAACATAGAAAATACTATATATTTCAAAAAAATGTAGGTGAGACCTCGGGTACAAGTATCATGTAAAGGCCAAGGCTTACATGATAGTTGTGCTCTGTCTGCTTTGTAAGAGCCCGGTAAAACCATATATACTTACGTTGTTACAAACTATAGAAATGACTTTTGCTGCCCCTACTCACCAGAACAGGAGAGTTTCCACCAATAAGATGCAGTACTGTCTCGACCAACACGTCAAGGGTGTTCAAACAGAGCACGTCCACGTCTGGGTCCAGCTCATCATCATCGATCGGTTCCTCAGGATCCACCTTCTGCCACAGCAGCGCCACCAGCTCGGATAGCATCGCGGCGCACTGCGGCAGCTCATCACGCCGCGCTAGGTGCGAACGCAGGTGGTGGCATGCGGTAGTAAGGATTATATTGCGGGCCTCTGAAATTTAGGGAGAAAAGTTGTTACTTTTTATTACAAAATCAATAGACCAAAGATGAAAATTACATTAATGTGATATAAAATCAAACTTACTTTCTAATTGCCAGCTGTAAAATTGCTCCGTCAACGGGCAGGGGGAATCGACTCGTTTACAATTTTATTTCCGTTTCCTTGAAGATGAACGTGTATGCGAAATGTAAGCGCAAAGCCTGATAACACGTACCTGGGTCCTCCCCGAGGGGCCCCTTGAGTATCTCCTGCGCAGCGGCAAGGCGTGCGCGTGCGAGAGGCGCAGGAGCGGGCGGCGCGGGCGCATCCAGCACGCCGACAGCCGCACGCGCTGCTTCCACTGGACCTAGCGCCGCGCTTACTTCGCGCACCACACTTGCCCATGACCACATAAGCGCCACCTACACACCAACGAGGGCTTTATAATTACGTAATACGAAAAAAATCTGACTAATGTCGTGTCAATTGGGCGTACAAAAGACAGAGTGTAAAATGTTACATCTGTCACTGGAAATGTAGATCCGTATTGTGATTAAGTCAACCTGTGTACCTGCGCGGGCGCCAGATGTTCCCGATGCGGGTGGTGCGCGAGCTGCCGCAGCGCGTGCAGCGCAGCACGCACGTCTCGCCGGAAGCTGTCTTCATACTGTCCGCCAGTAGCGCGCGCGAAAAGACGGCGCGAGCGCACGGCGAGGCGGAATACACAGCCGAGCGAGCGCAGGCACTTGCGAATCGGCTCCTGCCCTTCCGCGCCCGCCGCCCACTCCGCGCAGTGCTGCACCGACGACAGCAGGCCCCTGACGACATAACATATAAATGTTATTTCTCATTCAATACAATAATGTCTATGTCGTATTCGTATTGCACAATCGCCGTATAACATTAGGGCTAACCATTTTCGAAAAAGGGTCGTTTCGTTATGTGGCGGGCTAACATAAGCCGGATTACCATTGCGAGATGTTCTTTAATATGGCGGCTGACGTTTAGCCTCATGAATTTCTTGATTTCATGCAGTGATAGTTATGGATACAAGTATGAAATTAGACTAAGTGTTTTTAGTGCAAATAAAAAATAACCTCACCACGAAGGCTTAGTCGGGGGCTTTCGCCTAAAACCCTTTAACCTATCTGGGTATAATATTTTTATTTCTCTGTATTCCTCAAACAACGCCATTGTTGCTATCATATGAAAAAAATTAAGAACGACGTAAAACGTGTCAAAAAGGCGGATAATAATTCATTTATTTCAAGGCTAGCTTTATTGAATATCGTCTTACGCGAAACTCTTTCTGGTGCAATTTCACTCAGCCGGTAGGCAATCCGGGTAATCGTTAGCCAGCCACAAAACAAAACGGCTCTGTTTTTGATAATGCTTAACCGTAATGACATACCGCGATCTGCGACATTATATATTTATGTATATATAATTTGAGACATTTCAATGCGAAATTAATCATCAAAGACGGCAGCACTTTTCCACGACCTAATAGCAAATATAATGATTATTGCTTTAAACTTCTTCTGTACTATTGATGTACGTGCACATTTGTTTCCGAAGATTGCAAATTCCATCCAAATTTTATCACTTCTATTGAAAGTTTTTAATTTCATTTATTTTTAATCGTAGCTCGTTTCGTTTTTTTTTAACGTGATGTTGATTGTCCCAAAAACAAATACGTACTTATAAACCAGCGCCGCGGAGAAATGCTCTTCGATGTACACGTCTAACACAGGGCGGAAGTGCTGGAAACGGCTCTCGTCCAGGAGACTGCATATAGACACGAGCACTAGAAATACTGTGCCCGAGTGTGGAGTACTGGAGGGAAAGAAATAAATCAAATATACTCTCGGCAGGACTTTCATTCTCTCTTAGCGGAACTTTTATCTTTCTATACCTACACCGAGCGCACAGCCAGCGGAGAGCAGGCACCTGTACCCATCCTAGAACTTGCGCCAATTCCTCTCGCTTACA
This sequence comes from Eumaeus atala, assembly GCA_017140195.1. Taxonomy (NCBI): domain Eukaryota; kingdom Metazoa; phylum Arthropoda; class Insecta; order Lepidoptera; family Lycaenidae; genus Eumaeus; species Eumaeus atala. The sequence goes on along the minus strand of JAFELO010000005.1, from coordinate 1,360,704 downwards.
GATGCCATAAAATGACAGGCCTATTCATGCGTGTCGTGCACTCTGTGAGTTTTTGCGCATTGCAGGGGAGGATAGTATAGGAGGGAGGATCCAGATATGTTGCCCTCCTTAAAGGAGGGAAATATCCCTGCATAACAATTATACAGGATATCAGTAGTATGAAAATAAAAACTAGATGAGCTCCTCTGACGTATGTGTGACCTCACCGACAACGGCGCATAAGCGAGGTGATTGTACCTGTTGCCGTCCTCGGTAGAGAAGAGCGCGAAGAGTGCGTCTAGCACGTCACGTAAGAACTTGATGAGCTCCTCGCAGCTTAGCCCGTCGCCCAGCCGCAGCACGCGCAGCAGAGTCTCTTGTACCTTCTCGGGGTGCGCGCGCCACTGCAGCAGCGCGAGCAGGTCCTCTGCAAAGTGATAATTCTGTGAATATGCGGATTTTCATGGGTGTCGAATTACCTTCATTCACTTCGAACATTAGTTTAAATCATTTTATAGCTTTAACGGGGATATACGTTTAAGCGCCGACAATGTGGGATCCGACGGGTGAGTGGGACTCACGGCTGAACCGATGTACCAGCTTGAAAATGATGAAGATGGATACCAATTTTAACCATGCGGATGCCATTGGATGCCAATATTGTGGTGATCCGGATCTATCAGGTACATGGTACAGTCTGTAATAGGCTACTACTAACCGTTCAAAAATCAATGCCATCTGTCCAATTATACGTAACTCTCGCTCACCGTTCTGTGTGAGCTTGGTGGAGCACAGCAGAGTGCTGATGACGCAGTTCTCCTTGGTGCTGCGCGGAAAGGCGGCCAGCACGCCGTTGGTGCTGCGCGCCGCATCCGTGCCACACGAGGGTAAAGACAAATAGCTCGCAGATGCTAGTCTGTAATTATGTAATAATCTTTTTTATCTGACGATAAATTCATAGATTGTTTAGTATTATTTTTAAGAGTCGTTTGCACAGGATACAATAGAATACTCTTAACTATGGGTAGTTAGTGTGGGCACTACCATGTAAATGATTCATATTAATTACTTCTAACCCAAGCGGTGAAACTTCCAAATAGGCTAACCGAGAACCTTTATTCGAACCTATCACACCAATCCATAGCTCATATCTGAGGACGTGGCTCACTTGTTCACGTAGAACCAGTGCGTGTGATGCGGCGCTCGTAAACGCGAAAATGAAAAGATTCCTCCGTTGCCCTTCGCTTCACTTTTGTTTATACCTTTCTTGTATTTTTTGTGTTTATAAATAGCAAGAGAGATCAGTATAGGCGATGCTCACTTGGCAGGGTCGTCGCACTTGTACACGTAGAGCTCGTGCGCGCCGTCACGCAGCGTCGCGCCGCTCGGCTCCATCAGACGTGCGAATGAGAAGCCGAACAGCTTACGCTCACTCTTGTCCCTTGCTGCAATATACAAACACAATCTTATCTTTTTTAACTAATAGAGGAAGTATCTAGCCGAGCATGTCATTGAGTTTTGCCTGAATTTTGTAAGGTTGCATGAGAACGATTATACAGGATCACCGACATCCGCTTTACATTAAAAACCATGGCGGAAATGGTAAACTAATTCAGATATTTTTTTTATATAAAATTCACACAATGACATGCCTTTTCATCCTTCAGAGGGTGAACATGAGGAAAGGAGGCCCGTTATCTGACGCGCGAATGTCAATTTAGGACCCAACTTGGTCTCTTAGCCCGACGAGCACTCCTAGCTTTTCCTGAACGTTGATTGGAATTTTTCCAATCCTGAGGTTAAAGAAAAACCCAAAGTGTGTTAATGTCTTCAAATATATTTAGGCAGGTCGTTTTATCTCTTCCATCAAAACAACTGGCGCCTTGTTAGTCCTACCATCTACCCTAGCTTGAATATAGTAGTCTCACTTGAGCAGTGTCGGAACTCGAGGCGCACGTGCGCGTGCGTGAACGTGTCGAGCGGCACGCCGAGCCGCAGCTGGTCGGCCCAGGCGGGCGCATTGTTGTGATACAGCACCAGCGAGTCGAAGCGGGACGAGCCGGAGCCGCTCGCGCCCCACACACAGTCCTGCAATAATATCATGACGTCACTGCATTTTGGACGCGATCAGACCCCCTATTATGGTCTATGGTCCTTCACTAATACAACGTGTGCGTTGTAGAAGTAATGTTTCCTAAAAATATACACTTACATTTATAATCTGCCCGGAGTCATCGTGTACGCTGACGGTCGCTAGAACGTTCTTTGCGGTGCTCTTCCCGCCGCGCTCAAACTCCGCCTTCTCTAGCGTCACGTACAAGTCGTTGCGTACGTCGCCCGGCATGATGACGTCAGGAAAGCCGCGTTTCGGCGTCACAGTGGCGCCCGAAGCAATCGCTTCCGATATACTGCCCTGGTTGGTTAGCAAGCGAAGTGCTACTACGATACCTGCAAACATTTAATAATAATAATAAAAAAAATAAGTTTACGCGATATCAAAAAAAATTGAAGCAGGTGCCTTCAGCCCATTAAGCTGGAACTTATGTACGCATGTGTAAGTTAAATGACAGTGTAATATTATTGAGATGACGGAGGAGTATAGTAAGCATCATCTCTACAATGAAATATCGCAACCACATTGTGTTTGGGCTGCATTTGATACGTCACTGAATCCCATGCAATTTGGCAATCCCATTTTCTTGCGTTATAAGGCGAAGCCTTCTAAGTATATTAAATTTAATGCTAATAATTTTACTAAAATACCACAACGCCAACGTGCACTTGCTCGATATTTTTTCAACAATATTAATAGAATCTTGTAAAACTTAATAAAATCTTATTTTAAAAAATAATGTTTTATGCCATTATTTTTATTTATTTAGTAAAGCAAGAATCTTGGAGGATCCCGTCAGGAATATTGGTGAAGTTCCATATCATTCTACAAGCAAGTCTCTTCTACAAGGTCAAGCCCGATAGTAGCTTATATTTATATAATTATAGACTGTTATACACAACTGTTATAACGATAAGTACCGTAGTTTGGTTGTCCTGGTAGGATATTGCATTTGTTCGTCTGCTTTCTTATCAACATGTCGTGCAGCTGATGAAAGTCTTTCTCTTCACATTGGTACACCTGCGAAGTTTGTAAGAGTTATAATAATAATAAGAATAATATCTGTGGACACACCACATTAGCCTAGTCTGTGGGAAGTATCGTAAGGCCTTGTGTTACAGGTACTATATTTAATATGTTTTATAAATTTAAGCAATTTTATGTGTTTAAGATTAGGTATTCTATAGGAGGGTTGGAATGTATCCCCACCACGGTTCAAGCCTTGTCGTGGCGGTGGGGCTTAGTAGCCTGAGGTGAACCCAGGCGAAGCCAATTGAACCGAAGGGGGATCTTTGTACCCCTCTTATAAGAGGTGGCGCTTCTGCGCACGGGGCAAGGGGCGAGGATGGGAACCTCAACCCATTGCACTGTTCCAAATTCGGTGGGGTTGTCCTGTAGTGCTGGGCAACCCTATCTGTGGAGGTGGAGTTGGTCCCTTAGGGGGGCTGACTAGCCGTCGAGGCGACCTGATGATTGTTGTTCCGGGGCACCTCACCAAGGGCGGCAATGATGGCACTCGCGGTGGCTTCTTTGGGTATTCGGCACTATCATGAGCCGCGAGTCCCACACACAACTGGACCCCACCCAGGGCCGGTGAAGGTGCGTACCACGTCACCAAAAAAAAAAAGGGTTGGAATGTATAATGTCAAAAATGCTGCGCACTCTACAGCCACTTGTGACCCAAAAAAAGTTCAAATAATATCCGGTAAGTGGTTTTTGCACGAGAACAAAGACGATTTGCTGGATCTTACCCGTGCTGTTGCCGCCGCTAGCTCCCAACCACAATAGTACTACAAGCCTTCCGTGCAATGGCCTACCTTAAACGTATACTCCTTCTCCATGGCCTGAGGCTCAGGTGTCCTGAGCAAATCTACCAGCGACAGCACTCCGGCACCCAGCGGCCTCCTGGCGACGGGCCCCCGCCTCTCCCCCGTTCCGCTACCGCCGCTTGCCCCCGACCACTTCCCCACGCGCACCACCCACGCCACCAACCACAGTTCTCTGGATAGATCTGTTGTAGATAGGTCCTGTAATGGAAGTTGTAACACTTAGTGTTTAAAGCAAACAATTTTTGTTAACATGTTGTGGCAGCGCATTTGCTTAGTCCTAATTGTGCGGTATTTCTAAAGGAAAAAGATTGGTTTCCCTTTTTGCACAGTACGTTATTCTCGCGTCGACTATGCTCTCCTGACGCGAATCTCTGATGAAATCGATAGAACTATTCTAAGACTGCCATTTGTTACCGAGATATGTTCTGTATTGAGTATTATTTGACCAAAGATGATGGCCGATTAGGCTCAAATTACAGCCTACTTTTTATGGATAACTTTGAATAGGGCCAAGCTTTTGGTCGACCATCAGACAAGTAGAATCTTGCTACAACTCCGGTATGATTGGTCGGCTTAGCGTAGATACAAATAACAAGGCTTAACCAGCAATCAGCGTCTAGCCAGCGATTTCGTTCGCGTGCCCTACATACAATACTACGTGCTAAAGCTAGTGTTACTATGGCCTATGTGTTATTTTGGTCCGTAATCTACAATTTAAAGTTTAATCAAAATCCGTTGTGTAGTTTTGATGTGATTAAGTGAGATACAACCATAGAAATGTTTCGCATTTATAACATTCCTAAGATTACAATACAAGTATATCAATCAATGAATCCATAATCTAACGTTGAATACATTACAACAAACAATTAAGAATTGTTTTACATATTTCATATCACAAGTCAAGGAATACTTTTGATGTTTGTCGTGTTATGTGTTTCAATTAACATATTGTGGTCTCCCCGCGTCATGCAGCCGCTGTAAACAAGGTGCCATTCGCATGCAGTCTATCAACGTTGTTCTAAAAGCTCCTTAGCTATTCGAGCTCTGAACCTCGCGAACAACAGCTGTGCTCTCTTCGAGTCATGGAGCCACTGGATTACTTCTGACTCATCAATAAACAAACCAAACAAACCATACTTACTGCAAACAAGGTGCTATTCGCATGCAGTCTATCCACGTAGTTCGAGAAGCCATCCTTAGCTATTCGAACTCTAAATCTCTCTGACAGCGGCTGTGCTCTCCTCGCGTCGTGCAGCCACAGAAGCAGCTCCGCCTCATCGCCACCCGCCGTGTGGCCGAAGTCCCGCATGCTGCACATGAGGTTGTGCGACTGTGCTGTGGTGGAGCCATTGCTGTTCAGGGTCCCCGAGTTGAAACTACTCCCGGAGCCACCGGTTCTGCGTAGTGTGCCACGAAACTATAAAAGAAAGAAAAGAAATGTATCACCAAATGTTCATCAATTTCTAACAAGTACCAATAAATAAGCAGCATTACGTTAAATGGGTTACAAATTTGTAGACCTGATGTCGCTGAAGTCAAGTCGACGCTCAGGTACAGTGCGCCGACGTACTGACGCAACAGGGCGGGAGCTGGGAGGACAAAGGGAACGGGGGGTGGCTTCTCGTTCTAGCGAGGTCTACAGATAGCGTGACCGTATACCGCAGTTATAGTTATTTCGTAAGTAATAACGTTTTTAATTCTGAGTTTTTACGGGAAAGTTGGCGGTACGATTTGGCAGCTTTAGCTTTATTTCTTGTTTTAGTGTATACTAAGATGTTAAACGACTCAAAGACTGTCTGTAAGTCGTACCAAGGTGTTAAAAAGTAACGCAGACTTGAATGAAAATACAGTCTTAGCATTTCTCCCGGGCCCTAACTATGATTTTGTCCCTGGCCGGGGACACGTGTAGCAGCGGCCTGCTCTCTTCTTACTTCATTACGAAAGGCAGTATTATATAGATCTTATTTAATTCACAATACGTAAATTGACATACAATAAATAAATGGAGTCACGCCAAGATTAAATGAAATATGTTTAATTGATAACTTGTGTTTACAATAATACATGATGTGCACACCTCGCATCTTCCACGTCACATTAAGTAGTTTATAATAACAATGCGCTTGTTGTATATACATATTGATTGGCAGTGCATAAATAACAAAGCATCCTGTCAGGTAAGATTCCAGCCCAGAATTCTCTAGATATGTCATGGCTGCCTGATATCATCATCATCAGCCGGACGACGTCCACTGCCGGACACAGCCACTTGCAACCAGCGGCTCCCCACCAACTTAACTAGCCCGTCACTCCACCGCTGCCTAGTATATAATACACAAATGTTCATTCTTAAATATACATTAGTTATTGAGATTGCAATATCGAAGACCTAACCTAAACCATTTACAGGTGAATTAGAAAAACTATTTGCTGTCCGAATTGTTAATATAAAAAAAAACAGCTTTCCAATGCAAATATTTTTGAATAGTCTTTATTTTAATATTAACACCCAACACCTCCGAAATAAAAATTGCAACAAACTTTTTTCTTAATTTTTTTCAAGAGATGTTACCTGTATTGAGTGTCTCTCAATCTCTTAGTCTCCTCGCAGTGTTGGATATAAATGTAACACGGAAATTATGGAGAAGCTGCGGGGACACATTCAATCTTCCATTCTCTCTGTTACTGTAATGTGATTTGAGTTTTTTAATAGAATAGGGGCAAACGAGAAAATATGAATCGGCTTTTTTACGACTACAGACGCCCATGAACATTTACATAATTACTATGCCGGTGCGTTGTTGGACTGGAAAACGTCGATGGTGCTATTTTATTTATTTTTATTTTACTTAAGTAGGTTACCAGCGGTACACACATTAATACATTTAAAATAATTTTGTAAAGTTGAAAATAAAATCAAATAGTAAATTAAATTGAATTAAATAATACCCAAAGAATTAAACATAACATATAAATTATAAAATAAAAATTGCAACTCAGTAATGTCAGATTAAACAAACATTATGTATCGAATGTCAAAGAAAATTACAAAAATAAACAAATAGAATTTAGGAGTAAGGTCATACAACTAATAGGAAAGAAATTAAATATTAATTAATTATTAAATGTTTGTGAATATACAATGTTTTAATATTTTATTTTTGTAACACATGAACGAATCGTGAAATATATCGATCTCGATAGTGGCGTTGCAAATGTAATTATATTCCTGAGACATTCTAGTAATAGGCGCTTGTGTACCCAATTTTGATCTCGATGCAGGATCGCGCAAAAATTTAGCGATTGGACGACGAGGTAAGTTGTAGGGTACTCCAATTGAAAAGTTATGTAGCAAACCGTAGCATCCTGTCCGTCCATTTACCACTCTATGGAGAAGGAGGTCGTGTGCCACTCGACGGGTTTTCAGTGATGTTGTTTTAAAGAAAGCTAGACGCTGGTCATAAGGGTTTTCTATGGGAGATGCCACTACATGTATAGGATAGGTATCGTGTGAACGTCCTCTGTATATTTTCTATGCGTTGCGAGTGTACTAAGCCTGAGGGATTCCAGACGGTGGAGGCATATTCCAGTTACTGCGTACCAAGGTGTTGAAAAGTAGCATCTTGGTAGTATAATAAAATATTTTTATGAATCCCAACATTTGGGCCGATTTTCTAACCATATTATTAGTAGTGCGTGACTAACTTTGTCGAACGCGCTGGTAAAATCGGTATATACGACATCTATTTGTGATTTCAGTGCAATAGCTGGTTCGGGATAGATTCGAGTAGCAGGAGATCGGCCGTTTTGGACTTTATTGAAAGAGGCCTATGTCTAGCAGTGGACGGATATGGTCTGATAATAATTATGATGATGCCAAGACTTTTCGCTACTAACTAATAATATTCTGGTGTTAAATGTCCGCTCCGATAATGTTACGCGAAAACAATAATACCTGAGCTATCCGTGTTTGATAAATGATGACACACAATAGCGGTGTTTTGTTTTAATTTGTACGCAAAAGACACTACAACATAAAATATTATTAAATCACAAAATATAAAAAAAAACGTAAAAACTTTGTATGACAGCTCTAAGACGCGGCTGGAGTTTGATCCAGAAATGTCTATGCGCGTCAGTAGACGTAAAGGTTTTTTGCCCTCTTTTAATCCATCCCCCAATAGTCGACGGTCGTGCCGGCCCGATCCAGCTACCAATAATGGATGTATTTTTTTTTCATATACTCTAATGTCAAGAATAAAATACTTATATTAAAAACACATTTCTAATTTTCACCCCCGTGGAAAGTATTCAATGGTTATATCTCTAAGTTCCAACAAATTAGAGCACGTGGCGCCAAATTCACCACGTGCTGGCGAGATGGAGCACAAAGGACGCGTCGTGTCGACCGAAGGTTATATAGGGAGAAGGGCTCACTCACAAATGATTATAATAAAGGGTCGAGTGAACTTTGTGGCCCAACTGCAACCGTTCAAAACATCCAGGCATCAACTTTGTGCCGCGGTTTTAACCCGCGTGAAATTTATTACAAGAATTTTTTTCATATTTTTTTTTCGATTATTTTATTTCTTATGTTCTTACAGATTGTGATCTATATCTGTGACAAATTTTATTCTGAAAGTCCGTTTAGTTGATTGCCTAGAAGAATAATAAACATACATAGAAACTTTCGCATTAACAACAGGTACTAGTAGGGGCGTTTAATTTATTTCAGTTGCAAATATAATGCAGTTTTATGTACGAAACAACAGCAGCAATAAAATTGAAAAAAACCCGCTAAAAAGTCTAACTTAGAAGCTATTTTGTAGTATAGGGGGCAAATGAGATATCGGAACCCTATGACGACTAACGACGATTGTTTTGTGGTCATACAGATGTATTTTTCTCCTTTCCCCCTCCCCTCCAATGGGCCACCGACTACTCACAGACCGCACGAAACACAACAGCATTGGCCACTTTACGGCGACGTCAAGTGAGCGTAACGTACCTCCCCGCTGCAATGCAGCATGGCACTGCCTCTTACTAAATGATTTATGATGTATGTGCAATGTACATACACAGACATGCCTACATACGAACGTTTTAGCTTATTGTGGAAACGGATCCATCGCAAAACACGTCCGAGTTGTGTTACGATCTAGTGATAATTTACTAATTTACTTGAAGTAAATTGGGAAGATTAAAAAGCTTGAAAAGGGGAAGACCTCACGAATGGACTGAAGCAAACCGGCAAACGCGTCGACTGCTGAGTTACATTATTAAACCGCACAATAATGAAGGTATTTTAAACCGAATCAATACCTGTGATGAAAAATGGATGCTTTACGATAATCGGAAGCGCTCAGCGCGATGGTTGGATACTGGCCAGCCAGCCAAATCCTGCCCTAAGCGAAAATTAACTCCAAAAAATTTCAAAACACTTGCCTTATATCGTGTAATTAGTAAACTAACAAAATCACAACTAAGAAAAAAAATCCTTCTGGAACTAGAGGAGTGTCGTATTATTTATATTTATTTAGGTAGGTGTCATATTATAAGATATAAGATGTAGGTTCCGCAAGTCACTCTCGTTTGGAAGTGAGATTTAAAAAAAGAGAAAATAAGATTACAAAAAAAGAGATTTAAATATAAAAATTAAAAATATCATTACATAGGTAAGTACATTCTCTGTGTGCTCTTATGGTGAAAGAAAACATCGTGAGGAAACTCGGATTCGTGTATACGAATTCGACGTGATCTAGCTTTGCGTCTGATTGCCCTTCTGGGTTTTTAGACGTCAGATGGCAGTTGCTATGTGTAAAAGCTCTCGCCCTTGTCAAACGTTCTAGATTAGGCAGCCGACCTCGATCTCATCTGATATAGAGACGGGACAACACTGGGACGAAGAAGATATGTAGATTTTAAATTTTTATAATCTTTTTTGAGCAAGATTAATAAATTTAAAATAATCCAGTTAGTGATGAAGACGTAGTGGCTATTTTTTATAGCTTATGGGGTTGTCTCCCACGGTGAATTACAATCATTTGGTCACTACATAGGCCCACCAACGTCCGCATTTGAAGATGCGTTGCACGCCTTTACCCCATCCACCACCCCGGCAAGCCGCATTCAGATATCTCTCTCGAATGATGACCTTAAAATGATTATTTCGTGAATTACATGGAACATACCGCTGCGGCTCTCTCCGCGCTGTCCGCATGCACTCTGTAGAGCTCCACCAAGCTGATATCTTCTGGATCCACTGCCTCTGCTCCTCGCCGGGGCACTAATTCGAGGCCCAATTTTCTGAAAAAATAAAGACATTAACGATTCTTAAAATTATAGTTCTTTAACATATAAGAAACTATTTTTTTAATAGAATTGGGGGCAAACGAACAATCGGTTACTGTGTCAATGCGTTGAACGGGCCACCGTCAACTCACAAACCGCACGAAACGCGACACTGAAGATGTCACTTTACGGCGGTATTATGTGAGTCAGAGGTACCTCGCCGGTCTTGCAGGTTCAATTCCGCTACAATATAGCATGGCACTATCTTTTACTAAGATATATAAAGATATTTAAAGCAATCGGATTTTTTACTCATACTAGAATCTAGTCTCTATTTGTTGGGCTTTTGAGATATTCTGATGGGACAAAGAACACAAATAAGGAATAAAACGAGCATTAATTGACATAATTCCACAAACAGCCATGCTTATATAAATATCAGTTTATTATTAGTATATTTTAATGGCTTTCTCATTTTATGCATAGTTATAACACGAAATAATTAATAGTAAAGTAATATACATACGCGACTGGAAAAGGCTTATTTACTTATAACATAAGCTGCATATTATTATAACATAAGCTGCATATTATTATAACATAAGCTGCATATTATTATAACATAAGCTGCATATTATTATAACATAAGCTGCATATTATTATAACATAAGCTGATGATAATGATGTTGACGGGGCTACGTGATCCAAGTCCGTTCAATAATTTTGCAATATGTAATTCTAAGAACAACCGCAAAACGTAATACTTTTTTTTCCAACATTACATGCACAGTTAAAACCTGGGGCGAAACATATTGTCCCGTCAACTTCTGACTAAAACACACAAACGCGCATATTCCGACACTCGCTTTGTACGAGTTCTAAGAATTATCGAGACAATAGTAGTAGCACATATAAGAGTGACAAAATTAACATTTCTAACATTTATCGAGTACCGTTGCCGATTTTAACTAACTGGCCGAAATTCTGATTTAGATTTTCAGAGGTTGCTACTGGTACTAAGCTCGGCAGCGACGAGTCCTACCAGGCGATGGCTTCCTTCTGCGAGACCGTCATGTCCCAGAAGGAAGCCACGAGCGGGGTAGAGAGGAGGCTGCCGACACGGCCTCTCCCCGCCGACGACGAATGGGGGTACGAAGGAGGCCTTATCTGCCCCTGTGTTCCGTGTCGGGCCGGGATGAGAACCCGGTCCACTTCACCAAGACACGGCATCGTGGAGACTGTCATAGCGCCGCCGGACACTCCCCGAGGAGGTGAAGTCTTGCCTTTGTCCTTTGGGTCCTGTTGTCTGCAGATCCGGGACCCTCCACTAATAGCGGCTGAAGGCCCCCGTAGGAGTCTACTTGGTATTACTACCCAATGGCCGAGTCCAACATGGGTTTGGGGGTCTAACCCGGCTCCCATGTACAATGCGTAAATGCATTCCCCTTCGTCACCAAAAAAAGGTTTAAATAGCAAGAGGAGGAATCGCTCTCGGTACCCCTCTAACAGTAACAGGAGGTGACGCTTTTGCGCACGGGCAAGGGGCGAGGATGGGAACCTCGCCCCATTGTACTGTCCCAAACTCGGTGGGGTTGTCCTGTAGGACGGGGTAACATCATCTGTGGAGGTGGAGCCGGGCCCTTAGGGGGCCGACTAGCCGTCGAGGTGCCCTGATGATTTGTTGTTCCACCTTACCAAAGGCGGCACTGGTGGTGGTTTTTGTGGGTATTCGGCACTATCATGTGCCGCGAGTCCAACACACTACTGGACCCCAACCAGGGCCAGCGAAGGCGTGTAAGTGCGTTTCCCCGCGTCAACGAAAAAAAAAGTTATGGACAGCCACACTTAGGAAGACACTTTTCAAAAATTCTTACCACTAACTGGGGTTGCCGAAGACTGTTAAAGCTCGCCTTACTACTTCACTAATGACTTAACATGCACTGTCAACAGTTGTGGTGATATACAGTAGGTAGGACACAGTAGTACAGTAGTTTGTGTATTAATGTACTACTGTGTACTACCTACTTCAGTCACCAAGTTATGGTGATATACAGTTACCTACTACACAGTAGTACTCAAGATTCAGTCACCAAGTTGTGGTGAGTACAGTAGGTAGGACACAGTAGTACAGTAGTTTGTGTATTACTGTACTACTGTGTACTACCTACTTCAGTTACCAAGTTGTGGTGATATGCAGTTACCAAGTTGCCAAGTTCAGTCACCAAGTTGTGGTGATATACAGTAGGTAGGACACAGTAGTACAGTAGTTTGTGTATTACTGTACTACTGTGTACTACTTACTTCAGTCACCAAGTTGTGATGATATACAGTTACCTACTACACAGTAGTACTCAAGATTCAGTCACCAAGTTGTCGTGATATACAGTAGGTAGTACACACTAGTATAGTAGTACACAAGATTCGGTCGCCAAGTGGTGGTGATTTACAGTAGGTAGTACACACTAGTATAGTAGTACACAAGATTCGGTCGCCAAGTTGTGGTGATATACAGTAGGTAGTACACACTAGTATAGTAGTACACAAGATTCGGTCGCCCAGTTGTGGTGATATACAGTAGGTATTACACACTAGTATAGTAGTACACAAGATTCGGTCGCCCAGTTGTGGTGATATACAGTAGGTAGTACACACTAGTATAGTAAGTACACAAGATTCAGTCGCGAAGAAACGGCGTGGTGGTTTCCATAACGAGTACATCCGATAAACAACTGTTTATTTATAGCCATTGACAATAATCTCCTCATCCGTTGTTTAGCATGTTAAAATAGATAGTCCCAGCATGTATCACTTGACGTATAAATTCTATTTGTATACAATTTTTAGTATTTATTAAATATATTTTTTACACATACGACCGATTTTGATCTCTCCTCATCAGGTATAACTCAATCTCTCAACATGAAATTCATCATGATCATCATTATCAGCCCTTATCGGTCCACTGCTAGACACAGGCCTCTTTCAACGAACGCCATGACGGCCGATCACCTGCTACTCGCATCCATCCCGGATCGGCTACGCATCTTCTGAGTGTATATGACCAGCCCGTTGCTACTTCAGCGAGCTTATTCTTCGCGTGATACCGGAGACTTTATTTCTCTGCCTCATGACTTCGTTACGAATTCCGTGGGACAAAGAAACACCCAACATAGTCCGCTGAGCTACCGCAAAATTGCGGACCAGACCTAAATTAAGGCGCCATGGTTCGGTGAGGTAAAGAAATGGAAAGTGTTATAGCATTTAATTTATTATAACATCATGAGGTTACGAAATAGAAATAGTTCTATAATTGGAAATATCAGTAATAAGCACTGACCTGTAAATGAACGTGATTTTAGTCCTGCACGTATATCTTCACGCCAATTTCGTAATGGGGTAGGCAAAGGAACGGTGTGCCACATATCGCGATCCTCACTTACCTTCAGTTTGCTTCCTTCACGTTCATGACTCTTTATCACCATCATATCTCTCTTTATCATATTATAATCAAATACATTTGAGGCACAGACTATATTGTTTGAGTTTAGTTTTTCAGCATAAAGCCTCCTTCGTCACTTAAAACTAACAGCTGATTAACCACCGTCGTGTCAACACAGTGCACACAAACCGGTATCGAAGGAGTGCGGCTGTTCCGTACGAGTCTTTGGAATTCAATAAGATGCCTATGTTCTGCAGTGGAGAAAAGGCAGAGGAGACAATTCGTCTCAACCAAATATCAAAAGACCAGTTCATAAAGCATACATTTTGGAATGCTGAAAGCTAAACTCTATCGATTAATAATGATAAATGAATTATTGTTATATTAAATCGTTGCAAATTTCTGTTTCAAAACGTGTGCTAGCTATCTATCTAAGCAAATTTCAATATTTTTATTGTTGTAACAAGTTTCGATCCTGTTCGTAATAGAGAGCAATGGATTTGTTGTTTTTTTTTTTTTTGGGTTAAGATTTTACGTAATTACCAGTTGGAACGAGCTTTCAAGCGGCACAGCAACGCAAATATTTGCATGCCAAGCAACGAATGTGAGCAGAGATGTAAACTTTAGGACAATGGATACAGAACTGAGTCCCGCGTGGCAATGAATTTTATACCACAAACATGGTGGGCAAGCGTTAACTCTCATACCTACACGTTATCTCTCTTATATTTTAGACTGAATCTAAAATATTTTTAACTCTAAAACATTGCTATCCCCCTGACGCAATTGGGTAACGTTGCGTTTGACTGGTACCGATATTTTGCCAAAAATTATGAGCAGTCTCCTTGTTTGACGTTAATGAGGAGATTTTTTAGTATATGGGGACAAAGGAGCAGCCGGGTTAATTTGGTGACAACATACGCCCATTACCCACAGCTAATTACAAGCCGTACGAAACATGGCAGCATAGCCGTTACTTTACAGCGGTATCATATGAGCGGTCGAGCCGGCTCGATTCGACTGCAACTATGCATGATACTAACTCATCGTTATCTTCGCATTATTTGTTATCGTTATTTATAGGGTTTGATCTACGTAGCACATACAATGGCGTTACCAAATTTGTGGTTCTAAATGTCCGTAGGGACAGCTAGTTGTGGTTCTAAATGTCCGTAGGGACAGCTAGTTGCCAATCACTTCGGCAGCATTACAAGGATTTACTTTGACATTATTATCACTCATTTGGTTGCATAATCGAAATTATCATAATGATCTATAATGTTTTAGAAAATTATATTTTCACCAGAGCTAATGTAGGATCCCAATAGTAAAATATTTTTTGAAACAGGTCCCGTAGTTTCGTCTAATCGATGTAAACCAAGAGACTATTAAACGTTACCTCCTTATAATATTAGTACAGAAAACCTCCTCCGGGAATCTCTTTGACTATTGGGGACACCCCACTAAAAACCGTTCGGTACGCACGGATTTTATTGTGCTGAATCGATTTTTTTGAGAGAATCACATACATAATTGTCTGTGTGCGGATTCATTTTCATGATATGTATAGACATGCAGATTTAGAACGTGAAATCATTACTAAAAGAGTTTTATTTGAAACCGCGATACCATGTTACAAGACAAACAATCCGACCAACAACAGTGTCTCGATGCATGTTACAATCAATAAATGGTTCCACACATGATCAAATGACTATCATAGATAATTTCTACCTTTTTAGTGCAGTGATTTTTCTCAAACGTCGGTGTATGTATAAATATTGTAGCATAATTTAATTTAAACCGAATGTCGCTATTCCCACTTAACGAGGCGGGCAGGCAGACGGTATTTCAGCATCAGTCCGCACGAGTAACGGTCACTAAACCAGTTACACTGGAACCAACATGTGATACGGCCGCCGTCTCCTGTCACCGTTGAATTTTATGTCATCTTCAAATCACGAGACAACCGTATACTAGCAACATGCCGCAGTCTTGCCTGCTTAATCCCGCTCCTATTCGTAGTAGTGCGATGGTATATATCCTATGGCCGTCCTTGATGAGATCAATTATATAAAACATAATAATATAAAGATAAGATCGATGAGTTTACCCGTGAAAGATTTTTTCGAATCGTAACAGTACTTCCTGGGAAAAGCGTGTTCAAATAAACAAAGAAACTCTTCAGCTTTATAATGTTAGTATAGTTTTAAAGTCACTCGAGACTATAAAAAATAATTGCAGACATCAGAAATTCATTTTTGGTACCTGTAAAACTAGTTCCTACCAGCATACCGCAGAACTTGCTCGGCGTTGTGCCATTGTCCTTAAGTACATAATTACATTTAGTTACATCATCAATTAACTAGTTACTAATAGGCTACTACTACTACTACTACTACTTGTCTAATAGGCTACTACTACTACTACTACTACTTGTCTAATAGGCTACTACTACTACTACTACTTGTCCAATAGGCTACTACTACTACTACTACTACTTGTCTAATAGGCTACTACTACTACTACTATTACTTGTCTAATAGGCTACTACTACTACTTGTCTAATAGGCTACTACTACTACTACTACTTGTCTAATAGGCTACTGTTATTACACCTGCAATTGAAGAGTCCCAAAATTTCTCCGGATGATCGATAAAAATATTGAGGTCATACCATATGAGCTCAATATTTTTGTCTATATATATTGTACCTACTTTCTCATGCTCTTCCATTATGTGAATCATCCCTATTCATCTTGAGTAGTCTATCTCAGATTAATTGCGGATCTTGTTGTAGTTCTACTCGAAATCCCTGTAAGTTGCCTGTAACCCCCTGCAAACCTTGCTTGCATTACTATACATAAATTTGTATAATTCGTATTTTGTTAATTCAAGGTAAACGTAAGTATATTGTATACATTAAAATAGTAAATATTCATAATTATTTCACGCACATCAGTTAATACCGAGGTAACGTAACCTCATTAACGTTTATTTTGAATCCTAACCTCGAGTCAAGCATTTTCGTGCAGTTCTTGCAGAGTCGTAGCCTGTATGAGTACTGTACCTGAATCAAGTCGTGCGACGTGAAACTAGATAACTATCTAACTTTACATTGGAATTACGTGACGCCACATTAATGTCTGGCCTATGGAGAAATCCACCACTGTGCAGTGGTGCATTTCTCCAAGGATAAAATTTCAAAAAGAAAAAGAATATAATAATGAATACGAAGCAAAAAGGCGTCACACCTAACTTAAATCAGCGACTCATCGACTGACCGATCGACTGGAGATCTCTAATTGCGCGAATGTCTATTGGCTTCGATCGTCATTTGCCACTGGTTGAGTCGATTGCTAACTTACACTATAAAAAGTAATGCAGAGCTGTCCTTCGTCTACCCAGTGTCACCGGTGCCAGCAGTTTAGGCACTCGTCTAAACAATGCCACCGGAGGATCGCCTGCGTTCGCTGCAGCGAACCGCACTTCGCGCGCGATTGTAAGCGCCCCAAGATGGACCCGCCGGTCTGTGCGAATTGCGCCGGGGCCCACCCGGCCAACAGCACCGCCTGCCCGGTGTTCAAACAAGAGGCGCGCAACAAGCGCGCCGGCCCGCTGGCTATCTCCACGGTGAGAGCCCAGCGGCCTCAAGCTCCACAGGTGGAGCTACCACCACCGACAGCCGCGTCTCTAATGGCGGAGGCGAATAACCCCATCCCCAGGGCCTCATCTCAGGCCACAGTTCAGACCCCAGGGCTCAAGCCCAAAAAAAAGAATAAGAAGAAGCAAAAGAAGAACGAGGAGGCCACCGTCACTCAAGGAGTGACACCCGAGGCAGAAATGGAGGTAGACCCCGCTCTCCCCATCGCTGCACCCGCCCTCCCGAAACCCACCACCTCGCCCGCACATGCAGCGGCGAAGCCGGCAGCACCCGCACCGGCTCCCAAACCGAAGCCCTCAAGAGGTGTGACCACACCGCGTGAAAGGCAAGCGGTGACGCAGACGACGACGATGGCCGCCTTCATCGGCCACACCTGTTCCGGCCTGATGGAGTTGGCCATGGACATTTATAATAGCTATAGTAGCGGCTCCAGCCTCCTAGCTATAGCCATGGCCAGCATTCCCAAGCTGGTCGAGTTTATAACTGGAACCTTCCAGAAGTGGCAGGAAACAAGGTAAGAATCCTCTTCTGGAACGCGAGGGGCGTCTCGTATAGACGGGCGCTGTTGACGCAACTCCTGTGCGCACAGGAGGTCGACATCGCCTTGATCGGCGAGACCCACTTGAGACCTGGACAGAGATTCTTCATCGCCGGTTACACGTCGTACAGATACGACGATCCCAACGACCGAGCGATGAGAGGAGTGATGGTGTTGGTCAAAAGAAACATCATACACCAGCCACTCCCAGTCCCTGCGATACAATCGTTCCAAGCGATAGGCGTAGAGATAAAGGCGGGCAACAAGCCGACCAGACTCTTCGCAGCCTACAAGGCTCTGGGTGACGCACTGGACGTCGCCGACATCCACCGGCTCCTCTCAA
The DNA here is from genome assembly GCA_017140195.1 of Eumaeus atala. Taxonomy (NCBI): domain Eukaryota; kingdom Metazoa; phylum Arthropoda; class Insecta; order Lepidoptera; family Lycaenidae; genus Eumaeus; species Eumaeus atala. The sequence goes on along the minus strand of JAFELO010000005.1, from coordinate 1,342,505 downwards.
AGGAGCCGACTGTGATTGCCGGCGACCTCAACTGTAAGAGCCCGTCTTGGAACTCTCGTCTCACGAACGCGAACGGAAGGAGACTCCTCGCGGACGCAGACGAGATGCACTACACGGTCCACGGCCCCACGGTCGGTTCCGTCACTATCCGGATCCGCAAGCGTTCCAGCCAGACGTACTGGACGTGGCCATCACCAGGAACCTAGAGGGCCACTTCTCACTAGAAGTGTTGGAGGAACACCTCGGTTCTGACCACATGCCAGTGCTGGCGGAACTGCACAACGAGGCGTGCAAACTGCCACCTCTCTCCCCCCAGGCGAAAGGTAAATTGGGAAGGGTTTGCCTCCCGCCTCAACGACTCCACCCCGAATTTCCCCGTCAACACTGCGGAAGACGTGGAGAAACTAGCCGAAGACATGCAGACTTCAATCTGCACCGCCTTAGAGAATGCCACCGAAACTCTCTCGTGCTCAGGCGCCAATGGCAAGGACAAATTGCCAAGAAGCCTCCAACTCCTTCT
>JAFELO010000005.1:1321917-1341845 GCA_017140195.1 Eumaeus atala | reverse complement strand
TGGCTCCAGAAATGGCGGCTGGCGGTCAATCCATCTAAATCACAAGCGATCACCTTTCCCAGACAGTGCACCGCACCAGGTGCGCTCAAGGTACAGGGCGTCGCAATTCCATGGCACAGGACAGCCAACTACTTGGGAGTCGTGCTAGACTCCGGACTCACGATGGCTCGTCAGGCCGAAACCGCCATCAGAAAGGCCAGATCAGCCACCGCCAGGCTGGCGCCACTCCTGCGGGCGAGCGCCATCCCACTAAAAATGAGGATGGCACTCTACAGCATTCACATAAGATCGAGGCTAACATACGCGACTCCTGCCTGGCATCACTTGCTGAGCGATACGAACAAGCGGAAACTCCGTGTCGTTCAGAACAAGGTGCTTCGGCAACTGGTCAAGGCTCCAAGGTTCGTGAGGAACCAAACTATACTCAGGGACCTGCGCGTCGAGCCCCTTGATGACTTTGTCGGCAGGATGTCGAGCAACCTGTTCGAAAAGGCGGACGCGTCGGAGCACGAGACTCTCAGGGGTCTCGCGCCCAGGCACGCCCGCCCCCGGACAAATATAGCCTGCCGAGGAAGGGGGACGGATAACCAGTTTCCGTATACCTCCCACACAGGCTAGAAAAAAAAATCACTACTAATCCATTTGATTTCATTGTCACAGGTTATATACATATATACACTTCTCCCTCTCGCTGGACGCTGCAGACGGACATCGCAGACACCACACGGGCGGTACCGAGTGGGACGTGACAACCCCGTTGCCACGCTCCCGCAAGGATACGGCCCGCCGCTTCTCCCGTGACACCAACTTCACGGCCAGGACCCATCTTTTCTTTTCTTTCTTTTCTTATGTTTGTCGCGTCTGACCTTTGAACTTTACTTTTCCACCAATAAACCGTACCGTAAACGCAGCGTGCGATTCGGTGCCTGTCCATAGGGCCATCACAGGAGTGGAACCATACACGTTTCCCAGTTCGCTCTGGGACCTGTGAGAGTGCCCCGACAAATGGATAGACGCCGATCGTACAAAGATACCAATAGCGCAGGCACATAAACATATGTGCATACGCACTCAGAGGTCAACATGACCTCGCATCAACCACAGCCTCGTATTGACGAGGCTCGAACAACACATTTCCAGTAGGGAGCTAAGCTCCGGTCTGGACCCCCTCGACCCGGCAACGGGAAGAGTGCGAAGACGTACCGAGTTCCTTCGTCTATTCGGGGCAATGCTTTGAGCCATTCAGAACTCCCGAAATCCGTACCTAACGCAACCGCTTTGCCGTAAATCAAGTTTCAGAATTGAATGCGAGTGAGTGCTACCTCAGATAGCCTTCATCAAGCTCGATTCGACTATGACCCCACACTAAACCTCTTAAAATTATCCACCAGAACGCAGAGGTCACATTACACAGTCCCCATACACGCATTTTTACTTTGCTTTATAAATTCTACTCAAGTAGAAAATGCTGGCTGTTCAAAAGTAATGAATATGTATTACAAAGACAATAGATGTTCGTACACAATATAGGTACCAGCTTAGTGCCGTTACATTGAAATAGCAACAATAGTCTATAACGTACAAACTACAGGATATTCTAGTCAAAACAAACTAGTAACTAGGACTTAGACGAGATTATTGAGCAATACAAATATATTTCAATGGCACAACCTGTTAAACATTGACAATAAACCGTAGTTATATTAAAAATGGTATATTACAAAAAAAGAAAGAAAAATAACATGTAATATTTTATGTTTTTTCATCAGCCGTGATAGTATCTGTCTGTATCCGTACGTCTAGACTTGTTTAGCGTTTCGTACCTTAAAAGCATAAAAGCAGAACCCTCATAGTACCACTATTACGTCCGTCTGTCTGTACGTTCAAGACCTTTTTTACAGGAACGCGTGAGCGAAATGTGCACGCACATAAACGGCTGTATCTTTTGATTGTATTCACTTAGAAGTATGTTTTTTTTCTGGGCTTTAGGACGTTGCAGGCCTTCATATTTGGTGCAAACTTCAGCTTGATCCTTCCACATGGTTACGAAAAAAGGCCTTCACATATGTGCGCACCACCCATTAGTACAAGAGCCTGTGTGCGAATCCAAAAATATTCTTCGTTGCTTCGTTGCTGGGTCGGCACTATCGAAAAAAGGTCCTCTCTTCGTGATGTAGCTATATCGCGCTTCGTACGATTTGTGAAAGTCAGAATAGCCCTTGGGGGGGATGGTGAACTTTTCATTGTCGGTTAGGTCGGTTATTTAAAAGCTTAGGTAGTAACTCACTAAAGAACTGACATTGTCCCTTATGCCATATATCGCAAGCCGGACCTGTCCCATGGTAAGAACGGGTTACTTTAGGTTTGCTTGTTAACAATTTGAGTTATATTACGCTTGAAACAAAAGTTCATAAATATACATGGGATTAAAAACGTTTTATCCAAGATCTTGGCCAGTCATTTACACTAATCATAACTACTTAAATAACAGGACGTGCTACTGAAAAAATTGATAATATATAAAAATTGATATATATATAAAAATGCCATGATCAAGAACTGGTAATTTCCAATGCGTCCATAAAAAATGGAGCGGACCGTGCATCAGGTAGACGACATAGTTAGCCAATGACAGCACAGCTGACCCCAGGCCGAAGCATCGAGACCTTTCGTAAACGATGAATTATTATTAATTACGAGGTCCATTTGCGTTGATCTTTTGAACGAGGACAAGTGTTTTCAATTCAATATTATGTACTTACTTATTCTTCAGGCATTCCCCGTTAACACTTTGGCGTCATCGACACTTGGCGTATTCGCACAAAAAGAAGTTGGATTTCCCTATGCTCTGTGATTGTGCGTAAGCGCAATTCTTCGCGACACGAAATTATATATTTTTTTTAATTTCCGAATACTAAAGTAATGAGTAGGCCAAACTCCAAAGGAGAGTTCTAGGTCACTATGGATACGAAATCTATTTTAAAATTTCATCCTCCTGGTCAACGATCCTGGTACGAGAGTCTGTAACCGGTGGCTGCAGGTACTCGACCTCAGTGGTGGACAGTGATTAGTAAATGCCTTTTCCTACAATACCAGCAAGAGGTCATGCTGCATTGCAGCGGAATTGGACTACCATGGCTGAGGAAGAAGAAGAGTCTTGGCGTACACTGACAACTTCGGTAACGCGATTATATAAGCTACAAAGGTACTTAGTATAAGTCACGATGTTAAACAGCATTTGATTAATTACTTATTTTTAACATCACTTCGTGGTCGTAGCCAAGGAGTTGGCGTGTGTTTATTTCAGTTAGTATTCTCTTAATCTAAAGTAACTTGGATCTACCAAGGTAAATGTTTGTTTGTCACATGCTCAGCGTGTTTTATACTTAATAAAAGTTGTATTTATCAAAGAACGTCTCAAAGAATATCTGTATCAACTCCTAAACTAAAAAAACAAAGTGTATGTTTAGAACAGGTATCTATTGCCAAGCTTTCTTTCTTAATTATTATTTGCTTAGGTTCGTTGTTTTACAGTGGCCCACAACTTATGTACGTCAATTTTAATAAAGATCGTGGGCAAGTTAGCGATGCACCATTGGATATGTTATTCACACTATGAATGATGTGTAAATATGACACGAAATTCATTGTATATGACATGGACTGCTGAAAAGGATCACATATTAAGCAGCCTAAATGAGATGTGACTGCATAATCGTTCTCACGATGTCATCATAAGTTAAATTGCTCCTGTGCTCCTTGTATTAAAGAAAAAATAATTATTGTCTTAAAGTAGTATGAATAGTTTCTAACTCAGGAATGTTCAGCTACTATAAAAAAGAGGGCAACTTGGCGCGAACTTAATCCACTTCGGAATTTCTGTGTTTGAGCTCGCCGATACGTGATTTCAGTCATCCTCTTGGCCTTCGTAGTGTATTTTAGTAAGGGGTAGTGCCATGCTGTGTGCAGCGGAATTGGGCGGAGACGATCGGAGAGGTAGCTCTCAATGATACCGCCTTAAAGTGACATCTTAGGTGTCGCGTTTCGTGCAGTTTGTGAGTAGCCGTTGGCCCATTGGAGGAGAGGAAAGGAGGGCAACGCATCGGCATAGTAATTATGGCGATGTCTATGGGCGTTGGTAGTCGCCACGCAGCTCCCGTATAATGATCGTTAGTCCCTAGTAAAACTCAAGCTAAATGTGTCCCCTTAGTAAAAGTCAAGCTAAATGTGGCCCAACCCCTATTTCTATACTGACACCCCTCTACTGGCGTGTCGTTATGATTTATACAACATGATTTCGGGATGGCTGTCGTCACACCACTTGAGAGGCGTTGGGTCACATTTAGCTGGACTTTTCATTTATTAAAATAGATAACCATACGTATGAAAATGAAAAAAGTATCAAAAATTTCATCCGTATCTCTTTGGAAAATACATTAAATTTAAAATATGCGGCATTTTTAAAGTTACTTTTCTACTTTTCACTCTGATTCACTAAATAATTGCAAGTTAAGACGGTTCAAATAAAGTTCAAAGTGAAGGCCGGCGTAACTTGAATAATCAATCCAATTACTTTTTGCAATTACCTATAAATATGTATATTTTTATAAATGTTGTTTTAATATATAAAATTAAAATCGCCACGTTCATGACTAAGCTTAAGAAAAAAATGGCACAAAAAATCACGTCGCGCAGAGAAATGCCAGACTCGAGGCGGCCACAAGACAAAACTCGTTTGCCGATGAACTCTGGGGATCGACTACTGTGTATTTACTTCGGCATACGAGCGTGGACAGAGACGGGCTCTGTCTACTTCACGTTTGTGTAACACGTCACACGAGGACGAACGAAAAGTTCATAGAAATTTTCAATTCTTTTGAAAAGTTGCTTACGTTTACGACTACCAACGCAATACCATTTTTAGAAAGAAATAAAAAAGCCATCAGTTTTGTGTGTCCTAATCATCGGTTGACCTTGCAGGCTATCCCTTACAAATTTACTGCATTTTCTAAATTACCTCCTGATGTCTTTGTTTATTTGTTTATGTGTATGTTTGTATGTATGTAAACTTTCAATAACTTGTGAACTAACGGGCTAACACAATTATTGTTTTGTAAAGAGATTGTTTGGCTTTACCATCCACAGCAGTAGGCGTTGTTTATAAGATCATATTACTTCGGAGTGTGAATCTGTATTACATATGTAATAAATCTAGTAGTTATTTTAAGAAATGATTTTTTTCATATGATGATCAAGCAAAATCCACTTATTTACGGTTGAGAAATTTCGAATGCAATAAAATACGATTGGTTCGGTCTCGCGTTCAGAAGTTATTCACTCATATTTTAAAGTTTACATAATACACACAGACATACGGACGGAAAAGATTCCCGGAACTTCACAGCATGGAGGTCTGGCGGAAACTCTGTTTTCGAAAGCCGGACCGAAACGGATAAATTTTTCTTTTGAAACTTTACAATTTTGGAGGAAAGTAAAAACCCTGTTCACCTTGAGTTACGAGTGAGTTTTAGTCCACACGATAGGAGTAAAGCTTACATACACTTTTTACACTTACGGTTAAAGTCAAGCGCACGTAAAGTTTTATTTAAAAAAAAAAAGTTTTCTTTTGCATTTTACTTAGTTATCGTATTATATTCAACTTATTATAATACTCTTTCCTCGCAAATCACGTGTTTTGGTATAAAAATAATTTTCAAATTAACCAAAAAGGAATGTTATTCATAAAAGCCGTCGCCAAAGTAAATGCATTTTCAAATGTCCGGATAATTTAAAGCCATCACAAAACAGTTTACAATAAGCACGACACAGCTTCTTTTTTCAAACTAGCCGTGCGCGATTGTGCGCATACGCCTGCGAGTTCAGTTATTGAGAACGCTCGATGCAAGTTCTCTGTTGTGTTCCCAGTGCGCGTCCCCTGCTCGCACGCGGCAGATGTGTTGTGAGACCGTTACCATCGCTCGTTTTGAAATAAACAACGTATACTAACTAGTACGTTATGATCTATGTAACAAGTCATCCAAATTGAGTGTGTATTTGTTTTGAATTGTCCAACGGAGAAACGTGCGTTTGCAAGCAACGCGGCCAAAATTACGGTTACTTTTAAAAAGGTAAGTTATACCATAAAATCACGGCTGCATTGAGATACGCTTTGCAGCTATCGATGTAGGAAATCCAGTTTGACGGCATAGGAATGTGCAGGAACAAAGCTTCGTGTCAGTCATATGGGCTTTTTTGTTCGATTCGCTTTCTCGTTTGGGCGGTTGGTTAAACAACGCTCGTGTACTAGCATATAGTTTAGAAAACGAGTAAGTACGAAGGTGTTACAACTTATCCCAGGCAGCTAACCCGTGTTCCCATCTACCTGAGCAAACAGTGGGTAGATTTGCGCCTCTCTGTTCCAGAATTTGTATTTATAAATATTTTCAAAAAAATACCTTCAACTTTAATATGTTTTCTATTAAATTATTATTAAGTGTTATTCTTTTAAATTATTATTAAGTGAACAAGCTTGAAAATTACATTACACTAATTAAATACCGAAATATACTAGAACTAAAATCTTTGAATGGTGGAAATTCGGCAAAATTATTTATTCGCAGTAAAACATAAACAACACAATTGATTGGATTGAATGTTTATTTATTTTCATGTGGAATATAAATAAAATCGTATTCATGTAAGTGAGAGTATGTAGGTAAAAAGTGAACAAAAATAGAGATGCTTATTGAAAGAACGTCTAAAATTTTTGTCCTTGGAATTTCTTTAAAAGAATATCAATTTTTTTTTCTATAAAAATGTACTTTATCGGAAAAAAAATAGTGATTTTTCCCCTAAAATACAAGCTACATTACTTTTTTTACGTTCCCCTGAAATCTACAAGAATAGATTGAACATACACTCGACAAATCAACATATATTGATATTGATACGAATCAATAGTGAAAATCACCTCTGTGCAACGACTCTCACCTACGTTTCATTCCATGTGTCGCGATGAAACGTACATTCAACAAATTTGCAATATAATACCGAAAACATCGATGTAACGTGTATCATCGCGACATGTGTAGGGAATGTATAATTCTTATAAGTAGAACCTACATTCTGATTACATAGTAAATAGTCAAACGATGATAAAGAACATTTTTCATTTAACATTGGTATTAGTTCACATTGGTAAAAACACAAAAATAAAATATATAGTTATAAAATGTCATAAGTTAATAATCATGTATGTAAAAAACAAGCTTCATCTTTAAGAATTAAAAAAGACTTGCTAAACAATTTTGTATTTTTTGCACTTTAACAAATTGTGAGAAATCGATTTAACAACATAATTAACGAAAATGAATAGTTACATAATAATTGACAGCATACACTGAGCTAATTATAAACATTCATCTGATAAAGATAACATTGAAAATCCATTACGGATGATGCAAACGACGACACGAACATAAAATTGATTAGCGTTCAAGTAACATCTCGATTTAATTACTCGTCTGTCCCGGTGTTATGTTTTTCCAGTGTACTTATGTATGTTTGTATATTTCTTTGGTACACTGTATAACACACAGCTTGATGAATTGTATCGTGAAAGTTGTGTTCCGTCTGTACAACTAAAGATTGTGCATTTGTAATGTTGCCTAAGCAACGCACATGCATAATACATATTTACGTGTGCTTCTGTGGATGACGCTGTCTGGTTATACCATTTTCGAGAGAAACATGAAGCAAACATTTCGAATAATATCAGAAGCATATATTTCAAGAGCATGAATTGCCACCGACTTACTTCGCCAAACCTGTACTTGGATTTCATTACGAGAATGTAACTGGACATTTCAAAATGATCATGCAGTCGAGCTTTTCTCTAGACAATTACGATTGTTTAAAATTATTATTCTACAACTTGCTAGCCGCTCGGCATCCATGTACTCAGAGTAACGTGCTATATGAAAGTAAATAAACCGTACACAGACATTTCAATATTACTTATTCCATACAAGTACAAGACACGAATTCTCGAAACGCATTTAAATAACAAATACGCAGGACACGGTTTGGGAATATTGTTCCCATGCGCACACAAACTAGTGCATATTCTACACGCCGCCAGCCTGGAAACGATCCTTATCTTTTGGGAATACATAATCAACAAATTGGGAATCAAAAGTTCTCCAGGTGCCTCGTATCAGATTTTAGAAATATGTTGATGTTCGCAAGACTAGAAGGTGCTACATTTACCAACATGGCTGTGAATTTAAACAGAAGCTATATAAATGAAAATATCTAAAACGTAAATGTATTTACAGGTTCAAAGTATGAGTATGAGTATTCTGATGGGCATTGGACATTGTCACGGAGCATGGTCACCACCTGCACAGCCGACTCGCAACGTACGATAACCTCTATCTTATGTCATAAATATATAGGGCTGCCATCTGTCCCGCTTTAAAAACATGTATGTCAAATGTCCGGCTTGTCCGACTTTTGATGGCTACAGCGCATGCAGAACGATCTAGGAATATAAATATACCAAACCAATGCCATCAAATAGGTATAATATACTATTAAAAAATGTGTGACTTTTTTAGGAATAGGATGGCCTAATACAGAGATGTGTTTTTTAATTGATTAGTCCTACTAAAAGACCGTAGTGTTAATTGTGTCAAATACAGAGAATTAGGCATTTTTATTACGTAAAAAGATGTTAATAAACTTCAATAGGTTATGCCATTTATTCATCACTTCGTATATTTAGTTACGTTTTAAAACCTATGAGTATACTGTTCAAGAGTCATATCCATAATTACTATAAAAATAACCAACACGTGTTACATTAAAATATACATGTAACTTCACGAAAATAAAGATGGAATAGTTTTAAATTTGTGTCAAATTTTACTATAGGTATACTAAGTTGCGGGAGTCAGATTTTTCCAAGAATTTTTTCGTCATCAATCTTTTTCAGATTTTTAAAATCTTATCTTAGAGAGAATCGCGTACCAAATCCCCTTTATCTGTAATATTTTTTAAAAAAATGTGCAGTTATAATGAGCAACAGATAATTTACAAAGAAATCAACACGAAATCATTTTTTCCGAGACTGCCGAAAATATAATTGCTAACTGAACTTTTCAGCCTTTTACGTTAACTGTCGAAGAATAAATTATAAAGATAATCGTAGCTCTTTAAACTTATTACACGCATGATACATCACAACATAAGCAACTAGAATAATGTTAACACACTTCAGTCTATGTTTACATTAAAAACAGGGTGTGATTAGATTAGAAGTAGTGACTAGAGATTTATCATGACAAAATATTCATAGAGACTCATTTCCATCTATTTTTTTAGGAAAATGTGTCCATTATGGCAACACTTACACTAATATTATAAAGCTGAAGAGTTTCTTTATTCATTTGTCTGAACGCGATAATTTTAAGAACTACTGGTCTAATTTAAAAAAAAATGTTTCAATGTTAGATGTTCTATTTATTGAGGAAGGCTTAGAGGCAGGCTATATATCCTCCAGTTTCGCGAGGCACAAGTTAGTTCTAAGAATAAACAAGAAAATCTCTTGAACAAACGGTCTTTATTAATAGCTTGATTCCCATAATGTATTAATCATATTGGTTTTGAGAATTTTCTCATTATTCCTTTATTCTGCCTTGCTACTAAGCTTATTGAGCAATAAAATATCGAATGGAAATATCAATAAACTCAATTTATTTATTCGAACCTTGTGTTACTACATCATCATCGTCACTATCAGCCCCTACCGGTCCACTGCTGGGCATTGTCCTCTTTCAACGTATTCTCCTGCTACTCGCATCCATCCCGGACCGACTACTGCACGGAGATCGTCTTCCCTCCTGTTCTTGTGTTACTTGTGCATTATTATAATTGGTACATTAAAATTTACGAGTTCTATAACAATATTGTTAATCTATTTCACAATTCGGACATAGCGCTAATTACATTGGAATATCTGACTTTGATGGTGTTTATAATCTGTCATCTCATTATTGTCAAGAAAAAATCTACAGCCAAAGTTATTGGGGACGTTTCCATGTGATAAGTACATCTAGGAAAATAACGACAACGCATATTGCGATGTCCAAATACAGCTCTTATCTGTATGTACAATGATTAAGTTGCTGACACATATAACAGTTCTCGTACAAAGTAACATTTTGTGCGCCTATAACTAAGTATACAGTTATTGAAGTACTCATTTACATTCGCCCATATCATGTGTATTGTGAAGTTGATAAGAGGAAGCTTGTCAAGCTAAAACTGGAAAACCTTAATTAAAGTATAAATTAAATTCATTGTGCTTTAGAATGATGATAGAAAGAAGGAAGAGGAAGTATTACAAGCAAATTAATAGATTACTTGCAACAATAGCACGAGGAAACTAGAATGGTACTGAAATTACAACTTACTACAATATAAAACGAGTACCTATTTACTACAGCTAACGAACAGAAAAATATTGGAGCGGTACCCCAGACCAACGATATACTATAAATGCGGAAATCTTATTGCATAAGTAATGGATAAATTTTGCATATATGTTGTGTGGTTTATTGTCCAAACGTGTTATGAATAATAATTTACTGACCGATATTTACGCAACGATTTTGACACCTTTTCTGGTACAATTTATATCAAGAGCATAATTATGTCTCCAGCAGATAACAACTAACCTTCAAGAAACCTGTTAATCGCTTGTCTACATTCAATTGCATTAAGCGTTGCGTGCGTCCATCGTGTTTCTCATAATTTCTACGACGACAAAACAATGTGTAACGATGCAGTAGTCAATGGAGCTAATTACATCGGACGAGACGTCATCGGCCGCCTGACGGATGGTCTGATCGTTACGTTTAATAAGACCATTCAACTTTCCGACCAACTTGTTATGAGCACTTAATCTTTTATTTATATTACAAGGGTTGTGCTAAACTAGTAATTTGATTATAGCTAACGATAAAATTAGATAGTCAATATCTAAAAGACTAACTTAAAAAACACCCAGAACAATTTCAATATAAGTCAGTTACTACATAAAAAATGTAAATGTACTTGACACAAAATAGTGGCCTCTCATGAGGAATCGATATCAAATGCCGTAGACATAAATACAAAGATAAAGGTTATGATTACGAAAAAATGTTCCCATGGACACGAGAATCTGTATTTTCGATGAGGGAACATACACAATGGCGCAAGTGGCAAGACGCTCATGTGAGACATCCCGCAATTAGAGCCCATTGATATGATACGACGCGTGCTCGCTCCGGCAGCTGTTCACACTCCTCGTTGCTCTCTACTTGGATCTAGTTGTAAACAACGTATTCTTACTCCGAAAGTTTTTCTCTCGTTTGGTCATTATATTTATTAAGACTGGAAAAATCATCTGTTAAAGAAAAGAAGGACGTTATAAGTATAGGCTGCAGATGACTAAAGCGATATTTTTCTTTTTGTTAAAACGTTTACTTCGCCACTAACACCTGAATTTTTATACTATAGTTTGCCTGTCCATTGAATCTTATATAATTTTAGAACAACTTTTTAAAGAATGGGTTAAGTATTTAGATTTTTATTAAATGTGTGTAAATAATGTAAACGCATTTAAAAATTCTTAAATGTGTGTAAATGATATAAACGTTTTAAAATTTAGGTCTGTTCGATTAAAATAAATGATAGGAGAGAAAGACAACAAAGAAACTTAATAAATACCGTTTTATAGAGCAGTGCCTAGAAATCAATTGTACCGTTTTCTTTTTAATGAAACATAAACTAATTTGTAATAAAAAGTCATGTTTTAACTCAAAAATATAAAATAAATTTATTCCGAATGTAAGGTCGTATAAGTGAGGTTAATGTTCTTTGTAAATAACGAGCTTGTTGCCTGGGGGGCTACACATGTATGAGGCATGTGTAACTTGTACACAAAAACTGTTGTATTCGAAATTAGTTAAGTTTATAGGCGTGGGCTTCTGAATTGCATCATTATCTTTATTTATGGGATTCGCTTCGATAATCATAGATAAGATGAGAAATATCAAAGAAAAGATTTTGATCTGGAACAAAAATGGTATCGAAAATTCATCCACAAATTCCCACTTTATTTTACTAAATCGTTGTAAAAAAGAATCAAAATTCAGTTTACTTAAAGTTATTGCTAACATTATGGCAATTACGAGTAGGTTATTTTTAAGATTAAACTTTACGAACGGAGAGAATGTCCTAAGTTTAGGCTTAATTAAATCTCAATTAGGTACTTAAATATTTTGTTATGAATCATACCTTTAAATATTTAATTGTTAACATTTTCGAACTTCACAGGTAAACCTGGTGATTCATCCGACTAAGATTTCATCATCTCACGGTCTTTTGAGTTATGTAGTTTTTTTATCGGTTTAGACTTTGGCATTTCTCATACAATCTGCCAGTTTTTTACAATTTCGTTTCATCTACCAATCATACGGGTTACCCGAGCATGCCTATTATTGGGCATACATTTTTTTCTAAGACATCATCTATCTAAGTAACTTGGATTTATATTTTACCAAGAACGGTTTAGTTTCTATCTAAGGCATCGCCATAAAAGCACTATAAATTTTGGAATTTAAACCACGCTTGCTCAGCTATATTTTATTACCCATCAACACAGCTATTAATAGGTTTATATCTACTTTTAATATTTTGACTCAATATTTTTAATGCATATTGGTGTTGTCTAAAGAAAACTGTTTTGTAAAAGGAGGTTATGAATTGAAAACTTTATATAAGAACAGCTATGATTGTTTCTTACTTCTATTTGTGTACATTCACGTCCGTTCGCAAAATTTTGTACCCTTTGCTGATATTTAAAATAATAAAAAATCGAATATCGACAAGTCGTGAAACGTGTGCAACAAACAGGAATGGTTGCTATGTAAACTGAAAACTGGTTCCACGTTCGAATTCGCTACACCCCTTGGCACTGAGATGTTTCTTGGAACAAAAATGTATACGGCCTAACGAGCTAACATGTCTAAACATATAATTAGCATTATGATGCTAATAATAATAAACACGATGATACTAATTCTTAGCAAGTTTTATGAGTAAGTTGCGACTTAAGTTTGAAGTGAAAAGTTCCAAAGAGGATTATACATGGGTGGATTATAAAGGATATGTTTTTGGACGGACAATGTCTATAAACGGCTACATATACCTAGTAGTAACGGTACTTTTCCCGTCAATGGAAGCTAATTTTTTAAGCATTTACTCGACTCGCGGTTAAGACAAGCCTTTTTTTTTTATTAATTTATTAAGAAATAACATGACTATTAAACCTTTCTCTTAAAGTAGTTGAAAATGAACACGAACTAAGAGTATATACAAATGTTCCTAAAGTCAGCTGTTTGCCCATAATCCACCCAACTTAAGACTAAAGAGGGTTAAGACGAACCATTCGGAGTATCTCTGCACTTTAGTAGTAAATATCTATGAGGTGATTGTGCTAAGCTCGACTCAGCGATCCTAGTGGATGCGATCCTTTAAAGACCGAACTGCGGTCTTCACCCCCCCCCCCCCTTCCCCTCCACACTTGGTCGAGCTCGGTCGACGACCCGCGTCGCCGCATGTCCTGCGCAAGCTCACCATAAGATTTAACGCGATAAAGCTTCAAATGAAACACGTAACAAAATTTCGGCACAACAGTAACTCTATTAAATAAGCTTGAAAAAGCAGCTAAGCCTTATTACATGCGTATAAAATAATAATGTCTAATAGGGCCTCCGCATTCGTAAACAATTAAATGATAAATTGCCATCGGTCGGCCCCAGTTGCTCTTAATTCATGTCGGCCACATGATAACGCGTAGGAACGAGACCAAGAAGCCGTCAAGGTTGGATCCATTTATGAAGAATGGGCTCTTGTATCACACAATTCCTGTCACTTATAATGCATATAAACGAGGTATGCAAAAAGTTTCATGACTAATATGTAGAAGTCACGACGTGTGGGCGAGGTACCCAAAATGTGGGGTCAATGAATGTACAGAGTATAGATACACGTTTAAAGACACGTAGGTACTTAAGCAGTCGATGTAATCAATTTGAACGGTCAACGGAGTACCAAATTTACAAAAATATTGAGTCAAAATAATTGTATAGAGTTGTACAATCAATCATGGCGACACACAATCTTTAGAAGCGTGATACAGAGTGATTGCAACGATATTTGTTACATCACTGAACGGTTTTAGGGTTCCCCGCTGAAAGGGTAACAAACGGAAGTAGCGGACTGTAACAGAATCCCATTAATATATCGCTGACATCTATCGGCCACACTGCTCCATCCTTTTAACGGAAATGGGTAGAAATAATTAAATACGGATCCCGATATTAAAAAAAAACATTCTCTAGCTGATGTCCATAATCAAGCTGTTAAAAAAATTATTAGGTGCTAAAACAGCCAACATTAAAAACCCAATTTAACATATCCTTACCTCGTTTCAGAGATAGAAGACAGAAACAATCATGGCGATTTTCGGAATGGCGTCCGCGGTGGCGGGCTTTGTCAAGGTCCGCTACCTCATCGACAAGGCCATAATCGACAATATGGCCTTCAGAATGCACTATAGAATAACATCGGCAATCCTGTTTCTGTGTTGCATACTCGTTACAGCCAACAATTTGATTGGTAAGTTTTTTATTACCTACAAAACTCTTTTAGCACATTTACATCGCAATTTAAATGGTCAGCTCAGCAGTCTAATCAACTATTTGTGTTTGTAGCGCCGGTTCTTCTCTAGCCTGAGCCGGGCTGAACAGGCGTAACGTTAATAGGACTTGTAAAATTCTATTTTGAATTTGAGTATTTTTTTAAATGAATTAGATGTATTTAGTTATAAATAAATCCATTTGAATCATCATTATAATATAGCAGATATACACAAAATTTTGCCTTAAAAATTAAACAAAACTCTTTATTCAGATTTCAAAACAAAACACACAAGGCCCGTACCCATGATTTGACCCTCAGAAGTAATTATACTTTCAAACAAAAGTTATTTCATTGCTCGAAAGGACATAGGTAGAACGCAATGAATATTCGTTTACCTTGAATACAAAATCAAACGGTCATTAACAGTTTCGGCAAATAGAAAACTAAGAGAAAGGCAAATCTCTAATGAATGTGGTTAATGATCAGCATCTTGAATATTGACCCATAAACCTAGACAAACACACGAAAGTACGACACACTGGTACGGTACAATTGAGTCATTTTCAGTTCAATGTTGATGCGGTGAAGTGGGTAATGTAACAGTTCCATACGTCACGAGACAATACGTAAAATGTTTGTGCAAACACGACGTACGACTACGTATGCGATATGTGTACAATCAATATCGTGAATCAAGATCAATAAACTGTAAAATGCCGGGCTAAACAACCGAGACGACGTTACTCATTCCGCATGACACTCGATATTACAGAAAAAGAATGTTCATCAGAAATTGACTGGTTTTTTTTTTTTAATTTTAAGTATAGATGTTGCCAGTGGTGTCACCTACGTAAAATCTAAACCGACATGACCATTTTACTTTCTCGGTATTAAATTTTTTTATGTTATTTCAGATTTTAATCTACGCCGTCTGTGCATTTTTCGTCTGAATTCATTACATAATTATTACGTGAAAGAATAACAAACATATTTTCTCATTCATACATAGTAACTGCCCGGTGTAGCCAGGCTTAGCTAAATATCAGTCATTTGAACGCTTCTACCAACACGTACTGCATATTTCTTTTTTTTTATGGTAACGCATCAATGTCACACAAAATTTCAGACCATGGACTCTACGTTTTCGTAATAAGAATAACTTATAATTTTTTTTTCAACCGCCACTATATTCCAGGCAGATTAAATCTAAGAAACTATGAAATTCCATGACTTACTTTTAATTTACAAATGGTGCGTCCGACACGATTTTGTGATAAAAACAAAACCGCGAAATGGTGTAGTGTACAGTATTTGTGAATTGAGATTTAATATGAAGTGGAAAATTTGTGATTCATGATTTAATATGAAGTAGGGTTTTTAGCTAATCGAAGATAAGATTTGATATGAACTATGAAGATTTTTCTTAAAAATCTGGCTATCCAACGTCGATCTGCTTATAGCATTCGAAGGTAAATACCTGAGTTATCGTCAACTTAACTCTGGTCACTCCTTAAACAAACTTACGATTAGGTTGTGGATAATACACTGATGAGGATTGTGAAATGATTACATCAGTATTGTAAAATGACTGTGCAGCCGGACTTAAGCCAAGGTTAAGTCCGTTGGTAACTTATTAGAAATTTCGCTTGCGAAAATGTCTCGATATTTTTTATTTGATTACACACGAGGTAGGCGGGCAGTGGGCCGCCAGATGTTAAATACCTACATGTAACTCCTGTATGACTTTTACACAAACTACTCCAAATACCCGACTTAAAGGGTACTTTAGCTCTCATCGACTTATCTTGCCCTCACTTCACGTCCGTGTGATATCAGTCTTTCCATATCGCTGCTGCTGCCTTTGCTCAAGCCGCAGACGTTGGATGTAGAAATATTACCTGGGCCCATCTCTCAAAACCATATAAAACTCTTATTGCGTGAATAATCGACTCACTGACAAACAACCCAAAGTCGAAACAACTGTGCCTAGAAAGTTTAAATTAAATAAAAACTTTAAGTGAGCACTAAGAAAGAATTTTACCATGTTACGCTTGTGTAATGACGAGACGCTGCTAGTTCACTATAAAAACGTTTGGCATTTTGATCCGTTGCATCACGGCGAGCCACGCCGATGTAGACCGCAATGTGAAAGGAGACACGACACGACTGTTGCCAAATATAACGTTCATTTGCGGGCCGAAGTTCATAACCAGTGAATACGTCACAAATTTCTTTACCTATCATACCTAACAATAGACGCAAAGTTGTCATACGTACAAATAAATATATTTAGAAAACCTACTATTATTTGATAGTTATCGATATACACACATAAGACTATGTCATATATAAACGATCAGCCATAGATTTCACTATTATTCACAACGAAATGCCGAAAACGAAATTGCAGTCGTGAGCACTTATACAATCACTGAAGCATAACGCCAAGCTGTTGTCGTTCTTATTGCTGACTAGCGATTCGCCCGTGAATAATTAGTTACTTGACCTATTATACACTAAAACCCTCCTCGAATAACACTCTCTCTATGGGGTACCTTGTCGATACCGGCAGACAGAAGATTTTCGGGAATTTGTTTTTTTTTTTCTGTATGCATAGATTGTATTTAATGAAGCAACAACAAGTCGCGTTGAGTCTAAATGAAACGATATGGATCTTACTCGCAATAAATTAAATAAAATAATTAAGATATCTTGATGCTCACTGATGAATCAGAGGCTTTGTCATTTAGTTCCTTTCAAAGGACTCAGAACCACAATACATCATGTCCGATAAGTGGGATTCCGAGCCACGGTAACAATGAATCATGCCTTTCTGTGAATTTATATATACAAAGGTAGAATGGCCAAATCTTTGGCCATCCATTGGGACATGGCCATGCCCGACCGTTAGAAGGCCTTAGTTTCATTATAAATTACAATGATGTTTAGAATGGAACTTGTATATATACCAAGTAACAGGTACTTTAGTGGTTACGGAATAAAGTGTTTTGAAAACTGTTTTCAATTTCTGTTATTACACGATAACGGAAATAAAGGACACATTAATTCTGTTTTCAAAAGTGACTGTTTACAAAGTTTAGACTGTTATATTAATACGCTTTTGCCTCTTTAGATGTCTCTTTCCTTTAAGACAAAGAAACTGCAACAGTGAGCATATACATATAAAACTGCAGATACAGGTTTAAAAAGATACAAACAGAAACGTTAGAAGTGTTACAGCAATAATTCTGTAATAGATTTAATGTGTAACATTTATAAAAGTGTTACAGCTACGTCGAGGTATTTTTGAATGCCTGCATTACTAAGCAGGAATTCAAACACCTCAACTTGCCTCCTTCATTTGAAACTCATCAGTTCATTATGATCTTCACTTAAACACAACCAATAATTTTATTGTTGGCCATGTTTTGTATTTTCAAGCAAAAAGTCGAGTCGAGCAGGAAGAAATGAATGTGTTAAAGTAACAAAAAATGTAATTAAATTAATTAAGTCATGCCATCAACCGGCACAACGTTAATGTGCCTTTTTACAGATTATAACAAAAAACTGCCACTATTCTAACCCCATTATTAAAAATATTTAAAGTTATAAAACCACTGGTGGCTTTTAAGCGGTTTCAATGATCAAATAGGTTGAAAAGGCCTTAACTAGACACGCAAACAAAATTATTTACATCAAGATGTTCCTTTGTGTAATTGTTCGTGTATTTATTTATTGATAATAAAGATGTTTTGTTATGATTTACAAGTTATTGTATTGTTATATGAATGAAATGGAATGTTCACTTTTTTCCGGAAGTATTAAATGACGGCCTAGGCTTTAACAATTGGTGATTCTCGTGAGAAATGAAATTGTTTGTTTGATGGAGATGAAAAAGTTTGAGTTTCGCTTCATTTGAATTATTTTTGTTGTTACTTGGATTAAAATTGTAGATTAGTATTAGTTTAATAATTGGCCAACTATCGATTTTAATCAGTATTAACGTTTTATTAATGCCTACCTTTATTTTGGTGATCATATTTTGTTAATTCTTTGTATGGTCTTAGCCATGTCACAAAATAAATAATAAAAAAATTATAACACTTAAAAATGAATCTGCAAATTTAATTTATCTTTGTGCATTTGTTTCATATTACCCGAGTATACTATTTTTCTTTTCGCTTTCGCGGGGAAATGCATTTACGCACTGTCACCGGTCTTAGGTGAGATCCGGTGGGTGTGTGGGACTCGCGGATGAACTGAATACCCACTAGAACACCGCGGGTGCCGTCGGCCACCTAAACTGAGGTGCCCCGGATGGGTCAACAACAGGGCACTTCGGCGACTGGCCAGTCCCTCGCAAGGGGCCCGACTCCTCCAGGATAGAGGGACAGATCCGACAACCTAGATCAGTCCCCTCGGACGTCGGGGACGTGCAATGTGGTCACGTGTCCACCCTAACCCCAAGCCCCACTTAGCCTGTGTATGCTATATTATATTGATTCCAATGCATTTGCAAGACAAGTCAAAAGTATTTGTTACATGAACAAGAAATGTTAAACAAAAGTTAACTCTAATAAAAGCTTACAAAGGATACTCGATGGCTTGAAAAAAGCAAATCTGATATTAACTAATTGTATCCGGTCTATTTTCGACCATTTACTTTATGCTTTTCATATGGTATAAGGGGCCACAACAGCATTCGGAGCATTTTGGTGCCCATCGACACACGTATACGCAATACAAACACACGCACAATTCTTATGCGCCGTCGCCCTCCCCTTGTTACTAGAGGAGAGCCTCTACAATGGTGTACCGGGACTGTACAAACCGTAGAAAACGCGACAGCCTCGTTGAGGCGGTACCACGCGCGCGAGGTAGGTACATCACCGACCGCGCTACTCCCATCACATTATAGATAGTGCAATACGCGTCACGGTCAAAGGGAAAGATGCTCTACTTCAATTCGCTCGGGAACTCCCCGTACCCCGTGATCCCTCACCCAAAAATTGGTGGGGCGCGTGTTCGTGGATTGCACTATTTGTACTTAAGCAAGCTTACTAGCACTATTTATACTTAAGCAAGCTTACTACGTTCAGCCACCTAACACAAGATAAATCGCTTGCTCATTTACGCTAAACGTTAATAAAATATCTCACAAGACGGTTAAAACA
>JAFELO010000005.1:1279244-1321901 GCA_017140195.1 Eumaeus atala | reverse complement strand
CCCCCACTCAGATACCAAAGCGCGTATTATATGACATGGGTGTATTATTTCATGAACCGTGTATGGTTTGCCTATTTCGCTACGTTGCAGTTCACGATGCATTGTACCTCACGTCCACATCTGCAGCGCAGGTGCTGCTAATCAAAACATCGATAAAGCCTTATCGATTCGCAAAGCACAATTCTAAGCCAGTGCATGGCGACACACTCTAGAACTATATTTTAACGACTTACGTAGTGTTTCTATAAGGCGCGCGATACAGAAAAATACGAGGTATAAAATTGTGTAAAGCTACACGCTCAGCGTGCATGCATTGCGGTTTATCTCGCTAACTTACGCACAAAATCATAATCGTAAAGGCAGCTGATGGCAGCCGCGGTGGTTTTAACCTATAGTTCGCCCATGCCATGGCCTTCAAAGGGCTCTTACAAACCCCACCGGACTGAAGTCAGGTCTAGTGTCAATTCATAATTTTCCCCATGTAAATTAAAAAATTATGTTCGTTCGTTTGCGTTTAGGAGAACTGGTCTGGAGTTAGCTACATGGCGAGGCCAACACATTTTTGACATTTGAAACTTTAAAAAATGTGTAGATAACTGTAAAAATCGCGACATCTCGCCGATTGGCGAACCCCAGTTTGTATAGCTCTAAGACGGAGATAAAATGCAATGAAAAATAACAACAGCGTAATTCGTGAAATAGACAAACTTACATTTTTTGTGTTTTAATCTTGCGAGAACAAACATCTATAGATAACCTTACGCGTTTT
Source organism: Eumaeus atala (assembly GCA_017140195.1). Taxonomy (NCBI): domain Eukaryota; kingdom Metazoa; phylum Arthropoda; class Insecta; order Lepidoptera; family Lycaenidae; genus Eumaeus; species Eumaeus atala. The sequence goes on along the minus strand of JAFELO010000005.1, from coordinate 1,321,132 downwards.
TAATCGAGAAATAAGATTTTTTTTATCAGTATTTAAACTGCTTACGTATTCTCAAAACTCTCTGTATAGTTTGTTATCAAATATTTTAAAACCTGTTAAGACTTGTCTGCCAATAAAAGGCGTAGCTTTCTCCGTAGAACCTGTTTATGTCTAGGTTTCCAGATATTATTTATGCAGTGTGTGCCTTTTACCAGTCCGCTTGCTATATATAATAATTCTAACATTTTATTGGACCGGTCGAAAGACAGAAATGTTCGTTCGTTCCTAAATAATACCACAAAAATTTTATACTTGATAATTTCAGTACCACCTATTTAAAGAATTAATTAATACCAGTTTGGCTGAATCTTCGAAATTATTGTACAGATTTTTATAAAAATGCGCAAAGCTAATATTGTATATAAAATGGAAATCTCCTTTCACGATATTTGTCCGGGCTAATATCCGTAGCTACGGACCGATTTTAATTAAACTTGGCACATATATTTTGTCCAACTTTTACTGTAGGCTCTATTTGATTTCAACTAACCGTGATATTTTTTCCCAAATTAACGGCAAAGCCAATGATGACCTCGTGACGGTACATATCAAGGCGCGGGTAGCCCCTAAAGCCAAATGGTATACCACGTACAAACGTCATTATTCTTTCCCCGGTTATTCCCTATCATCAACCTACTTGGAACAAAACTGGGGGAATTTCTGACCCAAACAGTGACAACTCTGAACTTTCCTCGTTCCGCCCTTATGGTTATGTTATGCAAGTATCACACATAAGTTGTTTCTGTGTGCATTAACCAACTAAACTTAAAAGGACTTATGCAACGTGTACCAGTTAAAGTTAATAAATCTATGTATGGTCCGCCAACCCAAACTACGAATTGGGCCGGCGCAGGTACGTTTCGCTCATTTATGGCCGGCGTAAAACTGAAATCTGCTGTCGCATTCATTCAGTTTATTAGAACCCGATGGTCCATTTTGTACAACGGAGTGGAGGAGAGCAATGCATCACCATTACTTCTGATACTTTGAATGTTTATCGGTAGTCAGCAATGCATGAGGTGAGGTTCCCACCGTCGGCAAGGGGCCCCGTGCGCAAAAGCGCCGCCACCTTTTTCTCTTTTGTCCCCTCTTCTTATAAGGACGGGTACAAAGCCCGGCATTTCCTCCTGCTCTTTAGTCCCCTCTTCTTATGGAAGGGGCACAGAGAGCCGCCACCTCCTCGGTTCAATTGGCTTCGCCCAAGGTGTCTCGGACCACCCCAGGCTACTGAGCCCCACCGCCACGACAAGGCTTGAACCATGGTGGGGACGCAATTAAACATCTTGTCGATGGTTGATCAACACTACCCATACGCAGCTTTACCTCATAAATTGACGTTAATTGGCCAATGCCTTGCAACGGAAGGACAATGACTAATTACAATGAACGATAACCGTTCACTGATAAAAGTACTCTTAAAAAGTTCCATGTTAATGCTCCAAATGGTTAACTCGTTCTTTAACCGTTATCTAACGGTCATACAAATCACAAACGTATCTTAACTGGCGAGACCATCTCGCTAAAATAATGTTGTTTTCCTTGAATTGAAATTGGAATCACGAAGGAGAAAAGCCTAAAAAGACAGCAAATGTACTGATACACCGTGGATTAACTGTTGGTGGAAGGAGCTACTTGTGTACGAATCTGGGTTTTATGTGATACGGTGTCCACAGACACCGTATCACATAAAACCCAGATTCGTAGCTCACTTTCACAATCGCTCCGTTGGAATTATGTCCATTGTTGTCTCCGAGTGGTTTTAGTGAGTCTCAGTTACTTTTTCTTTTCTTTAATGTTTTATACTTGTAGTCCTTTTGTAGTTCCCTCTTGTGTGTGGTCGGATGTGGAATATACTTGAGTTCGAAATTTCGGCGCAGGTACGAGAACAAATAGTAGGTGTACCGCAGGGGTAAATTATTCCACAGGTAGGTATATTTCCTCGTCTTTTTCAAAGGCAGAGCCTCGGCAATGAATGTATTACTTTCCTCCCTCGTGGCACAATGTCGGTCTACTATTTTAATTCTTTCTTTACATCAATGGTCTACCGGACTCATTTCAAACTACGAAGGCATAGGCCGGTGATTCTTACCGGTGTTATGTAACTAAATGAAATGGATGGTATTTACTAAATGAATGGTATTTACTAAATAAATGGTATTTACTAAATGAATGGTATTTACTATTTGAATGGTATTTACTAAATGAATGTTATTTACTAAATGAATGGTATTTATTAAATGAATGATACTTACTAAATGAATGGTATTTACTAAATGAATGAATGATGGTACTACATGAAATGGATTTAAAGTATATTGCAGTAGTCGGTTATGCATGTTAAATATAGCGCCTGCTTGAATGGAACTGTTAATTTAATAATATTCCCAGTGTCACGTGTTAGCAAAACTAGTATCGACACTGCATACGTTAAAATCCGTCAATCCTTTCAGGCTGTAGAGAGGAAAATAGAAATCTACGTATCTACCTACACATCTAGACTAGTATCTCCCCGCGGTTTCACTGTTAGTCGCAACGTGGTGCGATAAATGGACAATTCACCACAAAAAAATATTCGGCCCAGTAGTTAGAGAGATTAGCGCATTCAAACAAACTAACTCTTCAGGTTTATAGATGTATTAGCTCGTTAAACACCACTTTTGCCACAGTCGGGTAAAATGGATGATTACCCATATTAGCATTTAGCTTATTTAGCACTTAAGCAAATCAATTGTCTTTCGTGTCGATTTCGTCACATATTTAAAAATCAACAATAATTTGTTAGGCATTGTTTTGTCATGTATTTTGTCGACATCACGCACAATCGAGGACAACTTTTAATTATTGCCTATACAGTACCTAGAGCCTATTCAGACACGTGGATTCTTGACTGCCTGACTGAGTTTTTTTAAACTCTTAGATATACCTAACAAATGAACAACATTAGACAATACTGCTTATAATATAATATCCAACATATTTGTATATACACAATATTAATCGCGTTATAAAGATGAACGACGCGTGACCATCATAGTGGGGCAAAAATTGCCGTTTCATGAGACCCAGACTCAAGGAGGCAACGCGGAAGATCAAAAAAGAGGTGGCGAGATGAGATAGGGAGATACGTGCCTGGTTGGCGCGATGAAGCTCCGGGAGGAGAAAAGTTTTTATAAAAATGGGGGGGAAAGTTAAGAGGTGCATACGTGAGCTGTTCTGGCTGTTGAGAACGCAAAAATCATACATGATAGGATCCCACAAGATGGGAAAGAAAAATATGGACCTGCACGTAAACATAACAAGAGTTTTCTAAAGCAAAATAAATTCAAGTGCAATTGTACGTAACCAACGCGCTACAGTGAACTCTCCGCATGAACCGTGACAGCGTAGCCGATGCATTGCATACAACACTAGAGATGTGACTGACTGCGGGGTACGTATTTCAACGACCGCGGGGGTTAAATTTCAATACATTTAAAACATCTGCTGGTAAATGTGATTCGTTACAAAAATAATAGATATAAACAGTATTTTTATGTCACGCCAGATTGTGATTTATGTCTATGCCGAGTTTCATCCAAATCCGTTGTGTGGTCTTGCGTCAAAGAGTAACAAAAACATACAAACACACTTTAGCATTTACAATATTTGTAGGATGGTATGTAGGATTTCCCGTGACTGCTTGTCTTAGGAGGTGTTTCACGTCACAAATTCTTCTTTTATACATCTATCTTTAAAATACTAATAATATAAATGGTTGGGGTGTGATGATAACGAATTCGCAGAAAATGCAACCGAGCATGTCGTGCCGAACAGGTGTTGGGCTGAACTTTAAGTGCGCGCTCGAGTTTACCGTGACACATAATTATTACGAGGCAAACTAGTTGTCATTTTACGAGTCCTTTACGGTTCACATCATGATGATGAATAAATGTTTAATTTCCAGCACACGGTCACTGGGTCCATTATTTTACTATAATTTACAGCAAAATAATGGATATCCCACTGGACAGATCTCCACCCGCGTAAAATATATCCCAAGGGACACATTTTTCTTCTGGTTGAAGTACTATATGTAATTCCAAATTGTAATCTATGTGTCAAAGTTCGTACAAATCCGTACAGTAGTTTTTGCCTGAAAGAGTAAGTAACATACATACATACTCACAATCTTTCGTATTATTATTACACCTCTTTGTGCGTCACTGGGCCGAAATCGCTTCATACCGAGTCGGAGCCGAAGAGACTCGATCCGATGTCACTGTCCCGAGCGTGACTGTACACTAGCACTAAGCAAAAACGCTCCTAAAGACCTTATCACTTCACAATGGTGTACTAAGAGCCCTTAGCTATCTCTAAGGGGTTGCAGTGATTTTAATTCATTAACGTGCCTTAACATTATCTCACTAGGTACACATTACATCTAAAATAAAATGTACTTTGAGATATTCTATTTCACAAAATACATTTTGTTGTCCTTGTTATGGTATAACATAAAGAACTGTTAATATTCAAAAGTTTCGACTTCTTTTTATTTACAAACTACAATGAGCTTTACTTAAGGGTCCCTGTTTCGTAGCTAATTTATAGTAGGGGACAAATGAGAAGTTACAGTGAAACTAGACAACTATAGTGTAGGCCCCAACATAGACCTTGACTCGACACCACCATGGACTCGACACCTATTTGCTTCGAATTCATATCATTGTCATTATTAAGTAACAGGTGAGTGAGTATTTCACTTAGACCGTATGTTAGTCCAATAGGGAGCAAGATCTAAAACCTGGAGCATATGCCAGCCACATAACTTGTTTCTGTCAGACGCATTACTATAGTACTTATAGTTCACATTGTAGCCACAGGTGGTCACCATATAAGCCGTAAGGTTATTAATACACTGCTACATACAGAACAGTATAATTTTTATATCCTCCTAACCAGGTCAGCTCATATGCGTCTGATAATCGTGTCATGTCTAAATCGTGCAGCGTTCATTACAATCACAAATACAACCTGCTTTCATACATTAGCCCATCGTTATCCTTCACGTGTCGAACTCTCAATAAATATTTACCTAACATAATTGTACGTAGGGTTATCACTGAGGACTTCTCTGGACGTTAGATCTATTTCTAACTGCGTACTCTTACCTTTCACCATTACTAAAGACCATAGCAAAAAAGTTATGACAAAAATAATGAGGATGGTGACGGAAGAAAGATAATATTGTTTAAAATTTCTGTATTCTGTTATGGCAGACATGAAGAAAAGATAACGAAGAATCTCAAAATTAACACTCTTTTTGTAACAATATGTAAAGTTATACTTTGAACGTTTACAAATATCTCAATAATTTTAATATTTATATTTACATAGGTGTTATATAGGTATATAGTACATAGGAAAGTTGAAGGAATCGCAAATTAAACATGTGTGCATGTTACCGCACTGGCTCAAATCAAGTGGTAGATATACCATCAAAACAATTGAAAGAGCTGCGGGATTAAGGCCACAATGAAGGTTAGATTTTGTCCGATTTCAATCGATTCACATTCGACGAGAATCGAATTGAGCAATTAAAGAGAATTCATTGAACTCTATTCGTGATCTGTCGAAAAATAATGATATTTTATTTTCAACTTCTACCTTTTTTCGTTTACGCGCGAAAACGCATTTAGGCGCCTTCACTGGCCCTGGGAGGGGTCCAGTGGTGTGTGGGGCTCACGGCACATTATATTGCCGAATAACCACAAAAAACAGCGCGAGTGCCATCAGTGCCGCCTTTGGTGAGGTACCCCGAAACAACAAATCATCAGGGCACCTCAACGGCTAGTCAGTCCCCTAAGCCTACGCCTCCTCCACAGCAGGTTTGCCCCGCACCTTAGGACAACCCCACCAACTTTGGACAAACACAGTGCAATGGGGTGAGGTTCCCATGCTCACCCCTTGCCCTGCTAACTACGGCTGGCAAATAGTAAAACTAAACGCCACACTAGCGACGCGAACTACTGGAAATATAAGTTGTTGGCAATGTAATAAAAGTGATTCTTAAACATTTTGTTAATGACACCATTCAGCACGCAAAATATTTAGCTTATAGGTTCATTTCACGAGTCCGAACTGAAAACGTATATCAGCGCCAGCGCCTCGGTATGTTTTGCATGTTTTAATACATGATACAACCAAGAGAAATATTTATCTTAGCCGTAAGTCTGTTAGTAAGATGTTAACAGTTTACTTTATACTTTTTTCTTTATAAATAAGCAGGTGGACATAATCAGAGGTCTTGAAGGTGCGCAAAATTAATATTGGTTACTTGAACCGATACTTTAAGACGGCTATGTGTGGCATGCGGCAATCATCGGCCCTAACTACGCTAAATGCTTGTCAGACGACAATTAAAGCATGTGACCCTTTCAATTGAAGTCTGACTATATGATGAGTCTAGTAATATGAAACCGTTCGACACTCTCGTGATAATTAAGGTGAATATTTGCACTATTATGTTACAGTTATCATCATATTGTTTAACGTCGTCGTAGGCTTTCGTAGTGCCTTTGCTCTTCAGTCGATAATAGCAATGATCTGAAAATGAAAATTGCTATGAACTTATCTCAATCGGCAAGATTACTAAAATATAATTTGCACTATTATATTATATACAATTTATGAGGACTATGATTTAGTATCGCAATCAAAATGCAGATCCGATATCGGATACCAAATCGGCATAATGTTGTTGCTGCTAAGACAGTAATTTCTAAAAAAAAAAACAACAAAATATTTTTCAAAATTATTCAATTTTCGAACTGATCTAAAGAAGTAACAACTTTAACATATTTATAAATTCTCAGCGAATTTTATTGTTGAGGTTTTCCCCCTAAATGTAAGACCTGCGCCCTTAAAATATGGCACTACAAGTTACAGACATACGAATTTACCGCTACAACGGGTAATTAAAAACCTGAACTCGTTATGCAATGATTATGGCACGCGTTACAAACGTTTCCTGTGGTGAAAAATTCCGCGCAATATTCACATTGCAATCATATAATAAACCTTTAGTTAAATCGCTTGAGTATATGCTACTCTAAATAACAATGAATTTTTATCACTTTTAATACGGCAATAAGTGGCATAAATATGGTCACCGTTCCCACATTTATATATATATATATATATATATATATATATATATTATTTATTACAAGTCGTTCATAGTCTAATGTTTAATAACTTTTTCCCAAAGACATGACATTATAGGCGATTACAGGCACGGTCATGAGAGGGATAAATCTGACAACTCTGGTGCTCAGGTAAGCAGGTCTTAACGCCCTCTCCGCTGTGTCTTCAGCATGTCTCGACTGTGGTTGCTTAACAGAACGCTTAAAATTGTAACTAAGTTCACCACCATGTGTCTGGATGGTGGTATTTTTTATGAGAAAATGATACGTCATGACTAAATATTTGTACGTCACTAGCTTGGGATTCAATGTCACCTTGCCAAGTGTACAAATGTGAACCTTAACCTCTGCTACGATGCATCAGTTTTGCTTAACTCATACCATAAAAATGATAATTAAAATTGACCTATTTTTTTTCTTTTATTGGTCGTATATTAAAAAAAGGTCAGCCAACAAGTATAATTGCGAGTCAGAATGCCAGACAGTATGTTCAATACTCGATATAAAATTGCCACTCGTATAAAGATATGCAGCTGATATTACTATAACCTTTGTTGACCTAGCAAGACAGATGCCACTATAAAACTTCATACTTTGGCAGCGCGTTTGCATCGACCGTCCGTTCAAAGATATTTTTTTCTACCTACGACGAAAGTTTGAAATTTTCAGCAGTGGAAGAAAAGACAGGGAGAAAAATTAGAACTTACGACGTCGGTAGTTATCCTTCACCACTGGATAAGCGTCAGATACATTAAGGACACAATTATCAAATGCTCTATAGTGACCGTCAGAACTGAACCTAGACCATATCACTCCGACATTTAGCTGTAGCCATTGGCCTATCGCCGCTTTCAGAGCGAATGAGGACTAATGCTTACAAAGCGATTCTCCGCTTCTTGCCTCTAGGCACATTTTTAGCTTCATCATGCAAAGCGTATTAGGTAACACAAATTACTGACATCCTGTAGATAACCTTTTAAACGATGAAAACGGCGGGGCTCAGAACTGGACTTTCTAAATTGTCAATTTAAATTCAATATTTTCAATTCGATATGTAAAACGGAAGTCTAGTATATCAGTACAACGTAATGCGATTGCTGCGTGGTCGTATTGTGCGGCTCATAAGAAGAACTGTACGTTCTTTACATGACACGTTAGTAGGTACATTAATTTATTTACCTGGCATAGCCCTCTGTCTACTGAAGGCTATTGTTCACCGCCAGGTAAAATGCTTTAGCCATAAAAGATAAAAGTCAGTCGTGATACCTTTTTTTTTGTAATATTTTACAATGTATTTTTACGTTAGAGGTAGATATTTTTGTGGGAACAATGTAATAAAGTGTGTAAGTTAAAAATGTCATGGCTTGTTCGAAAGCAATGTCCAGTTAATACCTTTTAAATACAGGCACAGCAGATGATACAAATCTAGAGAACGTTTAACAATTCAATTTTGAATGCACACTTTCATTACTCTGCTATTTCCAGACACATCAAATAACACTAAATAACATTATGATGTCAGAGATGAATCTAGAAGCTGCTATGGACAGGAAAATATAATGCATAAATCGTCATAAAGACGTTCCCAGTTTAGATCACAGTATGTGCCACCTTAGTTAACGGGTCGCACCCAGCTCAATGATGCCTAATAGTTAGATAGATGTAACAACTCTATTGTAACAAAGCATTGACCAATATATTGGATTCAATAATATTTAGCACTAAAACGTGAGTCAAATTCATGCAGAAAAATAAATCTCACGATAATCATACAAATATGATAATCATTAAATATAGCATAAAAAATGTATGTGTGAAATGTTTGAAAAGTAGGCATCATTGTCGGGACGACTTTTCGTTTCATCAAACTTCAATTCACACGGACTCAAAAGATTTTTTACTTAGGAAAATTTAAATAAAATTAAATGCATTGAAAGTTTTAAAATACAAAATGGATAATGTTTGCAAGTACAAGTATTTTGTTGCGGAGGTTTTTATGCGATCTATTAAAGGGTACTTCTCTAAACGTGCAAATCATTGTTACGGTTGATGGATTCTACTTTTTTGTTAACCTGGGAGTTATTTTTGTCGCCAATGTATGCCATGTAATACAGTTGTTCACTGTTAAGATCCATGATATTGCGGTCCTTGTAATAACGTAAAATGGTGTGATGACCTAATGTAGCACCACTACAAGGATGGAACGAAATTAGTGCTATTATTTTTTGTTAAATATATTCTCACATGGTTTCTGAGCTAATATTTAAGCATGAGTTTATTTGTTGTTACCGCAGCCTGGAATTACTCGACGGGTTTGGCAATATATCTGTAATATATAGACAAAATAAAGACTGGAAATAGGTAATCTTGAGATAATCACTATAGGTTGTAACATGTATGACTCTTATAATCCAAGCGAAATTAGGAAAAAACGACTGAAAATTGTTTTAATTTGCGCTTTGTCTGATAGACAGGTTCCGCTAGTTGGATACATTACAACACACGTGCATGCCTTATCCCTCAGTCAGAACAAGGTGATTGAGCCACGGGCGCGCAGTCACGACAGGTAGGGACTGATGCACCATTAGCGTCATCCGCTACCGCGATCCAATGTCGAGGACACGTGAGAAAATGTGTAACAGCCACTTGTATACAATGTGTAACACGACTAGATAAACGTTTGTAATATACATTGAAGTATATTATAACAATGATACCATCCTTCGTTACGTACGTATTGTTTTATATCTTGCATGAAACTTGGAACTTACACCCGATACAGAAAGCGAGAAGAATGAAACCATCTTTGCCTAATCTTTAATCAAACGTGTCCATCGGTTATTCTCATCTGTTGATTGGTTTGGGCCATTGGGAGGGAGGAGAAAAGGAGGGCAATACAGCGGCATAGTAATGCGGGTATTAATGAACGTCGGTAGTCGTAAAAATATTTATATTGTAAAAAATCTCGAGTTCCCAGCGCTCAATATAACCGCCAAAGATTTTGCTAGAGCGCCCTTTCCTACCACACAAATATACCAGACTGACAATTACATCGATTTAACAATCCTACGGAAAGGTTATTTCGCATTATCCTTAAAATGTTTAACATTTTAGTCGATTGCTACGGACTTGATTTTTTAATTTTTCAATATATGCTCACGACTCTTAACATTTTTTGTGAATCTGTTTTTATTATATTCTGCTTATAACCGTACAGTTTGTTTTAGATATAAAATGGCGTTTAAAAAGTATTTTTTATTTATTCATTTTTTTATTCCAGGTGATCCTATATCCTGTATCAGCGACGGCGCCATATCTGGCCATATCCTCAACACTTACTGTTGGATCACCTACACGTTCACCCTGCCGTACAGCGGGTCTGGCAAATATGCGCATCCGGGCCTCGGCAACGACTACGAAGAGGAGAAACGACACCACTCGTATTACCAGTGGGTGCCGTTCATGTTATTCTTCCAGGTAAATATATAAGGGATAATAGACTACTAATATTTAAGCTGAGCATGCTTCGATATATACAACACAGTCACATTATCTGTACACCTCGATGGACCGTGAAGTTCCTCCCCTATGCTCTTTCACCTCCCCGTGCTCGCCCCGTTACCTCATTACGCAGACTTGACGTCATCGACGTTCCGTAAAAAAGAGGTTTTATATACTTATAAATTAAGAAACTCCAGTTTTGCAATCGTTGACGCTAACTACTGCTCCTTGAAGAATATCCTATGTGTTACAATTTGGATTAGAACATCAATATTCTTGTTTATAATTTTTAAGGAATAGCTGTCGGTCAAAATGTTATGCTACTATTCATTTTATGAACAGTCTATTTTACATATTTAATCTCTAAATAGGTACTGCAATACAAAGATCAAATAAGGTGTAAAATAGATGTTGAAATTACATCTCTCGGTCGTACAATTTTCTAAACTATTGTCAAATTTCCAGGGGGTGCTCTTTTACATTCCACACTGGATCTGGAAGAACTGGGAAGAAGGCAAAGTGCGCATGATTTCCGAAGGCATGCGCGGAGTCATGGCAAATATGGACGACGACAAGACCAACCGCCAGGTAATTGTTTTTATATCACACGATTAGCCTTTGGCGTTTATTAAAAGGGAACAATGAATATAGAGGGCGATAGGAACAAAGAATACGTTACTAAACGACGTATATCTACGTCATAGGATGAAGCACTCCAAAGCTGTGCATATTATTAATTTTCACTAAGGGAAATAAGAACTAATAATAACAAGAACTAATTCTACCGCCAATATTCGATGTTGCTTCTTTTTTATACCAATCTAGACCTTGAAATATGTTCTACTCCATTATGAATACTGTACGCAAATATGCAGAAAGCATTTACTTATTTCCTTAATTAAGTATGCGTTTCTTTAATATTATTTAAGACTTCGTACTTACATAACGAGACAAAAATGTGAGTAATGTTAATAACGCTTGAACGGTCTTTGTCCGCTCGTGTCAATTGTTATAATTAAGATAAGATGCACTGAGAGCTCCTTGTACCTCGGTACAGCTGGACGATAAACGAGTAAAAGTTATACATACACTAGCGACCCGCCCCGGCTTCGCTCGTCAATAACAGCGGCCGAATTGTTCTCTTAATAAATTATACACTTTCCTCGGGAATTCATAAATGAAAACTGAATAAAAATCAGAACAACATATTTTGAGAAAACCAACCACACACAGACAGCTTTTTTTTGGTCGATTCTGCTGTGCAAACCGATTGTCATGGAAGCTATATAATTTACAGCGTGTTTGGGAGAACGGTCGGGGATAAATGCTTATCCTACTAATATCATAATTGCGGAAATATCGTTTGTATATATGTTAGTCTTTCACAAAAAATCTACTAAGCAGACTTGCTTCAAATTTGGACATACAAATTGTGAAAACATAAAAATAATTTTAACACCGAGAAATATGAATGGTTCCTTGGTATAGATTTTACAGGTGCGCAGGGCGCTGCTAGTATTTTGAATACACAGGCAAAGAATGTAATTTGTTATCTTTTGTCGGGGCAAACGGTAGACTACATTGAAACGATCTGCATGGGACCGTGACCGTTTAATAGGGTCAAACACGGAAAATGGCAAATCATCACCTAAATTGATCCAATGTGGATAACTTATACTAAATATATGATGATTCCGTCAGTGGGTAAGGAAATAAACCAATATACGAGAAAATATTTTACGAAACATCATCAGCTAATATCTATCCCACTGCTGGAATAAGGCATATTTTAATTAACAAGACATTTTTCTGTGAATATACAGCCCATGTTAAACAATGTTGTCTGTCTGCGGTCCTCAGACACACGGTGTTACATAATATTCGTTGTACCACAAACCCCAGCAAATGATCAACAATTTATAAGGTCGACGGAATAAAAGCCCATTGTTCGTTCAATAACCACAAATATCGTCACAACTCGAGAATAGGTACTATCTTTGCTATCGCAAACCACGCTCTCATATGCATCACTAGCATTGTACTGCGGATTCTCCCGTAATATTCTCCACTCCAGTTTGTGATAGCGTGATGGAATATAGCTTATAGTCTTCTTCGGTGAAGGTATCTGACACTGAAATAATTTAGCAAATCGGTCTAATAGTTCCTGAGATTAACGCGTTCAACAAACGAAAGCCCGCAGTTTAGTAATATTAGTTACAGACTTCACGTCAGTATGACGTGAATGAGCGATATTTTCCCGGTCGTCACGGATTCAGCTGCAAGACACGTGTTGCTACTTTTAGGTTTTGTCCAGGCAAGTTAAAAGTTTATTGCAAGTTGTACCAAACATTTTGTTAATTTCAGAAACGCTTGGTCCAGTACCTGTTCGACACTCTACACATGCACAACACCTACTCCTTCGGCTACTTTTTCTGTGAAGTTCTAAACTTCGTAAATGTGGTAAGTATACATACTGTTATTGTGGAAACATTTTACTGAAATTTTTGAAGTACTCTGGTAAATTAGGCGATATGAGGGCGATTGTAGACTTTGCTACAGGACTTCCAGCCTACTTCGTACTGAAGTGAGTTGTTCAGTTACCATCAGGAGAATACCGTATTCATAAATTTACAATACATTTAACAGTTTCCGTTTTTTTTTTTCTTTAAATATTTACTGTCTAGGTTTACAAACAAAAGTGAATCAGATTTCCAGCATGCAAGCCCCACAGTACCTACCTACTAGTATACTGTTTATGTTCTAATTACTTAAACCAAACTATTTCAGGTCGGCAATATATTCTTCTTGGACACATTCTTAGGAGGTGCGTTTTTGACTTACGGCACAGATGTCGTGAAGTTTTCGAACATGAACCAAGAACAGCGTACGGATCCTATGGTAAGTTCACGAATTAATAAGCGAAACATTGCGCTTTATGTACTTAACGTTATCTTGACATTCCAAGTAGTTTTCGTGTATGTCAAGTTTATCATCATCCAGTAATTTCTCATTTTAAATAGTGAACAGCTGTTTTTAAGCATATTTAGAAGAAGGAATGTTATGTCGTCTTTGTACGACAATAAACAATTATTTAAGTCAATTCGTGGGAAATCTTCTGAACCTTGTGACCACAAGTGAACCAAAAATTGTTGAGATTGCGAGGAGGTCTCAATTCATTATATATCTAAAAATTTATGTATTTTACTCTAAAATTCTATTGAGGCAATTAAATTTGAATTACAGATTGAAATATTTCCAAGAATGACGAAATGCACATTCCACAAGTTCGGTCCTTCGGGCTCTATTCAGAAACACGACGCTCTTTGCGTGCTCGCCTTGAATATTCTCAACGAAAAGATCTTCATTTTCCTTTGGTTCTGGTAAGTTTCCCTAGTAAATCAAATCAAATTTAACTTGACCAACTATGCCTACTGTTAGGCCATGATATATTTATCACAAAATTGCGACGCTAGTTTCTTCCATACCTAGTAGTTTATTCACTATATTTCTCCTATATCGCCATAAACTCGAAGTGATATAATGCAGGTATAGGCATCCTTTCGTCGGGAAAGTAACCGTTTTGAATTTTTTTCTTATTAGAAACAGATTCAAAACTGTTGTTATTAGAACCCATGTTTATTGTCAATGTAGTTTGTGAATGTTACTGCTAGCAAAATATTGTTATTATAATACTCATCACTATACAGATATTTTTAAAAGGTTAAAAAAGATGTTCTCCAGGTTCATTTAACTACATCAACTCTGCACTTTACGGATATTGATCCATTACACAGCGTTGAAATTCATCTAACCACTAAGACTATTCAGCTTTATTTCAGTGGTCTTATCCCTTATAGATAATAATAATAATCTGTGGACTTAGCACATGTTGCGTGGATTAAGTTCAATTTATTTAATAATTTCCAGGCTCATCATCCTATCAGTAGTATCGGGACTGGCCCTGGTGTACTCCGCGGCTGTGATACTGTTGCCAAGCACCCGAGAAGCTATCCTCAAACGGCGATTCCGTTTCGGAACACCTCAAGGTGTGGAGGCGCTGGTCAGGAAGACCCAGGTGCGTAGACAGCATCACGATTCTTGAAAGTATATTTGTCTATACAGTGATGTATATGTAGAAAGATTAATGTGTGCTGAGGATGCAAAACAAATCCGTAAGTCCGTGTCTGATCGTGACATATGGCACTGGGTTCTCCCTGCCTACACATTAGAGTTGTGCTTGTCTTATAAAACTCAACCTGAGTTTATTTATATAAACACACACACACACACTCCCATATACAAGTGTGTGTCTGTCGATGGAGGAATTTCTATTCATCAAAATGATAATTCTGTCGCGACGGTTAATGTACCACTTGAACTCTCATCTACTACCAGCGTAAGGTGTTGGCTATGCTTTCGCGTTTAGTGTGGTTTCTATTTGTTCGAATGTCCCAGTCTCGAAACTTAGCAAAGAACAACATATCTGCATAGCCTTTGGCTGTACAGATGTTTGTGAATCTTGATAGTAACAAAAGAATATAGAAGATGATTAAAATAAATCGTTCCTTCTTCCAGGTCGGCGATTTCCTCCTGCTACACTTGCTGGGCCAGAACATGTCGCTGCGCGTCTTCGCTGAAGTACTGACCGATCTGTCCAATAGAATCCACCGAGAATCGAATGCGCCCTCGGCCCCGTCTACCTTAGAGATGGCACCCATCTATCCAGATATGAAATTCTCAAAAGAGACTGAGACATAAGTCTATTTTGAGTATGCCACTTTTTAAACTATTCCACTCCCTAAGTATACAATTTTTTTCCAAAGTGTCGTATTTGATCAGCAAATTTGTAACTTTACAAATGAAATTTGATATCAATATCTTCTTTTTTTGTTTATTGAACAATAAATTTTACAAATTTGAAATCAAAAAGCCACATTTTGCTGATCAAATGCACTGCAAAAAATAATATTATGCATAGCGACTATATTGCTTTAAGCATAATTGATGATTGTAATATGACTACGATTATTGGAAAATCCGACTGACTGGACATAACTAGGGGATCAAAATGGCCCAACTACATCTTGCACGCTATTACTACATATAAAAACATATACACGTGAAATATGCATCTGAAAAACTTCATCTGACGCAGTCGGTTAAACCAATTTTTCGCCTTTTTTTCATGACATTCCTATACGTAGGCATTTTTAATTTACTATTTAATTTACATAAAAGACAACTATTAGGATTCCTATAAATTTATTTCCGAATAACGAATTACCGTTCGTGCGAAGGAATGCGTTATAAGAATAAATTTAATTTCCTAAGTAGATTTTATGATTATTTTAAATTAAAAAAAAAAAGTTTGTAAAATATAAAATGGCATACAAAATACTCAGCCAGTTATTTGTATGTCGAATAAGCCATGCATCAATCCTATATAATTAACACGATAAATTAAGTAGCAAATCTTCTATGTTAAGCTCGTGATATAAGTGGAATTTAGTGCGATTGCCGTTTACAGTAACAGTTTTAGGCTATTTATTATTCAAATCTCATACTAGTAGTTTTTCTACTATAAGACACTTCGAAACATGACAAAAAGTTTACTAACTCGTTATTAGTAAGATACACATCTGACTGCCAAATTAGTGTAACTTATGATAGACGTAACTATTTTTGTTATACATCAATTTAGTACAAAGACATGAGCATAAAGTCGTAATACAAGATACTAATGCAAGCATTAAAACTATGCACAATGTATTTTTTTCGTTTGATATTGAAAGTATAAACGTAGTTATTAAGAATATTCCAATTGATAGAATAGCATTTATTTTAATGATACTTTTAAATCGTATTTTTATAATGATATTATATAATATTTTTCTATTTCATAAATGATAAAACAACTTTTAAACAAGTTTTAGAGAAGTAGGTATTAACTCAATAAAATTAGAGCTCTTATTGTGCCATGACGTGGTCTTCCTTTTAACCCAGATACAAAAATGTGTTATTGGCTGGAAATGTCTGCCTGTATACATGTGTGTCTGTTGAGGAATTCACGGATTCCGATGCGGTTTTTATCGTTTTAAAAAGGTTTCTATCCTTAGATATAATTTATGGATATCATTCGTGATCATCAACTCGTTTCCTACTTGTTCTTTTATCAGAAAGTTTGCGGGACCCTTTGGTATAGAAATTAAGAAAGAATAAAAACACACTGATGTTATTGATAAAAAATTCGATGTACTTTGGACTGGAGCAACATCAGCCTGCGGAGTAGTCAGTTCCTAGAAATAATAATAATATAGCACACACACCAGCCGTCTCCAAAGAGGCTTATGTCCAGCAGTGAACTGTTTAAGGCACGTCGCATATGATTTCGTGTTTGGTATTATAGTAAGTCTCAATGAGAAGATATCACTTCAACTTATTAATCGGGATCAAATCGTAAGCTTGACAATAATGCAGAACTATATAACTACCTATAACTGTATAACTATCCTACAATTTGCTGTAGATTTGTACTATTTTGACAGTCCTAGAAAGGGTTATAATTTCTATAAATCTGGGGGTCATAATATTAATAATAATATTGTTTAAGTAGTTTTAATTGGACCAAGTATCTCAGTAATGAAATCGATGATTAGCTGTAAGTCTAATATGTTAAATTACAAATGAATTAATGCATTTGTATAATTGATTATCAGGCTGATATTAAGAATAGGTACTATTTTAGAACAACGGTGCCTTGTATCGTATGTGATTAGTCTTAAGTTATACAAGCAACTGCGACCATGCGACATGATATTAATGTAGTTATTAGTGGACATAAAAAAACATAAATAATGTGTTGTTTTATTTATACCTATTTACCCAACATGTAAAACATTCTAAGTAACATACACAAATGGTTTAGCCAAGTCAAGTCGGGTTTAGTAAATCCTTTCTATCATAAGGAAGCCTTTCTGAATAAATTTCAATTCCAGTCTTGACTAAAATATTCCCAGTCAAGCGAAGAAGTACCTAACTTATTTACTTTAGATGTGACATCTCAACTTAATTTTCAACGAGACAGTTCAAATTAGTCTCCCTTATAATAGACAGAAAATCATTAGCCAAGGACATAAAAATGAAATTTATTTGATCTGTGACTAAAGCTGTACTGCAGGAGCTGAACGTTTGAACATAACATTTTTATAAAGTAATAGGAAAACCCAAAATCATACATAATCCATCCGACATAGAAAAACGTCTTGAAAACAAATCTAGAACCTACTGTCGCACCAACTGATTCATGCAACATCCTATAATAATTTTTATTATAGTACCCTAGCAACAAAAGAACAAGCAACTATCTGTCATTATTTCTTTCAACTTAGACATTAAACTGGTATTTAATGTCTAAATTTTCCTGCCCATGATAATGAAATAAATCTGTTATAAGCATTCTCATATTGGTATACATCCCTCCCAACTGCGGTGCTCTGCAATACTCTACTGCAGGATCCGACACCCACATTCGGCCCCTAACCTAGTCTCGTCGCCTGATGAACGTCGATCTATGTGTCACCTGGTCTCGTCACACTCGTAGCAATCCGACTGCCCTTCGCTTACCTTCCACAGCCAAAGCTTTACTTAGGCTGTGGAAGGCGACCGAAAAAAATATCTAAACTTAACAATAGGCTGCGTGTTTTGACCGCTACAGTGCCGTCATGTGCTCCAGTCAGCCGGCAAGTTCGTTCTTGCATATTATGGAGCTAACTTATTCCATAGCTGGCTATATTATCTTCCAAACGTTCCAGAATGTATATAGATAAAATTTGAATACACTTATTTCTTAAATATATATAATATATATATAACACTGTCACTACTAATATATGTCAGGGTTAAAAGACATTCAGTCATACATAAGAAATGCTTATGATCTAGTTATTTGAGTCAATAGGAACAATGGCTCTTGCTGATGTTAGAAAAAGCCTAAAGGGAGTAATAAAGGCTTATAGTAAAAACGTCAAACAACTGCGTATAATACTAACGTCGACGAAAGCAAAGCTGGATCGACGAGGGAAAAGAGTCTTGTTACACGAATCGTAAAATTCCTTTAAAGGTAGCTGTGCGCGGTTCTACGAGGCATCCACTTTAGCAATTACAAGTCCGATCACGAAGCTAAAAGAATTTAGAAATCTTTTGTCACTGTCCCTCTCGTTTCCACGTCTACCAACGCCAAGGAACATCCGTTATCCTTTCTCGTGAATCCTTTAAAACATACCTGTTTCCCCAGTCGAGTTTGGCGACGAGTTTAAGCCGCAGTGCTCTGGTCTGGTCCTGAGTCAAGGTTCCCGTGAGCAGCGCTCGGCGACCACCCAGGAGCTCTCGCATGACCTTCGCGACCGCGAGGAATCTGTACGTCTCGCGTTCCTGTGAATATACATCTCGCTTAATGGAGTTCATAAGAGAAATGAATGAAATTTGAATGAAATATACTTTATGGTGCACAACATTTTAACAATATGGAACAAATAGAACGTAATAATACACAAAGGCGGCCTTATTACTGTGCAAAAATTTTCCAGGCAACCTTAACCTGACATAACTTTATACATTAGCGTATGAAACATATAAATAAAATATAAATTAATATACTAATAAATAGCCAATATAGTATTATGTACAGAAAAATACTCATCAACAATAGATAAGGTGGGTATACATTTATTAATACAATAAATACGATATTGGACCTTTATGTATGTATATTTTGATATACTCGTATTAACTTTGAAATGTAAGGTAGCGTTTCACCAGAGATTTCAAGAAATTAACATTTTAGCGCGTTTAGGCTACCCACATTGAACGCGCTAAAAATGTTAACATCTGAGTTCCAAAGTAAAATTGATTGTATAACAAAGGAGGAATTGAAGTATTTAGTGTGGTGAAGAAATTTATTAAAGGAACGTAACTCTTTAGAATCTCACTGTTGAAATACTAATTTTCTTTTAGATACGACAGTGTTCTCGGATCAAATAATATGGAGTATAAAAGTATAAGCATTCGGGCATGACGGCGGGAGCGGATTGTCAACCAGTTTAGTTTTGCGCGATATTCGGATATGTGTTCGAATTTGCGCACCCCAAAGATAAACCGAATGGCGATATTTGCAAGGCGCTCCAATTTGTTTATTTGCTCATCAGTTACATTTACGAAACACGTATCTGCATAGTCAATTATGAATATTATTAACGATTCCGAAATCGCAACTTTGGTTGAAATCTTAATTAGTTTCTCTACCGATGCCTGGGTATATATTTGGAGGCATACAAGTGATAAGAATAAGAAATGGAGAGAGTGATATTATCAATAAAAAGTGCAAAAAGGAGAGGAAATACGACACCCTCTTGGGGGACGCCATCATTGACAGGAGACCAGCTCGAAAAACTCTTGAGATTTTAACTCTCTGTCACCTCTCAATAGGGTAATTACGAAACCACTCATTTATCGAAGGAGAAAAATTAAGGTACTGCAATATATTAATCAATATGTTGTGGTCAACTGAACTTGTACACTTGGGTAGGGAATAATGTTAGCGCCTTTCCAAATACTTGGTGAATACGCTGATAATTACATAACGATTAAAGATATAAAGAAGAATAGGAACATGAATATGTAGAATGGTAATAATCATCTTTCTACTTATGCCATCTTCACCAACAGCGTTCGATGATATGGACATAATATGTTTTATAGCCTCACATACAGTACGCTCATTAGAAAATACTAGTTGAAAATCAGGAGATGGTGAGTTAGATAGATAATGCAAAGCCCTTGCTTTAGGAATAGGATTTATAGAAAACACAGGAAGAGGAAAAATGCTGATTTAATAAACCTTTATCAATTATGCCAGAATCTTTAGACTCTGTATTTTTACATTCACCCAGAGTTTTAAGAAACCTCTATGTTTTAGCTGGGTCACCATTCCCTACCGAGGAATGAATATGAAGTCGCTGAGCGTCCCTACACATACGATCGAAGTGATTTCTTAACGCTTTGCTTAATGTTTCATACTAATTAAACTTTTCAAGTCTTCAGTGAACCACGGTGCAGGCGGATGTTTAATTTTTACAGAATTAATGGGCGTGTGTTTATCATTGAGGTCAATCAAGAGAGAATTAAATATGTCTATTTTTCCATCAATTGTATCAGCTGAAAAGACTAGAAACCAGTCTAAGTTGTGTGCATCCTCTTTTAAGCAGTTTATGTCTAAGGACGAAAAATTTCGTTGCATGAGTAAATAAGGCGATAATGATATGAGAAAATAGCAGCCGAACATTGCCCATGTGAAGCCACATAATTAGGGAAAGATACAAATATTAAATCTACTATAGAGGGAAGACAACCAGGAAAAGAATGAGTAGGATTAAGAGGTAACATGTGCATGTTGTAGGCTTCTAAAATAATACTCAATTTTTGGGACCGATTATCATTGCTTGAGACTTTCACGTTTGTTACACATTTTGTAGTTATCTAACGGGTTTTTAAAGTTATCAAACGGGTTAAAACCCGTACTACAAAACCGATTATCATTCTTATACATACAAGCATTGTAGTCACCCATTAAATTCAAATGTGAGTTACCGGGTGTAAAGTTTTCAAGAACATATTCGAATGACGTTAAATAGTCTACACGGAGGAATGGACAATAAAAGACACCAAGAAGACCTTTACTAAAGACAACAACTGAACCTCGCTGACAGAAGTGTAGGGAATATCAAAACGAAGATAGATTGCAACACCCTTTCCAACACGACGATTTCGAATCAATTTAAAGCCAGGTATACTTAAAATAGTAGACAGAAGGCACGGTTTAAGCCTTGTTTCCGATATGAGAATGGCATCTATCTTTTCGGCGCAAAGAGAAGAGAGCATATCTGAATAATGCGCCGGTGTACTATGTGCATTTATATGTATCACATTAAAGTTCTTGGCGTTAGAAAAAATAGAAGTTAAGTTATCTTGAAGTGGTGTAAACGTGGTGCTTAAAAAACCCAAACTGATTGCGAGCTGCTAAAACATATTGTGTATACGCTTAGTGAGAAACTCCGACAGAGTAATACCAGTATTTTCTAAGTTGGTCTTGGCTATCCATGCCTTATTTCGGACAACTTTATTTTGAAACTTGATGATAATGGGTCGCGGGCTAGACACGGTGAGACGCCCTAGCCGATGGAAATATTTTATAGAAGAATTAGTGTCAACGTCGGCTAATTTCAATTTAGCTGAAATCACAATAGAGACCATCTTAAGCAGTTTTTCTCTCTCTCTTCTGGGACACCATGAATAAGTAGTGTTCTTACGGAGTTTCATTTCACTTTAGTCATGAAACTCTACCAAGACCTCGATCTGAAACTTGAAGACTCGAGAAGATAGAAGCTTTAAAATGCTTGAAGTCGGGTGTCAATTTGGCTGTTCTGCTTGCTGCAGTTGGCGTGAAGTAGTTTGCAGTTCATTTTGAAAGTCTGCCATCTGGTGTTGAACATCTCGGTTATTTGATTAATAGACTGCTTTAGTGAATCCATTGGTTTAACTGATATATATTATATGTTAATTATAAGAAAAATGTGGTTATTATTTTCTTTGTGTGCAGTGACTTTCTTCTTAATATTTAATAAAGTTTATGGGGAAATGGCGACACAGGTAGGCGCCTACCTGTGTCGCCATTTCCTCATGTACCAAGTTTATATAATTAAACATTAGAATATATAATAATAAAATAAATCAATTTACATTAGGAGCAATACAAAGTTTTAATTTATCAATTGGCGCACCTACCGCCGCAAAAAAGGTTAAAATGTCTCAGAGAGGTGCAGAACCTGGCTGAAAAAACAGTATAGAATGAGCGGCACACAAGAATGTGTAACACACTCTTAAATGACAGACGATGACGAAGAAACGACAGACGCATGAAAAAATATGAAATTAAAATCATGTGAAGCAGTGATGTGTGTAGAACATTTTACTTCAGAATCATGTTCGTTCTAAAGGAGCAAAGCCGTTTTGACACACGACTCATCATCATCATCATCAGGTGGATCGATGTCTTTGCAGTAGCCGCTTAGTTACTGTGTTACATAAGTATAATATAACAGGATTTATACATAGTACAATTGTATAAATAATGTTCTTATATATAACTTTAATTAATAAACTTAATTTAAAGTAGACACAAAATCCTTAATACTTTAAAACGTCCGTGGTGACGTCACTTGCTTGTTGACGATTATAAAAGCCAATGATGTAACCGATGACGGCGAATCCGTTACTCTTGGCTCGACCACGTAACAAGACTGAAGTCTGCTTGGTGCACAAAGTTAAGGAAATATTGTTTATTATTTAGTGTGATAGTTAATGTGTTTACTATGTAAAATGATACAACCAGTTCCAAGTATGAAGCAAAAGTATATTTTTATTTAAGTACCCTCGACACGTACAACATTAATGTCAATCAAAACAAATACATAACACATCTTGCCCCCATACAAATAAAAGACTAAATAAACAAAATTAAAAATTAGCTGAATTAGGAATGCAATAAAATCTGGCCATAACTCTGGTGGTGGAATTTCAATAGGTATATCCGGTGAAGTTGATCAGATCTGCTTTCATTTGCCGTACGATAATCCGACTCAAGCTCGGAATGTATGGCTGTGTGGGCCACTATACGCGCTAAGATCTGTTCTGCGTGTCGTCGGTGTAGCTCTCCATCTTCCGTTCTCACCCTATATGAGCTGAGTCCCTTAACTATCTCAATTGTAGCTCTCTGCCACTTTTCTCTGGCCCACACATACGTACAAGTCCCGGTTGCAATACTGTAAACTTCCTAACAGGTGGTCTTTGCGCCGCGGCTTCTAATTGTTACTCAGGTCTCGATGGTACAGAGTCAGGATGGAGACAGGACACTGCTGTCCTGTACCGCCGCCCGTTCAACAGTTCCGCAGGCGTATTATTTGTTGAACTGTTGGGCACTGTGCGAAGAAAGTATAGCGTCTTAATCAGCTTCTCACTGCATGGCATACCAGAACCAGTCAATTTCTTCAGTTTATTCTTAATCGTCTGTATTGCACGTTCTATTGGACCATTCGTGGCCGGGTGATACGGTGGAGAGTACAAATGCCTGATACCATTCTTAGACGAGAATGCATTAAACTCTTCAGAGCTGAAACTCTGCCATTGTCCGGTACCAAAATGTCTGGCAGTCGCTGGGCAGCAAAAACTTTCCTCAGCACAGTTAGTTACAACTGACGCAGTGCTCGTCGAAGATACTGTCTCAGCTTCAAACCATTTGCTGTAACTATCGATTAGAACAAAGTTTTTATCTTGAAATGGCCCTGCAAAATCAATGTGGAACCTGCTCCAAGGTTTATCTGGGGCGATCCATGTCTGCGGGTCTGTTGACGGATTATTCCTAACCATCCAACAGTGTTCGCATGCTCCCACAGTCCTCTTAATATGTTTGTCAAACCCCGCCCAATATACATGGCCTCTAGCATATGCTTTCGTCTGGACAGTTCTCGCATGTGGAGAATGTAAAAGCTTAAGTACCTGCTCTTGAAGAGACGCAAGTATAATTACTCTGTTGCACCACAATAGACAATCCTTATTACGTGAAAGAGCGTCTCTCCTTGTCCATAACGGCTGAACCATAGAACCGCTGTTGTGTCGCGGTCATCCATTTAACACGTGAAACAAAAATTTCTGCAATACTGGATCTCCTTTAGTCTCAGCAGCTATTTTCTGGGCGTCGAGATTCCAACCGCTTGGCTGTTCCAGTAACAGCAACACTTCCTTAATTGTTTCATCTGTGACTGTAACAGTCTCCGGGGTAGTCCATCTGCTGAGGGCATCGGCGTTACCTATTAACTTTTCTGGCCTGTACTGTGTCTCATAATTATAGAATCCCAGTTTCAATGACTAACGCACTTTTGTGGTCCGGTATAGGTTTTCCCCTACTAAACAATCCGACCAGAGGCTTATGGTCCGTCACAATACGATATATGCTGCCCGCCAAAAAATCATGAAACTTTGTTAAACAGAACATTATGGCTAAAACTTCTTTGGTCAATTTGACCATATCGTCTTTCGTGCGCCTGCATAGTACGTGAAGCCATCATGATAGGTCTCTCAGCGCCATCTTCCATATCGTGAGCAATAAGCGCACCGACACCATACTCGGACGAATCAGAAATGAAAAGTAGCTCCTTGTCTAGGTCATAACCGGTTAACGTGTGATCGGACGCCAGTTATTTCTTAGCCGCTTCAAACGCGGCCTGCCCATTTTCTCCCAGCTCCACGATCTCTTTAAGTCTAGTAAACGATACAACGATTGAAAAATCGTGGCCTTATCCCGTAGAAATTTCTTATAAAAATTGTATAGGTCTAAAAACGCTCGCTTTGTTTAACGGTTCTGGCTTCTCCAATATTTCTTTAACTTTCGCTGGGGAAGGATATAATCTACCTGCATCAGTCATATGACCCAAGAAGGTAATGCTGTCAGCCGCGAACACGCACTTCACCGAATTTTGTCTAAAGCCCATTTCTTGTAATTTTAGTAGTACCGCCCGCAATCGACGGTTGCGCTTCTTCCCCGCTCTACCAGCAACTGCTATATCCTCCAAGAGACATGCTACTCCTTCAATATCTGAGAGAGCTGTCGACATCAATCGCTGATATATACCAGGGACAACTCACACCGAGGTGGTGGCGACAACCACAAGTTGTGATATGTTTCCTCTGATACGATAGACCTCGACGCTCCAGAGTCCACTTCCTTAGGAAGTTTGTCGCTATCAATGTTAACACTCGGAATTATTGGAGGATGGTAAGTATCTAAAGAATTGTAGACACCCATTATTTTCTCAACCACATCCCCAGTGCCTGTACGCCTGGTTGTCTTCACTCGACAGATGTAACTTGCCAGTCTTTTTATTGCATGCCGCCGCAATGTGATCGAAGCGCTAACAGTAATAGCATCTCGCTTTAACAAATTTACAGCGCTCGCCTGGCTGATGTAACCGTGAAAAGCGTTGACACTCGTTCGATTTAATTCCACCGATGTCCATAGGTTCAGTGACGATGGACGGAGTATGTTTCACTTCCGCAGCACTAGTATACATGTCAGGAAACGTAGCTTGGTAGTTGGGACAGGTTTGTACTGCTACCACATATGTAAGATCCTTGGTCTTCAAAAAATCCCGTCGCAACTGTTCGTCTCGAATACCCAGTACTAGACGATCCCGCAGTTGTCGTTCTAAAACCGTAAAATTACAATTAGCGTCCATCAAAGTGATTGCAGCCACAAATTTCTGTATGCTCTTATTCGGTAATTGTCGACGTTTATGAAACTTATCGCTTTCCAATATTTCATTAACCTCCGGTTCAAAAAATCGGTCAAGCACTTGGACACACACAAGCAGGAGATAACAATGATGCAATTAACGCGTAAGTGCCCTTGCCGCATTATGATAAAAACAAAGAATGTCCTCTTGTATCCTGGCCACTACGGCTTACACCCTCGTCGTTTAGCGCGCACTGCAACTGTTCTTTGTAATCACACCACTTATCAGTCTTAGGGTTAAATGTCCCGGAAACACTAAGTTATCAATACTTGTCGCCATTTCGCAGAAAAACTATTAATTTTCGTCGCCAATAAAATGATACAACCAGTTCGAAGTATGAAACAAAGCTATATTTTTATTTAAATACCCGCCACACGTACAATATTAATAAATGTCAATCAAAACAAGTACATAACACCATGTACATTAAGTGTATGTACCCCTCGCACTATAAGTTTGCTCATTTGTAATGACAAGTTTGAAAAAATATTATAATATTGAGTAGTCATGGAGCCGTTGTTAAAATGATGTTTATCCTGACATAAATTGTGACGATGCTTTCATTATATTAGAGTATTGTTTTCTTGGTGGTTATTTTTCACAATCATGGCATTTACGAACCACATGTAAATTTTAATAAACCATGGATGTCTTGAATGTATTTTATTTACATTCTCAACTCTAGTCCCAGATATCAGAAGTGACATAATAGGCTACTCTTATATAATGTTAATTAATTTTTGCGTTGATGAAACCTCGAGGCGCCGCTACGTGTTCTTTTACGAAAAAATCATATTCCTCCTACCTAAGCAGAATAAAAAGATTTTAATTCCCCTGGTGAGTACAACTATTTGTGTCATATTCGTGGTATTCCAATAAAAAAAAACAATCAATTGAAATCAACGTATACAAAATATACTCGTCAATTCTCATGATATAAAGCTGAAAGGTTTGTTTGTTTGAACGCGCTACACTCAGGAACATATATAAGGAGGGTGATGATGACAACACATATTTTTTTATATTATAATGTAAAAACAATGTTTTCCTGTAGCCGATTGTACTGTACCTACAGTCAACTTATTGCGTTCTATACAAGAATTCGTGGATTTTCTCATCTTACGTTGTAAATGAAATTGCGCAAATGGTTGTATTGTTTCTGCACGTGACTTTATTGCAGAAGGTGCTTAATTACCGTGACAAATATGTACAGGATGTTTTGTGAGACACTACAAAATCACAGGGCGTATCCAGTACACGATTCTTATTCCGAATTTGTCAAAAAATATCTGCTCAAAACTTGACCTGATTATCATTTTTCGATGGGCATGACAAAATCACAGGGCGTATTCAGTATTCGATTCTGATTCCGAATTTGTCAAAAAATATCTGCTCAAAATTTGACCTGATTATCATTGAAAATCTTACTGTACTGTCACCCAGAGCGGGCAGCCACTACTCGCCTGTACGGCTCACGCGGAGACCCACATCGACAACAGCCAGTTGTCGCGTTTCGTACAGTCCATGAGTAGCCGGAGGCCCATTGGAGGGGAGGAGATTGTTTGGAGGGAGAAAAGGAGAGCGACGCATCTGTATGACAATAACCTTTAGTAGTCGGTATCGTCAACGGAAACTCAACAGCCGCACGAAACCCGCACGCCCGCGGTGTCGTGTGCGCGACAGGTACCACCCCGGGCGTACCGGAACAATTCACGTGCAATGCAACACGGCACCGCTAACATTTTACTGGCGCATACAAAACTGTGAGAAAAGGTAGGACATTTTTTATTTCCCTTATCCTAAAGGGGGCAAACGAGCAATCTGAGCCTGTTGTGATAGTGCGGTACAGATGCGCTGCTCAGCTATAATCCCCCCAATAGGCCACCGATAACACGCACGAAAAGCGACAGTGACGCTGTCACTTTACGCCGGTATCAAGTGAGCGAATACTTCCCTGGTCGTGGCGGCCCGATTCCGTTGCATAGAGGATGTCACGCACCATACGTGGCACTACCTCCTCCCATGCAGCATGGCACTACCTCTTGCTAATAACAATAGCATACCTATAAACAATATTAATCTGATGATGTTTTAAATTTGTTGATAGATTGCAATAAGTTAGTCACCTCGGCGACGTGCCGAGGTCCTTTACCCCAACATAAAACCTGTTTTAGACGATCATATGTTTTAGATTTTGTTTGACCTTTTTTTAATCTGGCTGCTTTGGGGATTATTAGTAAAAATGTTCTGCCACAGGTTGCGAGATCCCGAGTTTGATTCCCGGGTTGGACTAAAGAGTTAGAAAACGTCGAACTGACGTCGGTTCTGCGCCCGATCAAAAATCTGTCGTGTCGTATTGCCGTCCGACATAGACAAAGTGCACTCTCTATTTCTCTCCTCTGTTCTCTATCTCTATTGTCGTATAACGAATGAAGATATAGAGAGTGCCCTTGTGTCTATGTCTCACTTGACTAATCTCTAGAGTTGGCTGTAGCCTTAGCCGAAATTTGGCTAGGAAGACAATTATATTATTTGAAACTTGATAATACGAAAATAGGAAACAACAATTAGATTCTTCTCACTTTATATTGGACCAATTTGGATATTAAACTTACAAGTACTGTCTAGATGCAAATGAAGCCAGCGCCATCTAGCGAACACACAATAAAATCCCAGTGATAACAATGTTGTAAAAGCTGCAACAGTTGTAATCAGATAGGCAGTCGAAGTCTTCTCATGACTTCTGACACCCTAGACATCCATATAATTATCATGCACATGAGTTATCCTCTTTTCCTCGTCCCCTCCAATTCGTACCTCCCCGATTCCCTCTTACTTGGACATTGTATTGGGTCTTTTATTCAAGCAATACAAACCCTACAAACACTCAATATCTTAAACCATACCACATATAACTTCTTCCACAGTCTCGCCCACTCCCGCAGGACGCAGGCGATCTCTCGCACCAGTGGATCATCCTTGAACTCCGCTATGACGGCAGCCCCGAAGCCCTTGATGGTGCACGGCCGTATGGAGACCACGCTCGCTGGGAATATGCCCCACGCCGATCTGTTGTTTGTACTAAACCCGCGGAACCATCCTAGAAAACATATTGAATATTAAGGAATAAATATTATTTAGAAAGAGGTAGTGCCAGGCTGCATAGGAGGAGGTAGTGCCATGCTGCATAGGAGGAGGTAGTGCCATGCTGCATAGGCGTAGGTAGTGTCATGCATAGTGCATGACTCCACCTGTGCAACTCCTCCTGTGCAACGGAATTCAGCCGGCACGGCCGGGGAGGTACCTCTCGCTCTCATAATACCGCCGTAAAGTGACATCTTCAGTGTCGCGTTTCTTGCGGTAGCCTATTGAAGGGGGGGGGGCAACGCATAGGCATAGTAATTATGTGTATGTTCGTGGGCGTCGGTAGTCATAAGAAAGCTCCGATTGCTCGTTTGCGCGCCCATTCTATAAAAAAATGGATTTACAACTTCACTTTCCAATATATACATGTATAGTCCTTATATTTATTTTCCTGCATTATTAACATTCAACAATATACATACCAGTAAAAAATAATAAAAATTTGGAAGATTATATTAAAAAAAAAAAAACTTTTTTTATCACATTTATTTTGAATAAGATGAGATATATTTACTTAAAATGTCTATAATTATTCTACTGGTTGATACTAAGTAAAATAATTTCCAATTTCGGAGCAAACAACCAAAATAGTCCAAGTATTGTGTGGTTACTATCTTAACCTAACCAAATGTAGCTGGCCAGTGTAGCGCCATCTAGTGATTCTTCAAGATAGCAACCTGATATGAAAAAAGTGCAAGAATATATTCAAGAGATGGAATTTTGCACTATAGACATAAACTTTATTTACCTTTTTATAAATTATATAATTATTTAATATTACACAACCAGATTTTCACAACTTTTGTTGACCAACAAAAGGTAAGCTTATACAAACAAGACAGAAATAATCTAGTACATACACATTAGCATATCACTATTTAATCACAATTTTTTTCACTTAATAATGTCCCAAATTCAAAATGTATAAATTCCAAAAATCCCTCAACATAATCAAGCAAACATTCAGGCATATATGCCCTTCAGCAGCAATCACTCAAGTAATATTTTGTTAAGGCAGAAGTAATAGTTACCTCCATTCTCCTCTAATATTTGTACAGTTTCTCCAATCTCCAATGGCAGTCCTGATCTTACATCTCCTTTCCAGTTATAAACGGCTGCAACATCAAATACAACAGCACAATTACATGATGAACACAAGTCACAGCAAATAAATATTAGTTGCAAAATGATAGGGGAATAGGGATTCATTCTCATATATGCTTGTATGATATAGATTTTATTTCAAATACAGACTAGGGGGGCAAACGAGAATTCGGAGCCTTTTTCTGACTACCAATGCCCATGAACATCCACATAATTACTATGCATATGGTACAACCCCTCCCCCATATTTTTAAGAATATTCAATGTTATTCATTGAACAAGGGCATTTATAGATTTAAGTAATGCACTGTATTTCTAACACAAATTGCTCAAGCACTCTGCATTAAAAAGACAGTCCATTAAATACTACACAAACAAATAAACAGATCTGTTCTGATTGTCTTCAGACAAACATATTTCAGATAGCTAGGGGATGTGCAAATCTATATACGTCCAGTGTCAAGGCCCCTTCCCACATCCGGATTTAAGCCACTACTAATCAGATTAAAGAATCTGCTGAGAGGATGAAAAAATCTAAGGAATAACTTTAACCTGAATTAATTTATAGCAATGATAATGTCTTCATTTTCCCAATCATGTTGATTAGCCTGCCTATTTTGGTATACAAAAAGGTTTAAAAGGTACAAAATTTCTTCCATTTTGTACCTTTAAAAGTTAAACAATTTAATTTATTGTAACCTATATTCAGTGTTAGCAAATCATATTATGATATTGAGATCAGAAACTAAAATAACAATCAAAATCAGAGTAGGTGTTAAATTTCATAAAGAACTCTGCATCATGTTAAGTCATAAAAAAGATTTAGGATCAAATATACCCAGGAGTCCAATTACATTTATATAATACTTGAGAGTCAATTCCGCTTCGGCGGTGAATAACAGTGGCAGATTACTTTAATAAATTATACAACAAAAACTTCCTCTGGTGCGCTGCCTTCATGTTTGAAAACCGCACGAAAACCAGTTTGTCAAAATCTACTATTTTGAGAATACAGATCAGCCAGCTTCTGGGGGCATTGTTTCATTGTTTAATAAGATAATGCTTATGTTATATATGATGAATGTGAAAGAGTAGAAAATAATGAATAAGATATTCTATAAGCTAAAACATGAAGGAATAAATTCCTGTCCTCTATTGGAGAATTGTATAAATAGAGGAAGTTCAGATTTTATTAAATATCTACAAAAAGCTTTATATAATTGGGATAAAATTTTAATATCTAGACTATCACTAGTTTGAGTAAATATATAAAAGTAACTGTTTTGCACAGCGGATTGTTAGAACTGAACATGCATAAAATTGAGAAGGTAGCACTGTGTTACAAATAATGACTTAAGTTTAAAGGTGTAACACCCTACAGCTAGACTTAAAAAATTGTAAGCATTTATATGGTCTAATCAACTGGTGGACCAAAAGAATTAAATGCTCATTGCTTACTTTATGTAATTTAAATATGTTTACATAAATATTAAATAAAGAGGTCAAAAATCAGCAGTACACATTTAGAGCTGATGATGCTTTTATTTACAACAATATAACCATAATTTTTAATACAAAATGCACAACTTTTTATAGTGTCACAACATGCACCGCTAAGGAATAGTTATTTTAACAAGCATGTTTAAACACACATAATAATATAAGTAATACACTTAATTATGAATCCCTATTAGCACACTGGAATACCCCTGTTTTCTAAGGTGACAAAAACATAATATAACATGTATCATTTGTAATATTTTTTAGCTGTTTTGTCATTTTTCATGATGATGACTAAAGGGACAGTGTGTATTCTTTTACAATATAGTATAAGACGAGCGTCCTAAGCTTTTCCATTGATACAAATTATAATAATATTCACTTTTGGTTATTAGTTCCAATTTACCTAATGTTCTAATAATGAAGGGTCTAGTGCTAGAAAAGCTGCAAGTTGTTAAAGAAAAAATACTCTCAATGTTACATCGACTATGTTGAAACTCTGTTTCTATTTTATAAAGCATGTTTATTTAGTAAAAAGAAACAAAGCCTTTGTGTTATATATTTTCATATAAATACCTATTTTAAACCGTAAAATGTTAAAATATGACATGAATATTTGGTATTAATTATCAGAGGGATATAGGATATAATTAGTATCTTTTATAGTGTTATACATTCATAGCATGTTTTACGTTTCCTGCAGAAAGGCAGGATGTGTTAGAGATACAATGTTAGTCATTAACTTACCGACAGCTAACTTAGAACTTTTAGATGGAATCCACATTATGTCTCATGCGTAGATAACCATTAGCTATAATAGCTGATTGAGACTAAATCATCTTAAATTTCATACAAACAAAACCGATGAAATATATCCCGATATCAATGAACGTAGTAGGTACTGGCACAGCACAGTGCATTAAGTTGTTGACTTGATTGATGTTTACTAATTGACATAATTTTATTTTAAATTCATCCGGTAGGTAAAATTTTAAGCAAACGCATAGATGATATATACAGCCTCTGTATAAAAAATGTTAGTTATATTTTAACTACTGATTAGTTAAAATAAAATAAAATAAAGTACTTTGCTTAACTACTTAATAATATTATGTTTATTGTCAATTTTACTACGTACTTAAAATATGCATTAGGTAATAACATTGACAAAACAAGCAAACTATTAAATACTTAGATAAAATTTATTTTATACTTATTTATAAGTAATATAAAAATTGTTTCCTGTAAAAGATATTTTTAAGCTTTATTCACTAAGATCACACTCGTACTTACGTTTGTGGCACTTTGCAAAGAATATACGCCTGTAATAATTAAACAAATTAGTGCTTAAAAAGTAATAATTTGTTTGTATATTGAGAAAGACATCATCATCATCATCAGCCCTTATCGGTCCACTTTCGGAACTCTACTAATCGGAAATTAATCGTCGGGAATTAACTTTTAGTGAAATCGCCGACAAGATACAAAACACCATGAGTCCTTTTCGCGTGAACGAGGTTGCCCTCCACCAGCCCACTGTCAGCCATCTGAGTCAACTGAAAAATCAGCTTTAAAAGGTATGATTTTACTGCTAACCTTTCAAGTAATGGAATCACAAAATTCGCGCCGGCCGGAAACTAGATATCGCAGCGATTGCAAAAATCGGGATCACTTCCGTTCTGCCTCACCGTTCCCACTGCAACGAAATATGGCCCAGCCTAGGTCAAACGTCGCAGATCACTTCTGCTACTATCACAACAAATTTCGTGATCTAGCATGAAAGTGCATACAACCTATTCTATATCGGAACAGTGTTATTCCACGCACTTGCGTGGAATAACACTGCTCCGATATAGAACCATGACATCGGTGTAGCCAACGGCGGATGTCTGCAACACCTCATCACTACCATCACACCGCCTCTGCGTGACAGACATACAAAGTGGCCTACGCTTCTTGGTGGACACG
The DNA here is from genome assembly GCA_017140195.1 of Eumaeus atala. Taxonomy (NCBI): domain Eukaryota; kingdom Metazoa; phylum Arthropoda; class Insecta; order Lepidoptera; family Lycaenidae; genus Eumaeus; species Eumaeus atala. The sequence continues at coordinate 1,287,294 of JAFELO010000005.1, read as the reverse complement.
GGTGCTAACGTTTCTGTGCTACCTGCGTTCAAAAAGACAATTCAGTGATAAGTGTGATGAAGTGACTGTGAGTTATAAACTTTGTGCAGCTCACGGGACTGAAATTAAGACTTAGGGCACAAATAAATTAGAACTTAATTAAAATTTACGTCGACCTTATTTGTGAGCATTTATTTTAGCCCACGTTAAACAGCCAATCCTTAGTGCCCATTTTCAGGATATTTTAAATTATTAATTGTAAATGGTAGAAGACTCATCGACTCAGTGACAAATTTAAATGTGAGTGCACTGCATTTAGTCACAAAGAAGAATTAAATAAGATCGTCCGCTGACTATCGCAGTCTAACCGCCATAAACAAGTCGGACTGATATTCGATTCTCAGAATACACGACTTTACCTATTTACTAGCAGGGAAAAATGTTTTTTCGCGCATCGGTCTACAATGTCCCTATCATTTTATACCTACCGCATCGGAAATCATAGAAAAAACGGCCATAAGAACACCTTTTGGTCTTTTTGAATTCCCACGTAAGGTGTTCGGGATAAGAAACGCTGCACAGACTTTTCAACGATTTAATTAATTAATTCAACCACGTAGATTTTTTTTTTATTTTGTCGATGACGCAATAATCGCATCAAACTCAGAAGCGGAACATCGGCAACAATTAGAAACCGTTTTTAAACGTCTCAATCATTATGGAGTAACAATTAACTTATCAAAATGTGTCCTAGGACAAACTGTACTAGATTTCCATGTCTCATCTCACGGAATTAGGCTACTGTCCATGTGCATGGCATGCATCCATGTCCATCTACCTAACGCCGCTACATATCAGTTAATTTAGAACGCATATTTACACAATACTAAGAAAAATGACAAAAGAACAATTGAGTTGACTAAGGATGCCGGAGACGCATTCGAACAATGTAAAGATAGTTTACGCGACGCGACACTACTAACGCACCCCATGTATTTTACGACGCCCCCAGCTCGTGTGCAGGCGCCGCTCTGCATTAAAACGTCAACGGGAAATGGCAGCCGCAAAGCTTCTTTTCAAGCAATTTCAGTGAAGCACAAGAACGCTACAACAAACAAAATTATGGTATGTGTACATGGCAGTAAAACATTTCCGTTATTTAATCGAATCACAGTCTACACAAATTACAAACCGCTCGCATACGCATTAGATAAAAAGAATATTGGCACTAGCGATAGCGATGATATATCTTCAGCGTCATGGTTTATCGATAGCGATACACCATGACGCTAGAGACATTTATATTTTATATCACACTTCCGCCTCCCTATAGAATACGCGCAGGGGAGTAAAAATGTAGTCGCATACAGCCTATCACGAATAGAAGAGATATCCCTACCATCACCACTATGTTGTATATATGTCAAGCACAAAAGACAAATCGAGAGTCCAATACGATATACACCGCTCGTACCGGTCGAGCGTTGAACCTTACATATAGTTACACAGCTATAAGACATATGACGCAAATCGACCCCATCCGTCAGTGGGTGGGGGAGGAGGCCGGCCTCCTCTGACAAGCCAAACCGAAAGACGAGCTCGACTCTCCTTATACACGTCCCGTAAAATTAAAATTAAACGGCACCGTGCGCGCGCCGTCCCACTAGCGTGGGGAGGGGGACCGTTTCCCTCTTTTCGGTCCCAAAAATAAATCACGATAGGGTAATTTCGCATTTTCCCACAAAAATTCCGGTATGCTTCTTCCCATCTGCGGGAAAATAGGGGGGGTCTGTCCCCCTTTCGTCTACCTAAAACCTGAAGACAAAAAGTCTTCCGTAGACCCGACGAACTGTAGGGGCGAGGGCAACAGCTCCGCCATCAGTAATAGGTCCCTCTGAAAAAAAAAAGAAAAAAAAAAGACATATGACTGACAGAATGACAAACTCACACACCGCTTACGGAAACGAGCCCGGGTTCGAATCCGTGAGACATGAGCTTAGATGAATGTAGAAATAAAATAACGCGATTTTAGAGAGCTCTAATAATAAAAACAAAATATGATCACGGCTTCTAGCCGATTTGAGGCGCAAATCGACTCCATCCGTCGGTGGGTGGGGGAGGAGGCCGGCCTCCTCTGACAAGCCAAACCGAAAGACGAGCTCAACTCTCCTTATACACGTCCCGTAAAATTAAACGGCACCGTGCGTGCGCCGTCCCACTAGCGTGGGGAGGGGGACCGTTTCCCGGGGATCGGTCCCAAAAATAAATCACGATAGGGTAATGCCCACAAAAATTCCGGTATGCTTCTTCCCATCTGCGGGAAAAGTTACACGAACTACTTAAATCGGTAACTTTAAATTTGAAATTAATACAACTACCGACTGTAACAGCCCTATTTACCGTGAAATATCTATCCAAAAGGCCTCACCGTACCTACCAGAACAATTCCGTTTTAAAGCCTTCGAAGCAATCCACGGAATTAGTCACAACGGTGTGTGAGTCACGAGAAAAATGAATGCGAGTACATGCACAATTTGTCCATTAGGCACATTTCCTCAAAGCAATCGTTTTCAACACCTACACGTGAACGTCGACGGACCTTTAACCTTCTGTCAAGGCTACAGATATCTATTAACAATCATAGACAGAATTACCGGATGGCCAGAAGCCATACCTCTCAAGGGTATTATGGCCGACAACGTATCCGAAGCTCTTTACAACAATCAGTACAGATCAAGGACGCTAGTTCGAGTGACAATTATTCACAAATTTGACCAAACGACTCGGATTCACACCACCGCCTACCATCCTCAAGCTAACGGAAAAATAGAACGATGGCACAGAACATTAAAAGCTGCCTTAACGGCGCGAGGAAACACAGAAAACTGGATAAAAGACTTACCTACAGTAGTTTTACTAGGGCTCAGAGCCAGTTTACGTGACGACACAGATATTTCACCTGCGGAATGTTTCGAAGCTGTGAAACCATCTACACAAGATGACACTCTTTTGGTAAACTTGAGACAGCGTTTTCAAGAATTATCTCCATTCCAAAGAAACAAACACACAAGGGGAAATTTTCCCACACCCTGCGTCACAGTCATGTTCCCACGCATTCGTTCGTTGCGACCATGTCACCAAACCCTTAACACCGCCTTATTCAGAACCCTATAAAGTCCTTGAGGGGGGGGGGGGGGATGTTTCAAAATCGAAATAGCCGACAGCAACATAAACATTTTTTTTCAAGACTCCCCATAATGCGACTTTATCCTCGAGACGTGTGCGTTCATTGTTTACTCGAAATACCATTTGTTAATTGTTCTTAAGATGTTAGTTTAACACTGTTGTAAAGCATGCTCATAAATTAGTCATGCCTATTGTATCTAAGTATTCTTTGTCCTGCGCAAAATATTTTATTTCTTTGAAATGGTCAAAAGACGCATGGGGCTCTTCCCGTTAACTGACTTTCATCATACCGCTTTATTGACTTTATTGTTTTCATAAGACATTCGTTGCAATATTCTCCAAGTCGTTTCACAACCATTGCCGAGTAAAGACGTGTAACCTACAAACACTAATTCGTAACACGCTGTCGGGAATTTACTTGTAAAGTCTCAGTTCAATAATATTATATAGTAAGTCAGTGAAACATTTTATTTGGAGTCAGAAAATTCATACCAACGTAACACGCTACCGGCACCGAATAACAGGTGCTACCACCTCACATTTTTCTTTTACATGTGGTAAGTAACAAATAATTCTTTTGGCGCTTTAGGGAAAAATGATAGGATTACATTTTTACCATCCCGAGCACCGTGACGTTATAACAAAATTTTAAATGCATTAAGTGCCTTTTTTCTATTTTTAGTGTCGTTTTTCTGTAAACATAGAATGAGGAGAAGTATATAATTAAAAAAGAATCTTATTTGTTTATATTATTGTCAATTTTATTACTTACTTTGAATAAAAGTAAGGAACAAAATTAACAAAAACTTGCAAATAATTCGGCTGTTCTTCTAAGATATACCCCTATTTATTTCTTCTTAGATACACCTATTGTGTTCCAAATAGCCTCAATTTATGGTATAACTTTAAAGACAAGAATTCATTTAAATTTTAATTCACATTAGTTCACGATGGCAAAATATGGAGCTGTAATTACGATAGCATAAAAAGCCACGAATGTCACATGTGATTTTTTTAAGTATAATATACAAACATTTCACACAACATTAATACGTAGTATTACAACATTATGTGTGACGAATAAATGTTATACGTTAATGTAATTTTTTATTTTTTGCTGTAAATGTTCTTAAGCGTAGGTAATATATTTGCACTTTTATAACTTGAAAGTAAAGTACCTACTGTATTCATTATCACCAATAAAATCTCACTTAGCCTTATGTATATAGTGTTACACATTTTTTTCAGAATAGTAACCAGATACTATGTCTGATAATTTCATCCCACTGAATCAAAGTACACCCGTGCGTGGAGGAAGCTTTGAAAGTAATCGACACCAACATATGGGCTATCAGAACAATTGGTACCAAAAGTACCAAAATCGACGAAGCAATAACTTTAACCGATCTAACAGGTGGAGCAATTCCCAGCGAAGTAACAGCTTTCGAGTAAGTACAAAGAAATTTTTAAACTGGTCTCAAATATCTGGCATCACAATCGAAAAAAAAGCATGACTTGTAAAGTGAAAAAGAAGAATATGGCAATATTCTTCATACATTATATTTTACAGTATGACTTATTTTAAATATTGCGTTTCTTAGACATTTTAATAAACCTTGATAGTTTAATAAATTTAAGGGAACTCATATTAATTTATGTTTTGGGTGTCACCATTCCCTGCTTCGATGTCCACCTTTAATGTCTCTTGAACTTGATAATGTTGTTTGTTGTTGCAACATTGACCAATGTTGATCTAGACCTTAGATAATGCAATGCATCCTAGCAATAAACACTATAATGAATGGTACATCAGGGCAACTTGGCCCCATATCAGTAACCTTGGCACTGGTTGAAAGGAAGCACAAAAACTCTTCATTGGCACATCAACCAAACTTAGATGTTGTGGATAAAAAAGTATCATATACATTTCTATCCTCAGAAGAGTCAATGTGTGATACTGTTGGAATTATATATTTCAAAGATTTAATCCATTCTTTAATTCTTTGTCAGTTTTTTAAAACATTACATTTCTTTTTTAGAGTGACCATAACAATAGCTCCGGATATGACAATAGAAACAATATAGATGCATACTTGCATCCTTCAATGTTACAAGATCCATGGGCACATCTTCGGCAGGAAACTAAATAATTAAAAAAAATTGGTAGCTTTTTGTTTTGAGCAGAACCATGATAGTCATACACAACTGAAGCACACAGATTATGCAATCTAAAGTAAATTACTTAGGCTACTAAGTCACACTATTCATACAAGTTACAATTTTGGATCCACTGATCCCTACCAGACTGACCAAAGGTAGAAGTATGCAGTAGGTCCATTGGGGACAAAAAGCTACAAAGGTCTTTTTTATTTGCAGTTCATATACACACTTAATATTGATGTATATTATTAGATGTATGTTGCTTATTGTTCAACTACAGATCGGGAGGATTTAAGTCCCATAGAAAATACAACAAAATTACAAAACTCAGGATGTTACACATGCCAGCAATATCCATTTAAAGTGTCACACCATTATTGTCTTTTGTACCTGGCAACAAGAGGTTTTGTATAACTCACAAGGTAAAAATACTTCAGGAAAAACTGACCTCAAGTAATAAATTATTAAAACAAATTATAAAATACTAAACTATTAAGTTTATTATAAAACATTGAATCTCTATTTTGAGAAAAATATAAAAATTCTATTAGTTTTTTTTTTATTAGTATGGGTACAATATATATTTATTAATTGTGTTATCATTATAAGATTGAGCTGTACAATAAGTTATAATGCTACAATTATGCTAGTACATAAATAAATTTGATGTTAATAAGTTAGTTACTATATTTTCTATGTAACTTCAAGTAAATACTATTATTGTATATAATTGTTGTATGTTTTTGTAACTTTATGCATATTTGTTCGGTATCTTATGTCTCGGTAACAAATAAACCAAATACTTTTATTGAACTATCTTTATAAACTGCCTTTAACTGACAAACCGAGTCGGGTACTCTTTACCCGAGGGCAATCCAACTGTGGAGGCGGCATCAGTCCCTTAGGAGATTGATCAGACGTTGAGGTGTCCTGATGATTTATAGTTCCAGGGCATCTCACCGAAGGCGGCAGTAGTGGCACCAGCGGTGGTTTCAGCAGGTATTCGACACTACAATTTGCCGCGAGTCTCACACTACTCGACTTCTCCCAGGGCCAGTGAATGTGCTTAAATGTGTTTCCCCGCGTTTACGATGGTGGCCGCCTCCCATCACGCCATATCACGTCGGAGAGTGGGTTGGAAGCAAAGCATGTGTTTAAGGATGTGATATGTGCTACTCCGTTCTCTCTGCCTAACTCATTAGGGCGTGAAGGTTGTTGGTTGCAACACATTGTTGTTGGTGCTTGCCCTCTTGCCCTTATGCAAAAAAATGAGTGTTCTATTTTCGAGTTCATTTCAAAATACTCCTGAAACAAAAGTTGGGTATTTTTTTGTGAAGTGGCGGACGCGAATATGTTGACCTTTAGCGAAGGGTCAAAGAGGAAGAGGGGTAAAACCAAAGCCAAATCTGAATGGAAGGTATAATGTAAGATACGATCTGCCTTTATAATGCGTTATATCGACACCTAATGTAATTGAAATTAATTGTCACTGTGTTTACGCAAATGACGTCAATGAATAAGTCTTGGACTGCCCCTTTGCCCTATAATAGTAATATGAAGCTAAGTAGTTTGTTTCTTTGTTGAATTGAAAAAATCTTTCACACGTAGATAGTCCATTTATTAAGGCTATGTTTTGCCATATACTATGACGCTGCGACTAATAGGACCGGTGTTAGCGGGTGGCACCGCGGGTTGATGCTACTGCTAAATATTAAGCAAGTTTTGTATGTAAAAAATACAGAAGGGATTTAGTGAGTTTGCATGTATATGTTTGTAATTATTTTACACAGAAATTGTCCAATAATTTTGGGTGAAATTTGGCAGATTACCGAACTAGAACTTCTTAGAAACCGGTCAAGTGTGAGTAACGATTCAGTACTATTGCCGTAATTACAAGAGTTGACTGAGAAGTATCCGAAACGACAAAGAAAAACTATTCATCTATTTAAAACAATTTTATTTTTCATCGTAGTTTCCTTCTACTTCGCGCCCTTTTTTGATAAAATGTTTTCTGTAACCTCCCAAATTAAATACTCGTCTACGGCGACAATGACTTCATCATTTTATGAAAATCTGGCCACTTTTGGCAGGTTGACAGAACCGTTTTTTTTCTTCGACGCAGGTTTTCTGCTCTCAGTCCACTGCTGAGTTTTTTCTTTTGGTTCAGGAGTACAATGATGTAATGTGAAATATGGAATTTCAACTATTGTCACATAACGCCGCAGAAACGTGTTAGTATCACGCTTAAACTGCGCCAATCAATCCGACGAATCGTCCACTCGACGTTGCTTTTGTTTAACAGTGAGCAATTTCATTCGCCAATGTTGGTGTAAAATGTTAAAAACGCGGGCAGGGGAAATATTTACCATCTCTGCTATTTGCCGAACTTTAAGCGCCGATTCGTGACCTCATTTTATCAGACCTGTTGGCGTCTTCGCAGTTCTGTCTCCCACGTTTAAAATTAGTTACCCAGGTGTGGTTGTACTCAATGCAGGAGCAATATTACCTAAATCACTGTCTAGCTTGACTGTAATCTGGGTTGTTGCCTTGCCTTTTAAAACTTAAAACTTTATCACCGCATGAATTTGGTTTCTTTCCACTATCGAGAAAATTTACGGCAAAGAAAGTTCTATGTTTCTTTTTCATTTGAATTAATTCGAACTGATAGAATTTGTGTAAGTTCAGATTTGGCGTTCCATTTTCGATTCGATTTCAAAAAAAAAAA
>JAFELO010000005.1:1251418-1279230 GCA_017140195.1 Eumaeus atala | reverse complement strand
AAAAAAAAAAATAGATGATAGAGTATAATGTAATAAATTTTGTTTGCCTATCTTTTTTTTAAGTTCGTCGTTTCGGCCAGTTATTAATCGGCCCTCGTATCTATTAAAACGGCAAAAAGAACTCACTTAATTTCTTTTATTAAATTTAAACAATAATTAAATTGAATTTCAGGAGCTATAGCAGGAGCTGACGAGAACGCTTTGCCCGTTGTTGTCTTCCCGGATGAAGTCGGTCATAAAGGAACACTATAGTCTTAACTCCTTATAACATATGCGCGGGGTGACACATTTATCTGCCATCAGCAACCCTGAGCAAACCGTGACGTCAGGCGTATATCGGGTGTTAAAAAACCAGTCGCAAGTGCCAGCAGCGCCACCTGTGCCTCGTAATTGTTAATCAGTATGACAACCTGACGACTAGTCCGACCCTAAGATACGTGCGATGTAATGTGGTTCCTATCATCGCCATTTGCTCCGAGCGCGTTGCATCCTGCTCTTTAATCCCTTCTTATAAGAGGTATAAAATGCAGCCCCTTGTTTCAATTGGCTTCGCCCAAGATATTTGGGTTCGTTTTGGGCTACTGCGCCTCACCGCCACGACAATCTTTCAACATTTCTGGGGATCTCGTTTTATCTGAATTGTGCAATTTTTTTGGTTTTGCAGTGCAATTCATTTACGCACGGTCATCGGTACGGAGTGGGATGAGGTACATGTTAGTCATGCTCATCTTTTTTTTCAAGGCTTTGTCGAGTGCAATCGCCCATAAATTGATAATCCATATTTCCGAAACTAGCACCTGTAACACGAAACGCGAGTGACATTTGATGGATCGTCATTTGATACGTGCAGCCTGCATGGAAGTTCATTTTTTGCGAAAATTAGTCGAAGCCAGATGCTATATGACAAAATCCTTTATTGAACCACACAGAAATTAATGTTCATAGAATAAGCTTCTTTTACAAAAGGAGGTAGTAGGGGTAATATAGATAACAGCAGCGCCAAGCGCGTTTTACCCCCTAAACATGTTATAATTCCATATTATAAACTTCACTCCCCTATTTCACCCCCTTAGGCGTTGAATTTCTAACAAGTACTCACTTACATCATGAAAGTAAACTGTTCAAAATTTCAAGATTCTAGGTACTTAAAAGATTGTACGTCCCCTTTAGGACAGCCCAATTTGTTGACAACATTTATTTGGTACCTAAACCATTAAGGAATAATTAATGCAGATAGAAGATAAAAATAATAGCGTAGGAGGCGTCGGTCCACACTGTCAACCCTTACTTATCACCCATTAGATGCTTTTAATCCATACCTGGTAGGTATGGCAATGTAATATAATTTTCATTATATACATATTTTTGGAGATATGGTACCTACTATGGTATGGAGGTAAGTGACAGCTGTGCTGTTGAATTTCGAGCGTTTTGTGAGTAACCGGTGGCTCATTGTGGACGGGAGGAAAGGGGGCAAGGCATCTGTATGACTATAAATGCGGATGTTACCGGGCGTCGGTAATCTCAAAATAGCTCCGAGTGCTCGTGTAAGCCCTTATGCAATGAAAGGTTCTCCAATGGACTACCGACTACCGCGCATGAAAAGCGACAGAGCCTCCTCAAGGCGGTTTTATGTGAGCGAAAAGTACCCATGACGATAATATAGTTAGGGAAGGGAAGCCAGCCTAAAACGCGACCGTCTGAGTCAAAGGAGACGGCAAGTGGTTCACTCTCTGGCTCTCATTTTTCATTAATTTCTCTATTAATTAATATATAAATCTCGTCTTCTTTGTCTATTAACTGAGACGGCCATTCTCCGTCACATAACTGCCTATGGCATCCCTTTTATATCAAATTTTATCTAATTAGGTAACACTCCGTTTGTGCCCACCCAATCCTGTTGCAAAACAGCTACGTAAGTACCTCTTAACGTATATTCTTTTACAGATTACGATCTAATTACACTTGGCTAGGTTCTGATATAAATGATTCAGTAGTGGAATGCCGATTCATGCGAAATGGCTGTTCGCTTTCCACACATCTGATCTCGCAGTAATATTTGAGAATTATGTTAATTTTTGTAGCGTGGTTTAGTGACCTATAAAAGAAGAGAATTAAACTAAAGAAAAATGTTTAAAGCAGTTTTCTCATCAGAAGAAAGATCAAAAGTTGTAGGAGAAAAGGCGTTTTTACACACTGCATAAGATATAGGTGGATGTGACGTAAGTAAGGGCATACGGTTTGCTATGAAACTTGAAACAGTTACAATAAAGCTGAAAAGTTCTTTTACGCACTCATCTCTGGAACTACATGTCGGATTTGAAAATTTTTTTTTGTGTATGATAGCTACATTCATAAGTACGTTTTATATGATATACATATGATTACACTACGGTCAACAGTACTGCTAGTATACAATAAGAGATGTTGGACCCATCACCATGTTACAATTTAATGTTAAATTCTATAATAAGATTTAATTCTATAAATTCCGTACAAAGAGTTGACGTGGCAGTAAATTACTATTAATGGTTTAAAATATATTTATTCGATTATTGTCCCTCCACACTCACAATCCAGGACAGACTTAAGATACTACAAGTCCAAACTTAACAGTGAGGGTATGAAGTCTTATCTGGGTAGTGTCCGAGACTCCCTGCTGCGACTTGAATGGTCCTTCATATATATACATATTCAAATTTAATCCTCCCAGACGGATTGTTCTTCAATCCTCAACTTCAATAGTTGAAGATTATCCATTTTGATCCACGTTTAAAAAGGAAAAAAGAAAAAGGAATAGAGCTCCTTCTATATAAATAATTGTTCGTGCCTCTCAAGAAAATATAGGTTCCCGGGCGGAAATGAAAAATACTATTTGATTATCATATTTTAACAAATGATTCCGTCATCGACGAAAAAGTAAAAAGTGTCATTTCTTCGACACAGAGCACACCCTCAGTCTAACAGTCAAAGGTAACAGATATATTTTTTTTATAAAAATTTTACGTAGCAAAAATATAATTGCTACAACCATCTACTGTCGATGATACAAGAAAGGTCTAGGAAAATTATACCAAAAGTTATTACGATAAGAAAGCACGTAAACTATTCTTGCTATTTGTAGGAATTTTTGCTTTAAAATGACGTAAAGTTGATTTATGCACTGAAGAAATTAAGATATGTCTAGGACATACAATGGATTAAAAGCTAAGACAGAGAATAGCGAGGCACCATTAACTGGTGGGACGAAAGTAAGACAATTTTGTAGATTACCGTAATCCACCCTGGGGGGGACACCACGCCATTAACAAATCCAGTGGTGTGAGATTGTTAAATTACAGCCACTACCTGCTGTGTACTTAGCAGTGAATGTCAAAATGATAAAGAAACGGCATTTAATGATAGATCTGTCGGGTTTTGTGTTTTTTCTTGAGCCCGTCGGTGGACCCTAGCAATAGTCATTACGAGAGGAACAAATAGTGCTCTAATGAAACTGCAGGCGGACTATGAAATTCTGAAACAAATAAAAATAAATACTAAAACGCTCCGATTTACGGAAATAGATATACAATTTCATATAGAATTCGATAAGGCATCCGTGAACGTATATGAACATTTTTTTGTAAAATCAACCTTATACGCATGATTTTCAGTCGTTTTTACAAAGCAGATTATACTTGAATGAATTACATAGTTTAAAGATCGGTTTGCAAAATCAAATTTATGTGCATGAATAAAATAAATAAAAAGAACTTAAAATAAGTTCTTTTTACAGTGCATAATTTTACATTGAGCTCATACGGACGGACGGTTCCAGAGGCTGACTGTGTATCTTGATATTTTTATAAATCAGTGCTAAAACAGCACTTTCCGTGTAACAGCGTGTTTGTGGATATAATGGCATGACAACAAAATGTCAAAATTATGTATCGTAAGCAGCTTAACGGTTGCACCACAGAATTGTGTATTTTTTATTTTTATAGTATAGCCGGTTCATATATATGCCGATTCGTTGCCCTTTGTTTCTGACCACCCCCCCCTCCCTAATGTGCCGAGAGGTACCTCCCTACCCGTGCCGGCTCAATTCCGCCGCAATGTAGCATGGCACTACCTCTTGTATATAGTATTCTTCATCCTCGTTCGAACAGGAGACTGACAGAGCAGGTAGTACACTTGTGCCAGCGGCACACACTTATACACTGTAATATGTCCTGCGCAGTTAGCTAGTCTCTATGGAGATGGCTGTCGTGACCGAAATTCGGCTAGGACATTATTATTACTATTAGTAATATTAAAATAAGAAAACCAGCCAAGTACGAATCTTCGCACGCCGACGAATTTGTACTGATATGGGCCGGTTTGCATTTCCACTTTCCTCCTCTGTTAATCGCTGACACTTTTCATCTTTCCAGCTGATACCAGAGATTGTAATGGAATATTAGGAGACAAAAACAACATTTACAAGTTTAAGTGACCGTGGAATCTGCCTCGTGCCTCGCAACTTCTCGACCCTTGCGGTTGGAACCCGCCTGTGGTCTGGTTAACGAGAAGGCGTTTACCAGACTGCTTCAATGTTTCATTAAGTCCACAAACTACATATACAAGAAGTATTACAGAAGCATATACGCTTCTTCATTATATACTAGGTGTTGCCCGCGACATCGTCAGCGTGTACTTCAGACAAAATCACGTGCAAATCTTAATATTTCTATTGCTAATGTAATATTCAGGTATCTAAGCTACGACACTGATAAGTTTCACTAAAGTCCGTTCAGTAGTTTTGGTGCCATCGAGTAACAAACATCCAAACATTAAAAAAAATCGTATTTGTAATATTAGTAACATAATATTAATTTCATTGCAGTGAAATGAGATGTAGAGCGATGACTCATGTAATCCTAAGTGGTTTTTCCCAAACTTAGACATACACCTCAGTAGAAAATATCAGTAACAATGGCTTTTAGGCTTCCGTAGACAAATGATAAAAAAAACGGAACCCTTATTTCATTATGTCCGTCAGTCCATGCGTATGTCATAGTGTTTTACTCTGTGAGGATTTCTTTCTTTGCTTTTGTTGGCACGAAACATTTTTTTGGTTAGGCCGACTCTCTCTTCAATGTTTTTTTTTTGTATTGGGTAGCAACGAGCTGTGTGTGGACGTGTTGTGTTTTGGTTACCGACACCAGCAAATACCTAATTTTACCATTTTTTATTTAGCCATTTTCAATAACAGGGCCGAATTTGTTTTGTGGCGGGCCAACCTTCAATATAGCTGGATTGAATACGGCTGATAAAATTCCACGAGAAAGTGTTCGGCGTTATACGTTATTTAATAAAGCTACTTGCTACGCCTCTTCGATAGTTTCTAGTTCCCAATTTTAATAAACGCGGTCTTCCTGACATGTCGACAACAATGGCGTCGAATACAAGAAATAAAAACTATGCCTGGGAAAGCTCAAAGGCTAAACCTTCAAACCGTGGTTAGTTTATTTTCATTTGCTCTCAAAACACTTGGAATAATTTAATACTTGTATCGGTCACTATCACTGCCTAAAACTAAGATATGCAATGACGCCAGCGGCCATATTGAAGAACGTCTCGCAATGACAATCCGACTAATTGTTGGACCTCCATAAAACAAAATGCCCGTGTTTTTGTTTTTTTTTTTTAATAGAATATGGCAACGAGCAATCGGAGTCTTTTACGACATAATTACTATTCCCATGTGTTGCCCTCCTTCACCCCCCATCAATTGGCCATATACATTAATATGTAAAACAATAACTTTGGGCCACTTTTTACGTAATTTGCGCGTACGGATGAGTATGAAGTGTGCTAAACACTTATAGTTCATGTGTAGAACGCTAACATTTTTATATATTATGCATTAGATTTTATTAATCTAATGAAATAAAACGTTACCCACACTACGGTATGCTCACAATGTTAAAAGTCCTGTAATACACAATCTGTGATACTGTCCAACACATTGTGACCCCAGAATTCCCAGCGACCACAAGACAGACCTGTTCAGGACTAAATTGCGATACAAGCTCGACAGCTTTCGGAAGGATCGGCATTACCTCGCTCTAAACAGAGAGGTGTGGAAAGAGAGTAGAGAGGACTTTGCCCAGCAGTGGGAGACACCAGGCTATTATTAATAATAATCTTAATAAAAGCAGTTTCGAAGTCGAATTTTTATATGATTACGATCAAATTTCGATCTCTGGGTCGATTTTTAATTTTCTTTTTTGTTTAAATATAATTAGTAAGTTTGTTTCTTAGGCTTTAGGGCTGAGGTAATGCTTTGAGGCGTATGACCAAACTGGAGTGGTTTTAAACCGTGTATTTCCTTGTATAACATTGCGCCGCCCATAGTTATATAGCTATAGGCGGCGGAATCAATTCCTTAAAATAATTGATGTAGGTTGCTCTTAAACCCTTTAATTCCAACATTAAATATTCAGGCGAGGCGACGAAGGGGACGGTGTTATTGTCCCATTTTTATTTTCTGTATTTACGTGGATATTTTATATTATGTGTTTAGGAGCCTAATGCATAAATTAATTGGCAATTGAGGCATGGTTTCAATCCACTCGCACGTAACGCAATAGCATAGCTGTCACTGTAGGACGGTACACTGGTAGATAAGCATTGCTCACTGTCAACTAATGTCATCTCTGTGCCAAACTTTAAAAAATATTTTCCAAAACCTACAGCGAGCACTGTCAGTTATGACGTCATACTGTAGCCAAGGAACCCCTGCTTGCCATATGCCATAGGAAGTTATATGACCCTCCACCATAGTTCAAGGCTTGTCGTGGCGGTGGGGTTCATTCTGGGGTGAACCCAGGCGAAGCCAATTGAACCGAGGTGGCCGGTCTTTGTTAACTTTCTTATGGGAGGAGAGGACTAAAGGGCAGGACGAGCAGGCGCTCTTAGGGGGGTATAAAGAGCGCCTCCTCATCTTCTTCTAAGAGAGGATAGAACAGCAACAAGAGGAGGCGCTTTTGCGCACCGGGCATGGGGCGAGGAGGGCCACTTCAATCCATTGTCCTGTGCTAAGGTTAGTGGAGTTATCCTGTGGTGCGGGACAACCCTTCCACGGAGGAGGCATCGGTTCCTTAGAGGACTGACTAGCCGTCGAAGTGCCTCGATGATTTGTATTTCCGGTTCACTCACAAAAGACGGCACTGCTGGCAATCGCGGTGGTTTTCCTTGGTATTCGGCACGACTATGTGTACCGCGCTCCATCACTGGGCCTCATCCAGGGCCGGCGATGGCACATAAGTGTTTCACCGCGTCGATAGAAAAAAGAAAGGCAGTTACACGACGGCGTGTGGCCGTCACTTGGTTAATATAGGAGGAAGATGAAGAAAGCATTACTATGTTTGTCTATGTGATTTGGCATGTGCCTTGACACATGCAGACGGCCACCTTCTGTACTGTGACTGTGTACACTGGCAGAACATTTTGATATTATTCTTCTTAGTGAGTGAGGATAGTGAACACGTCAGTGTTCAGTCGGAAAAATACAAATAGATAAGGGAAGAAGAATAATCATCTGTCATATTACCATTTCTGACGTCTCTTTTGGTAGAAATGGCAAGATGGGCGAAGACCAGGCCTACGCTCATTAAATTTGTAGGTCTGGTCTCGTTCTAGTAGTGAAATATGTACAGGAAATACAATATTTAAGACACTTTGAATATTTGAAATTTATACATTTACTTTAATTTCAGTGATCAAATTTAATATTTCCACGTGGTTTACTACCAATGGTTTATTCATACACTTTGACGTTTGAAAATGCGCGCTCGTACTGAGCGGTGCCATTTAAATTATGTAAAATTTGAAATATGTCTCGTAGCTTAGTTGGTTTTAAGTATCTTTATCTTTAATGACAAATAATATATTTTCTGTTTAAAAAAAACACACATGAAAGTAACCAATCCCTTTATGTTATGATTTATTTAAGATATTGTTTTACGACAAACAAGTTAAACTTCTAACGTCGAACAAACGTCAAACGAGATTTGTTTTCGTTAAGAATACAAATTGTATAAATTCGGAACATAGCCTGTGTTTTCTTATCACGATGACGTCACAAAACAGGGGGCCGCGTTCTCACGGCTAAGCTAAAAGTATGTGTATATTTTAAAATAAATATAAAAATATATGTGTAATACTTGTGTGTAATTTAACGAAGTACACTTTTATTTGACCTTTCAGGTAATAAATCGAAATCGAAAACAATGAAATACCCTAATATGAGAACCTGTTATTAGAGCCCACTCATCAAAATGAAATTGGGCACTCAATAATGGCTGGACAATCGATCAATCTATATAATAAACAAGCGACATGTGACCAATACACGTGTACGTAACTATACTGCTATATCAAAGCACAATGCCCCTTATTGTCACCCTATAACCCCGCTCCAAAGCTCTGTGACCATTTATGGTCACCCTACATTCTTCCGTCAACATTTTCCTGCATCCTGCAATCAGAAACCAATTAACGCCTGCATCGTGAATCTACCGGAAACGGCAGAACGCATCGATCGCCAGAAAACTAACCCACATACGCACTTAGCGTAGCCGGAATTATTAATCGGGAGTAAGTTGGGACGATGGGTGGTTGTTCAGTAGGGTTGCCAATTCTTCTATATCCAAGTAAAGTACATTGATTATCAAACAGAGGAGAAACAAGTGCATTGTAAACTTAAGGTAGTATAGTTTTCACATTGATAATCATTGCTGTCTCAAAGTGTAGAATACTACGCGGAATATATACAACAGTTTGTTATAAAGCACAGGGGGTAGCCCTAGCGGTGGTAGGGCGCAGGCGCGGTCGCACGGCACACACTCCGCGAGGTTGGCTCGCGCGCTCCGGCCGCGTCCGAGCGCGATGCGGGAGATGGCACCGCGGCCGCTCTCGCCGCGCTGAAGCACCGATGCAGTGGCGTAAATTAACAAGGTTGAAGTCTTCGCCGGGCGGACAGTCGCGCGCTCGGAGGATGCTCTGCTGCGGCCGCAGGAAGGTACGCCCGATCGATAGCGCGCGCCGAAACAGGCGCCCCTCCCGGCTTCACGCCGACTCCGTTCAACGACCTAGCTAAGGCCTCACTTACTCCTAAAACATCTCTACATACATATCCTTATATACACGCTACCTTATATAAACGTTATATACATAAGCCTAAACACACCTAGTGTTCTAAATTGTAATTCATAAATAAAATTAAATTTTAACAAATTCAATAGTTGTAGTTTTGCTACGTATATCACTTAAATAACTTGTATTATACTTTACATATACTTAATTTCATGTAATCTAAGTGAACATGATATGACATGTATCTAAATTGTGTCACATGATCTAATTTTAATAATGCATAAAAATATGCCCTCAGTTTACATCAGATTTACGTTAAAGTTCACTTTAGAATAATGACTAGATAATGAATTGAAAGCCTACGACTTCCCCAAACAGCATCGTTTTCGCTTAGGGGAGATAAGTATACGGTTACTTATAAGTAGGAAAGCGAGTAAGGCTCGTGGGCTTATGACTAACAGCGTGTGTACTGTAGACTGTAGAATGTGTAGATATTCCAAAGAGGGGATTTAGTGAGATTACGTTTAGTATCCGTGTATATTATCTGCATCTCAGTTTGTCTCCATCACAACTTTTTGATTTATTTAGTATCCATTTTATTTGTATCAATGAGGAAATAATTGCCACAATTTATATCAAATTGTAATCGCTCAATGTACTAAAATAATGGCTTTATTAAATATACTTTCAATCGATTAACAAAATCATCATCAGCACGACCACCATCACCACAATATAGCTTGCACTTGTGGTGACTTTTCAATCAACGCCAAGGAAGCCACTTCCACAATTAATAGCCATCTGTAGAAACCCACGCGTACCCCCACCCCCGAAAACACCTTAGTGGTGGTTCGTAACTTATTTCTTAGTGGATCTCTGAAAGGACCTGACAGGCTTGTAAGTGACAAGTTTGTAAGTGTTATAGATTCTGATATTTAGCGACTAATCAACGGTTACTCGCTTATACATAGATTATTATTAATTCGGATAACTCTCAAATCTTCATCACAAAACTAGCATTTTCATAACATCTAGTTAGTATGTAAGTCTTAATATTTCGTATAACGTCGGGCTATCGCCATCTTGACAATGTTTTAACTTGCGCTTTGCAGATGGCTCGCTAAATGCAGAAGATTTAATTTTACTAAAGTGTCCTGAACATTTTTGGATATTTTTCAATTTTATTACCTCATATTAAGGTCCATCTTACAATAACAATACATAACTCTAATGTGACAGCTCAAACGCTTCACTAATGTGATAAGCTTTTGTCTTGGAGCTAAATGTCTCGTCATAAAGAACTTTGTGTTAAACAATTTTCCTGATTTTGATTTTGATTTTTTTTTCTAATAGATGTAAAATATCAAACGATAAGGTGTAGGATACAATAAGGTATAGGGCTCTATATTGTCAAATTAATATAAACAATTTTAAGAGGTACCGTGACGCGTGGCCAAGTAATGTAGTAGAATGTATGGTTGTTGATTTAGTAATGTAGTAGAATGTATGGTTGTTGATGTCGTCGAGCTGGTTCTAAGTTTCAGATTAGGGGTCTCAGATTTAAGATCATGAGAAAACAAAAAAAAAAAAACCAAACGAATATGCGGTACAGTACCCTAACTGGTGAATAATGAGGGAGCGCACTGCTCCGTGTACGGAACCTCCTACGACAACATTGCAGCCGTGGGTCATGTCCCATCCAGACTGGTCTCAGTTGGGGACGGTTGAAGTAGGGAGTACCTATCCTTACGGATCTAGTTTAATTTTTTTTGTTTATGCGGTGAAACGCATTTACGCGCCTTCACCGGCCCTGGGTGGGGGGTCCTGTGTTGCGTGGGGCAAGCGGCACATTATAGTTAGAGCTGTTAGTGACGCCTTTCGTGAGGTGCCCCGGAACAACAAATAATCAGGGCACCATGACGGCTAATCAATCCACTAAGGGACCGATGCCTCTTCCACGGAAGGGTTGCTCCGCACCAGACAGTGTAATAGGGTGGGGTTCCCATCCTCGTCTCTTGCACCGGTCACAAAAGCGTTCCTCCTATTTATCTTTTGTCTCCCTTTCTAATAAGAGGGTTACAAAGAGCGTCTCCTCCTCCCGCACTTTATCCTCTTCTTCTTATAAGAGGGGTGCAAAGAGCACCCCCCTCGGTACAACTGGCTTCGCCTGGGCTTTCCCCAGGCTACTAAGCCCCACCCTACGACAGGGCTTGAACCATGGGAGATCCAGTTTAACCCAGCCGACCCAGCCCTTAGGGAGCTGACTAGCTGTCGAGGTGCCTTGTTGATTTGCTGTTTCTTAAATATTTTTTGTCAAATTACATTTTTATTAGAACTAGAATTCATATATCTTTTATTTTCGTTGAGTATAAGGGGACAAACGAATAGTCGGTTCCTTTTAATGACTATTTAACCTTGTTGACATCCCCATGCCGGGTATGCAGACGCCCTTCTGCACGAAATGTATAGCTATCTCTTTGCGGCGGTACCATATGAGCGAGAGCTCCCGATTATCTCAGCCCAATTGGAGTAATAAAGCAAGGCACTACCTCCTACAGCATGGCACTACCTCTAACGAGCTTTAGAATAGAATGTAAATATATTTTACATTCTATTCTAAAGCTCGTTAGAGTTCAATGCTCCATATACGTGAAAGATATATAGTACATAAAAAAAGCTATTTACATATATGTAGCATATGCATTATGCACATCTGTGGTGGAACTTACTAGTTGGTTAATGACAGTAAAGGTCAAACGGTCGTCCTCGTATAGAACTAAAGGCCGCCTGGTTCTAGTCTAGACGTTTAATTTTATCTTGTAGTCTCCTTATCATAATTCAGCCCGACTTTGTATCGCTCACTGACATTCACACTTATAGGTCAGATTGTCTGAAGGCATAACTTGTAATTCAAGAAAGCGTTGCTATTCTTATCCTATAAATTGTGCATTGTATATCTGATTTACTAATATCAGTATTTGCATACTGTTTTTTTAAAGGTCTTCTTGGATTGCGGAAGAAAAAATTGCAAATTTTAAGACTATAACTTTAGGTTGCCCTCTAAGACCAGTAACACACCTGCGAAACCAAAATTTTAGATAAATACTAGAGTATTGCATCAATCAAGGACTCACACACCGAATGGCAACGACATCAGAAGGAACGACCATGACACATTTACTTCTGCGAGCGTATGTTAAGATTTAGTTGATGGAGTGTATTGTCACTTCTTGATGGAAATTCATATTATAACTTAAATAAAAAATGTACTGTTTATACTATTTCCACAAATGCATTGATTTAAAATACATATATTACTCGAAACCGGTCGTAATATATGTATTTTTTGTATCCTAACTATAAATTACCACTTTTAGGAATTTAAAATTATTTTTATTTGTATTTAATCACATTATGGCAAATTTTCATGCTTTTACGGTCACTGGAAAGTACTGTTTCATAATCATTTCAATCATAATCAAAATCTAAGCTAAGGTGCACATTCAGGTCCTTTTTTGGGGTAAGGATCCTTAACCAAGTTGGTCTATTGTGTACGTAGTATGTCGTACACAAGATTTATTATCCGTCTAATAGTGTGTTCACGTGACTCATCAATCGATCACACCAATAGCGTTTTAAGTACAATTGGGTTTCGTTTTTAAGCCATCCATTAGGTCAGGGGCTCTCAAACTTGTTTCAGTCCGCAACATATTAGATTATCATATCCCCGCGCGATCTAGCCCGTTAAATATACAGTAGTACGCCCATAGCTTTTTTTGTTTCCGCGGGGAAATGTTTTAAGCACTGTCACCGGTCCTGGGTGGGATTCGGTGAGTGTGTGGGGCTCGCGAATAGTCGCGTTTAGTGGTTATAGAACCACTAAATCGAATAAACACTTACTGAAACCCCGCGGGTACCGTCGGTCGCCTCTGTTGAGGTGTCCCGGATCTGTTAGCAATAGGGCACCTCGGCGTCTAGCCAGTCCCGTATATGGGGACCGTACTCCTCCACTAAGGGGGCCAATGCGACAATCTACATCAGCCCACTCCAACGTAGGAGCCGTACAATGGAGTCAGGTTCCCAGCTTGACCCCTGGTCCCAATTACGGAGGTGGCATAAGTTGCAAGCAGCGCCTTAAACAACACTCCCATCGGCTGTCTGCGAGGTTGGCCATTCTCCATATTCTCCCCTCTGGCCCCCTCTGCAGCCTCTTTTAAGGACATGACAGCCTCGTAAAACGAGGCCATCGAGTGGCACTGTGCGGCAGCGAGCAACCATGCCCGGTAAGCACCTGCGTCATGCAGAAAGTGAGTGACTTGCACCTTCGGCGCTTAGCTATGAAAACTATAGAAGTTACAAAAAAAGTGTATACAAAATGCAAAAATTGAAAAAAAAAAAAAAATTTTAGCTTCCTTTTTTCCAAAGGAATGTTAGCGGTGCCTTTGAATGCGCCACGTGACTACACAGGACGCCGCGGCGCATGGCTTGGGAACCCCTGCCTTTGGTATTTATCGGGGAGGTTGATGGATTACAAACAGAATACTTAAGTTTCTCACTTAAGCCGATTATCCGGCTGTATAGTGAAGACTTTCTGTGCCTGAAATAAAAATCCCTTTTCACGATAACAATGGCAGCCAAACTAACTTTTTATCAGCATGATAAGGAATGAGATTAATAAAATAATGTAAAATATTATGTTGGTTCCCTTTTCAGCCTCATTCTCTATAGCAGAATCTACATTTAATTTATTGTTCTTATATTTACATATAACCAGCTGACCGGACCAACATTGTTTATTGTTTAATTTCACATATTGGATATGTATAATGATCACTTATGGTTGTCTTAGCGGCGAAGTTTAACTTAGGGCAACGCGCCCACGTCAGAGAAGATACCCATAATAGAGTATGCTGGGTACGTATCTTACTTTTGGATGTGATCATTTTTGAAGGTATTTAAATTTAGAGTAATTCATTCCATTACATTTTTGATATTTATAAAATCCTTTACATTATAATATGAGTTTCTCTATAACGGTAGCTTTGAATTTATTAATCGACATATCTGTTATACTACTGGGGATTTTATTGTATAAACGTATACAGTTACCTGTAAATGAATTATTCATTTTATGGAGCCCTGAGCAGGGCACAGCGAGTTTAATTCTCATTTCTAGTATTGATATTATGTAGATCAAGATCACATTTCTACTTGAATTTTTCTATTGCAGTTTTAAATTGATTCTTAAGTGACTCCATTGGACTCATATTATATATTGCACGAACAGCCCTTTTCTGCAGAACAAAAATTGAATAAATATCAGCAGTATTACCACATAATAGAATTGTTTTGTCATAAGAAATATTTCTAGGTAATATCACTTGTGGGTATGAAAAATAGATAATAGCCGATTCTCGGACCTATTGAATATGCATATAAAGTTTGGTAAAAATCGGCAAAGTCGTTTCGGACGAGTAAAGTTACTAACATTATGAAACGAGAATTTTGTATATAAAAATAAATAAATAAGCCTTTATTGCCACAAATTTCTAAAGGCCTCTAAAGATTTCCATGCTGTTCCATCTTTCGATATACGAGTCCAAATTGGACCCACAATTTTCTTAAAATTATCTTGCCATCTTTTATTCTGTCTTCCTTTGTTTTTATTGTGTCTCTTGGAAACCATTCTGATATTTCTAGTCCACTTCTCTTTTCTCTCTCTCATCATATGACCTGCCCATCTCCATTTTAATTGCTTGTAAGTTATGTAAGCACGTTTAAATTTTGTTTTATTTTATTTATTTACTGTGTTTCTCTCCATACTGTTTTGACAATTTTTATTTTATTGTCTAGTTTTTCTGTCAGCGACCAGGTTTGGCATTCATATAATTAGCAAGACTGAATGCACGTGTTAAACGCCCTACTTTTCTTTTCATTGACATTTCTTTATTTTTTATAATTTCGCTAAGTGAATCTTCTTTTCACTTCTTTTTTCATACCCTCTTGATTGGATATTAGCTGGCCGAGATAAATGTATTCGTTTACATACCCTATTTATTTATTATTTACTTTTCGATGTCTATTTGTGAACAATTTGTCATGACTTTTGTTTTAGATAAATTCATTGACAGCCCCGCTCTTTCATTTTCTAGGTCTTGTTGTTGCAACATTGTTTGTAGACTTTTTGCATTTTCTGATAATAGAACTAGGTCGTCTGCAAAGTGTAGGTGGGTCAGGTTCTCGCCATTTATATTTAGTCCCATTTATGTCCATTCGAGGTTCCTGAATATCATTTCTAGGACGGCTGAAAATAATTTTGTTGAGATCGGATCCCCTTGGCGTACATCTCGTTTAATAGGAGACTCTTCACCAGCAGACTCTAGTCTGACTTGTGTATATACTTTGAAGTATGCGTATATATTTAGTTTGTACGCCTTGTTTGTGTAGTAACTCCCAGAGAAATGCGTGTTGTAATATATCGAGACTTTCTTGAAATAAATGAACCCCAAGAAGAAAGTATTATTGTATTATCTATATTTTTGTTTAAGCGCGTGAAAGTGGTCTATTGGTGAGATTTTTTTCGGAATCCAGCTCGTTCTCTTTCTACCACGGTATTAGTAATTCTGAAGAATATTACTTTCGAGAACACTTTGTATGCATTGGACATTATGGTCATGGGTCTATAATAAGTTATTTCTTCCTTGTCACATTTTTTGTGTGTAAGAGTATCATTGTTGATCTACTCCAATCATCAGGATTTTTTTCCGTATCAATAATTTCGTTAAATATATCTGTAAGATTTTGAGCAATTACTGGTTCTGTAGCTTTTAATAATTGATTTCTAATTAGATCTAATCCAGGCGCTCTATTTAACTTCTGCGTCTTAATGGATCCTACAGTTTCTTCTTTCAATATTTTTGGGATGGGGTTCTCATTTATAGTACTCTTTTCTGGCTCTCCCTTTTGACTATCCTACAAAGTTGGATAAAAGTCTGTAGTTATTTTTAAAATCTGGGGTCTGCTATCTGTGGTATTTCCTTCTTCATTTTCCATAGTTTGTATCCATTCTTTTTGTTACTTAATTTTTTCAATGCCTATTTTATTCCTTCTGTTTTTCTATGTAGTTTCTCATAGTATGAAATCTTTTTGTTCTCTTTCTTTCCTTTGTTCCTAGATAATTCTTGCTTAATTCTGCAACTTTTAGACGATTATCTCTTCTCTTGTTTTGTCACAGAAGTTCCTTTCTTTCTTGTAGTAATCGTTTTATTTAGAATGAGATTCCTTTTTTATTTTTTGTGTTTGTTTGCATTGTCATTGCTCTGAGTTTGTCCAGGATCTTGTTATATTTCTCCTCTACTGATATAGCATCTTTTTTCTCACTATCCACTATCTCCAATGATAGTTGAATGTTCTTAAGTATTAAACCGTCGTTGCCTGTGTATCGAATAGTTATGTTTTCGTTGTGAAAAGGTCTTGTTTTCTTTGGACGTATTCCTAGAAGTGTAGCCCGGATCATTCTGTGGTCAAAACTTAGATTATTTACACAAGAGACATCCTAAACTCTTTTCTATTGTCGACATTATATAGTTTATTTCATTCTTCCATAGACCATTAGGTGAAATCCACGTCTATTTATTTGACATTTTCTTTTTGAAGAAGCTATTTAAGATATTTTGCTTGATTTCTGGTGCGAAGTTTACGATTCTTTGCCCATTTTTGCTTCGCGTACCGAACCCGTAATTTCCTACGGTATATTCTTCTTCAATGTTTTGTGTACCAATTTGACCATTAAAATCTCCCATTACAATGGTTTTTGTGTACTGTCTCAATGGTTTTCTGTAGTCCTTCATAGAAATTTTCTATTTTTATTAGGTCTTCCTTCTTTGACGATTCTGTTGGAGCGTACGCTTGGATAGTGGGTCATTTTTCTTCACTTTCCGGTAGTTTTATATTAATCATCGCTATACGTTCTGATATTCCTCTAATTTTCTCGATATTGTTTTTAAGGTATCTCTTAACTATAAATCCTACACCACATCGGCCAGGTGTTTCTCCTTTATAATACAATATATAACTTCTGTGCTATTCCTTCTCCTAATCTTCCCATTTCACTTATCCCTAAGGTATCCCATTTTAATTCTTTTATTGCTTGCTCTAATTTTTACACTTTTCAGGGGTTCTAAGAGATCGACAGTTTATAGCTGTTATGTGGAATTAATTTGATTTGTTTTTCTTATAAGAAGGGTCAGTATGAACATTGTTTTCCAACTTCAGAGGGTCCTGGTCAGTTTCCCCCACGAGGGCCAGTCGGCTTGGAGGAGCAACATTTCTTGTTATTATTTCATTTTGATGATGGTGCGCTTCTATAGTTTTCTCCGTTTACCGATGGTTAATTGTTATTGTATATTAGCTGTAGAAGCAGAAGAGAGAGAGAGAGAGAGAGAGAGAGAGAGAGTCAGATATAATCCTCATTAGATCACATGTATTTAATTTGTTAGTGTTAGATGGCATTCAGGGTTGTTTTCTTGGTTGGGCTTTAATTTGTGGTGACAATTCTCTATTGTGTTTTCCATTGTTCAAGTTTTTATTTCTTTCTTTTGTGATTAGTTTGTCAAATTTTAAATATGGCCTTTCTTTTTACTCTCCGCTATTTGTACTTGCAGATTTTTCCTTGTTTCCAAAACTTCTCTTGTATAATCTCCTGTAATATGTTACATCTTTGAGATTCTTCTTTCATTTCATAACTTCCCTTTTCTTCCATTTATTTAGGAATGAAAGTAGTATAAGACTTGGTATAATATATAAATATAAATATTTTATTTTAAGAATACGTTAGAAAGTAATAATTAGAGAAATTAGTATGATGTTTATCGCTTAATTGAAAGTGAATTGCTAAAGTTTTAACGATTATTGATTGACCCTTCTGTTTCATTAACTTGAAATTACAGCCAGACACTTAAACGATTTTTCATGTATGAGCTGTCGTTAGATTGGCTTGATAACGCGTGTGAAACGGGCATATTAGAACACATTTTAAGTAGCAGGGCTTAACATATATGTCAACTACATTTGGATATATTTTAAGTAGTAGGGCTTAATATATATTTTAATTAGTAGGGCTTAACATGTATTTTAAGTCCATTAAAATATATTTTAAGTAGTAGCGCTCAACATGTATTTTAAGTGCATTAATTTACATTTTGGGTTGTAGGCCTTAACATGCATTTTAAGTACATTGTAATGTATTTTAAGTAGTAGGGCTTAGCATGTGTTTTAAGTACACTAAAATGTATTTTAGATAGTAGGGCTTAAGACGTACTTTAAGTACATTTAAATATGTTTTAAGTTATACAAAGTAAAAATATGTTTAGTTGCGTTAGTACAGGGGAAAATATTAGGAGTAGGCTATATACTCTATAAGTGTGTGCCCCTAAATGCTAGTCATTATTAATTGATAGTTTTGAGCCTTGCCTTCTATGGTCATTACGACGGCTTTCTTCTTTCATTTAATTATTAGATTATTCAACCTATAGAAAATTGCGTGACAGTATTTTATTGTATAACTAGCGATTCTCTCCGTCCATGCATGTAAATAACAACCGGCGAGTAACAATCAAATTGCGTTATAAACCTAAAACCCCGGGAGTTGTTTTATCCGTTGGTGAAAACCGCACGAAAACTCCTTCTGCAGATTTTGGGAAAACCCATCATGTACAGACAGATAGCTTTTTGGGACTATGTCTTATAACCTGTATAGATGTTTATGATTAGAATAAGGATAAAGTCCTCACAGCGATGTCAGTAGTACTAGCAGTCGATTAAAACGTTCATATTTTGATCGCTTCTCCGATACAATACGATTTCATTAAACGCTTGTTACTTTTAAAATGTAATGGATCTATAGCACACTTTTATAATCATAAAACATGAAAGCTTTTTTGGAATCGTTTTCGGTGGCTATAATTATGAATGCCTTGCGGATTTTTTTTATCAGAATAACTTTTAACATTGGCTTTATACTATCCCATTCGAATCTCGGCTATGGCGGCCATCTCTATAGCATCAAGACTCTTGCACGATGAGGTCTGTGCCTATGAGGAGGAGGACGATGTCAATGAGTTCAAATCAAACCACGGTACCGGATAGGAGAACTACCCGCACGTGCTGGAGCAGAGGACGGTTTCCTCCAGACAGACAGCTCAACGAGCTCCTCCAGTCCACACGATAGTACAAGGCCACCTTTAGATGACGAGCGGGAGCTGCCCCAGTACCCTCGGAAGATATTATGAATAGTTATTTTAGCTAATATTAAATAACTATCGGGATTCATCCTTCCTATCTGCGGGAAGGAGGTGTTTATCCTCCTGTCCACCACGATCTCACCTACACTATCGTCCGACGTGTCTTATAGTAATCGATGAAGCCGCACAGGACACCAATGTCAGGATAGAGTAGTCAAAAAAAGAGTCTAGTAATAAGCAGGGTGACTTGACATACGTGAAGTTCACAAGCCTGTGCGCTAGCACAAGTGCAATTAAAAGGAGAGATATCAGATCCTAAGGTCTTACGTCCGCTCCGAGGCACTGGGGTGTAACACCGTAAACCAGACTCGGGAGTGTTATTAGAATGTATAAATAGGTATACATCTCGAAGGACGAGAAATCAGAGTCAACTGAACCAACGTCTATTAATGTCCCCACATGATGATAAATTCTTATGAGTTGCCTTTCCCGTCTTTCCTCTTCCAAAGGGCTACCGGCTGCAAATGTAAAACCGAAGCTGACACTTTACGGTGGTGTCACGTGAGCGAGAGGTACCTCCCCGCCCGTGTCAGCCCAATTCGATTACAAATCAGTATGACAACTCTTACATATATCGATCGATATAGGCATTGGAAGTCACTTTTTCAGGTGATTTCAGCTCGTGTCACTTTCACGTAAAAATGCAGAACCTACGGAAATAACACATGTGTCATGCCCGTAAAACGGTTCCATGTTTTTCCAATAAAAAGGGTTTTTTCTCCACCGCCAACGCACGCCATGCATTAAAAGGTTCGAAGGGGCGCCCATGACGTCATCCAATACTCTATGACAACCCCTTTATATAAGACCCTCCCCTCCCTCGCAAATACTCGGCAGCAAAGTGCACTGAAAGGTCATGCTGCATTTAATAGCACTTACAATTTACTGTATGAAAAAAGCTGCAAAAATTGAGTGGGAGTTATACTTATACACAATGTACATAACAATTATATGAGCACAACATCCCACCATGAAATGTTAACATTTATGTACTTGTACACATGTTCAGCCTCATGACGAAATCCCAGGTTCAAGCCGCAGGTTGACATACATAATGTTTTTAATTTTTTTCTCTTTTACAAGAATAAATTCGAAATATTAACATCGTACCGATAAGTGAAAACAAACTAAGCTGAACGTTTAATGTTTAACTTATTTCATTTTATGTTTGTGAATGTTTATGTTCATATTAGATTACTATAGAACATAAGAAAGTTTAAGATATAATGAGTATAAAAGAAAGTCTTTACGACTTTAGAGATATATGTGTGTCATCAATTTTCTCAAAATTTACGAAATGGATTTCCATGCGATTTTATGCGCTCTCACCCACATTTATATATAGTTTCAAGTGAGAAACGTTGCCTATACAGTTTTTTATAGAATAGCAAACGAGAAATTGGAGCTTTTTTACGACTATCTAATACCATGAACATCCACATAATTTCTATGCCGATGCGATGCCCTCCTTTCCCGCCCGATGGGCCACCGGTTTCTCACAAACCTGTTCGTTGTATTATGTGAGCGAGAGTTACCTCCACGGTCAAATTTGTCACGTAGGACAATTTGTCACAATTTTGTCGCGTAGGAGGATGTAGTGTTATGCATTATGCATGGCACTACATCCTAATATTCAGCATGTCACTACCTCTTCCTATATGCTGATCACCATTTTCACCAATGCCTAAACTAGCCTCAATTTAAAATTTGACGGCGTATCTTTAGTTTTATATTGAAGTCACGAATTTTGCGAAATTAGGTGAATTATGTAAAATTACACTATGTCAAATTTTCCCCGAAGCTGGGGCGGTTAATAACAATTTATTATGAGCCCTGCGGTGCAAGCGGTTAACTTACACCGCTGAAATTCTAAACACATATTCCGAACAACCTCAAACGATTTTCGGTTAGGCTTTAAACATTACACCGCTTTGATCGTAATAACATTGTCTTATTTGCTAACTAGCTTTCAACGTAGAAATATCTCATGAATATTTCGTGTTGTTTAACAATTGTTTAACCCGATAATAGTATGACAGAATTCCTGATCTAAATCAAAAAATATTTGTACAACAATATTAATGTAAAACCGGTATTTATTCATTCTTAGTTCGGAGGGTAGGGGATTCGTTATTGCACTAGCATTGTTAGTAAACATGTTCTCACACAAATTATGCCCAGTTTCAAAGATTTCAAACATTTTGTAGTTATGCGAAACTTTGTAAACTGGATTAAAGATTTCTTTTTATTGCTTTTTTAGTGTAGTTAGTACTAGAGACTTCGAAATTTTGTTTGTTGTAAAAACACAAAAGTGTTGGACAATTGTTTGGATCAAGTTAAGCAAAGGTAATCTGTTATGTAATAATTATGGGAGATGTGAAATTGTGTTCTCAGAAAATGTAAGTGTGTGGTTGTTGAATTTGATTAACAATAAAATAAAGTGTTGTCACTAATTTTGTCATAGAAATATCTATTCTTTTCTAAAGCATTATTTGAACAATGGGTGGGTACTATCAGCAATGTCAGCCATCCTTCATAAGTCGTTAAGAGTACATTTTTATAATGAGCAATGGGCTACTTATCGTCGCCGTCCGATGCACATTAAATTATTCATTTGTAAATGTGTTGCAACTTCTTCATTCACCCCAAGGGGCCACTGAATATTCACTCACCGCAAGAAATGCGACTACATAACTATCAATCTTAAGGCTGCATTATGTGAGCGTGAGATACTTCCCCGGTCGTGCCGGACTAATTCGGTTGCAATGCAACACATCGTGCTAAAAAAATAATCAACTACGTAGTAGAACAAAAACAATTATAAATGTATGTATTTGTGGTCATTGAAGAGGCATTGTACATTTACAGAGCGTGGCTCAAAATATTTCACTCTACTAGTTCATAATAATTTCTGCCCACATCAAATCTCTGCGAAAAGGAATGAACAAAACCGGCAATACTGGATCACTGAACAAAATGAACATTCAACGATTGAGCGAAACGGGCTCGCTTTTATAAGGGATTTCGTACAAACTCACTGTTAGGAAAGTTTTGACTTTTTTTTATTGAAGCTGACTTTTGGTGTTATTGTTGTTGATTCCAATATCTTATTTATAATACACGCATTCATTCATTTGTATTTTCATTCGGATGTTGTGATTCAGCTTCATAGAGAATGTATATTCATAGACAAGTAGAGAATATATAATAACAATTAGAGAGAGGCTGCCATAAACAGTTGTGCAACGGCAGGCGGCCGTTAGTTGATAGAGATGGGAGCTGAGAATGTATTATTATCTTTGTGTACCTAACTTAAATAAATAAAAATATAGACAGAGAGCAAACTACATTTGCTATCTTTTTCGAGTTAGGCGGCTGAATTTCAGGCTGGCTTCCCAACTAATTCTATATTAGCTATATGTCTGGCTTACGTTAATAATTATTATTAGCGGTAATATATGATACTGGCTGAGAAATTTACCAAAGTAAAATCCCGACATATTTGGTAGAGTTCAAAAGGATAAACGGATAGACGATATAGAGAGGTATCGGTAGTGTGATAAGTCCCCAGATTACCAATAAAAATATCTGTGTACAGATATTATCATTAGTTATTATTATTATCATATTTTTTCAAGGGTTACACGAGCGTAACTAAGGGGTACGCGAACATTACAAAGGGGTACGCGAACATTACTAGGCATTAGTAATTCCACTTGCGCTGGTGTAGATCAATGCGCTACCACCGCGTGGACTCGCTACGGGAATATCCTTAGCCATGCCGTTTATGGATACTGAAGATGTACGCCCAGCACCGCAGCTGTAGTAAATCTACTTCATGTATTAGATGATTCCGTATAGAAGATAAAATATGTAAATATCGATAGTACATTTAAGTATTTTCTATAAGTAGCGTTTCATTTAACTATATTTTGTTTAATTTAATGTTTGAAAAATAAACAATTTTGCCGTAGTGAAGTAACATTGTACTCAAATGGTATTTCTTTTAACATCTTATTGTTAAATACAACAACAACTAAAACGCTGCTACTTTAGAAAGAGACGCGACAACATGACCGTCACTTTACAAGACGTACACCGCTCCAATTTGTCACAGCGTGATGGTATATAGCCTAAGACCATCCTCGCTAAATAGGCTATCCAACACCGAAAGAATTTCGTAAATCAAAGCAGCAGTTGATCCATTGGGGGAGGGGGGGGGTTTCTAAAGGAGGGCAACGTATCAGCATAGTAATTATGTGGATGACTATGGGCGTCGGTAGTCGTAAAAAGGCCCCCTATTCTATAAAAAAATTCCCTAGAATAGCGCGCTAATTCAAAAAAACTATCCAGTTTTATAACATTAGTATAGATTTACTTTGTTCATCAGGTGTGTTGTTAATATCCTAAGTGTTTCCACGAACTGGTCAGTATACGCCACTAATGATAAAATAATAACTTCAAATGACTACAACTCAAAAGCAATCCTATCGTGATTCCTTCTACTGATAACATGAACGATTCTACCATTGTTTATGCTGTTATACTCAAACATGTAGGTTTTGTAAGAGGTAGTGCCATGCTGTATCGCAGCCGTATTGGGCCAGCACGACCTGACTGGGAGGTAACTCTTGTGGTTTGTGAGTTTTTGGTGGGCTCTTGGTGGGGAGGAGGGAAGAAAGGCATTGCATTGGCATGACATCAATAATCCAGCAGCTTGGTGACATCGGTAGTCGTCAAGGGTCATTCATTGCTCATTTGCTCCCCTACTAACTATATACTAATTAAGGATCATGGTCAGGCGACCCAATGGTGACTCATGTTCTATCACAATGACACACTGAGAGATCGCATAGGACCGAATGAAGACATTAACATGAGCAATGGTGCGGGGTGTGATAGTTAAGAAGCAGATATGCCGAGCCCCAACTGTTAGACGTGTGCAGTTCTACTTGCATTTGAGTTTCTTCTCTATTTTTGATTCTTTTACTTGATTTTAAATGAAGTTGTTGTTAAATATTTGATATAATGTTGATTATTTTTTATAATAATGACGGATCAGCAATAAGCAATGAATAATAATAGAATAATATCTATGGACTTATCACAACACGTTAGCCTTTTTTTTTTTGTTGACGTGGGGAGACGCATTTACGCGCCTTCACCGGGCTTTGTGTGTGGGACTGACTCGCGGTACATGATAGTGCCGAATACCCACAAAAACCACCGTGAGTGCCATCAGTGCCGCCCTTGGTGAGGTGCCTCGACGGCTATTCAGCCCCGTAAGGGACCAACTCCACCTCCACAGATGGGGTTACCCAGCACTGCAGGACTACCCTACCGACAGGGACAGTGCAATGGGCTGAGGTTCCCATCCTCGCCCCTTGCCCCGTGCGCAAAAGCCACCTCCTATTGCTCTTACCTCCCCTCTTCTTATAAGATGGGTACCGAGAGTGATTCCTCCTTCTGATCTTTAAGTCCCCTCTTCTTATAAGAGGAGTGCAAAGATCCCCCTTGGTTTAATTGGGTTCGCCCAGATTCACCCCAGGCTACTAAGCCCTGTGCTAAGTACCGTAAGGACTTGTGTTACACACACAACAGAAATATACGAATATTATGAATATTAACGAAAATAAGAAATTTTATTATATACGAGGGTGGATATAGAAGTTCTAAGCCCGACCAGGAAAATGAAAGAAAAGTGGATCTAAATTTATTTTTATTTTTCGACATAGTTCATCTAGTTAGACACACTTCTTCCACCTGACCTGCAACTTGTTTATCTCCTCGAAAAAAAAAAAGATTCCGGAAGGTCGGTGAAATAATCGTTTACTGCGACTATCACCTTATCTTTGGTCGAAAATTTCGAGCCACCACACCACATTTTTTTTTAAATTTGGAAATAAATGATAATCCGAGGGGGCTAAATCCGGCGAAAAAGGTGGGTGGGGCAGCAATTCGTAGCCTCAATCATGGATTACAGACATTGTTTCAACCGAAGTGTGAACACGTGCATTGTCTTGATGAAACAAAACTTTCTTCCGCAACATTCTCGGCCTTTTTTCTTTTATTTCTTCCCGGAGTCTTCGTAAAAGGTTACAATAATAACTAGAACTTATAGTTTGACCTTCCGGTAAATAATCTACAAAAATAATGCCCTTCACATCCCAAGAACAGAAGCCATGACTTTGTTAGTCGACAAAACGACCGTCAGTGTAGGAGAGTCTGATCTTTTCCACTGTTTGGATTGTTGCTTTGATTCAGAAGTATGGTGGTGAACCCAGCTTTCATCCATGGTAACAAATCTATACAAAAAGTCCTCGAGATACGTCTCAAAAAGTTCCAAACAGTCTCGCGAAATTGTGTATCGAACTCGTTTTTGTTCAGCTGAAAGCAACCTCGGGACCCAGCGAGCAGAAACCTTATGGAACCCCAACTCTTCCGTTATTATGTGTTGCACCCGGCCGTAACTAATGTTGGTCACCCAGTACGAGATCACAAATTTTATCGATGTTTTCTTTCATGGTAGAGGCTGTAGGCCTTCCACTCCTAGGATCATCTTTAATGCTCTCACGACCGCGCTTAAACTCAGCTACCCACTTCTTGACACAGGAATACGATGGAGCAGACTCCCCCAAAGTGGTCACCATATCTTGATGGATGTCTTTTGGTGATAGACCTTTTTTATTGAGGTACTTAATGACTGCACGGTGTTCAATTTTCTCCATTATTGAAAATTGCATCAGATTGCTTCAAACAAATAATCACAGAAAATTTATATTGTGCAGTATCGGAATGAAACTGCGCACAATAAATCAATATGACACACTATCTAATGACTACTATCAAATGACGGTATATTTAAAAAGATGTCATAGCTCCATGTAGGTTAGGCCACGAACTTTTAGATCCACCCTAGTAATGACATATATAAACATCCACGACCTGGGCCGGATTCGAAAACGCGTAGCACGCGTACTAACCGTCACTTTACCAACTGAGCCAGCTGGTCGTCCTTCACCATCATCATCATTATCAGTCCACTGCTGGACATAGGCATCTCTCAATGAAGGCCAAGACGACCGATCTCCTGCTACTCGCATCCATCCCGGATTCGCTACTGCATGGAGATCGTCTACCCACCTGGTGAGCGGTCGACCAACACTTCGTTTTCCTAAATGCGGCCTCCGCACCAGAACCTTACTGGACCATCTGCCATCTGTTCCTCTGAGTGACCAAACGCTAGGATTGGATATGAAAATCGTATAAATATTAAATATCTATACCAATAATATAAAGCTGAAGAGTTTTCTTACATGTTTGAACGGGCTAATCTCGGGAACTGCTGGTCCGTATTGATATTTGTGTTCTGATTTGTTCATTTAGCATGAAAGACAAGTTTATATACCATGACGCCACGTCTAACAGGGCCGGAGTTATGCGAGTGAAACCGAGGAGTGATGCTGATAAAATATAAAAAAGGCAGCAGTATTTCCGTTATGGGGGTACATTCATAATTTTCTATTATGAATAATACATGTAACGGCTTCACTGCTGATGACGTATACTTCTGTTGCAGTAACCGCTGCCGTAACAGTAAACGTCTGTATCGATTTGGCTGTTTGGTGTTGCGTGCTCCACTTTTGTTCAGGCGCCGCGTCTACTCTTAGCGCTCGAGATCTCTTCAGAGTT
The DNA here is from genome assembly GCA_017140195.1 of Eumaeus atala. Taxonomy (NCBI): domain Eukaryota; kingdom Metazoa; phylum Arthropoda; class Insecta; order Lepidoptera; family Lycaenidae; genus Eumaeus; species Eumaeus atala. The sequence continues at coordinate 1,252,117 of JAFELO010000005.1, read as the reverse complement.
CGAGTTGGCACCGAATTTCATTCGACGCTTCTCATTAGGCTCGGGAGGGGATGGGGATCAGAGTGTGTGAACATTGTGCTCAGTCGAACCGCTGCGTCACCTTTCTCTTTGTGAGTACATCTTACGTCTTCAATGCTACAGTACATATACTTAGCTTAATGGTACTTTCGTTAGTGAAATTTGTGTTTGGTTTCGTTTCATAATTCAGATAGTTAATACCCCATATCTCAATATCTAAATTGCATAGTCTAATGGGTAGATTCTAACTTTGTTTGTTTGTAAGTAATCTTGGGTGATACGAATTTGTATCGAGAAAATTCTTCCACTGCTAGTGACTCAGGCTACGTTTTTATAAAATTTATTCTTTACTGTTAATGACTATCTTGTATGTACTACGTCTTAGCAGGTAAATAAATTATTATTATGATTATGATTTAATATTTTTGACGTTCAAAAAAATAGTATATTGTTAATACAAAAGTTTCATGGATACTCCTTATTCAATCACACAAGATAAACCGAAAATTTTTTTATCTATCGTTATATCTAAAAGATATATAGCGATCATAGATTATGATGATTTGGAAGCACAAAAACTACTCTTAATCTTTTATATTCTTTTTGCGTTCTATAAATCTGGTTTCACTAATTCTGTTTTCTGTGCTTTTGATATATTTTTCAATCTATTTAACATAACAG
>JAFELO010000005.1:1226307-1249249 GCA_017140195.1 Eumaeus atala | reverse complement strand
CCCCCCCGAAGGCCTACTCACAAACGACACGAAACGCGGCACTGAAGATGTCACTTTATGGGGGTAATATGTGAGCGAGAGGTACCTCCCCGATCGTGCCGGCCCAGTTTCGTTGCATGGGACGGTGTACTGGCTATGCATTACACTATCTCCCTTTATACAGAATAGCACTACTTCTTCCTAAAATCTATCATCTGCCGTCAACATATAATTGACGCATGTATATTCTTGTTATTTAGTACATTTTGGTAGACATCATAATCTTGTAATGGCCAGTTAATAGATAATGTGGTGATAATGAGCAGGATAATGCGGGAAGCAAACGTTAAGCTAAGTCCGAGTTAATCTGCGCTGGATCCCGCCCGCCCTGTGACTGATTGGTCCTGCTCGAATATCGCACTCATGTCGTGATAATAATGGACGCCTCAGGCCAAGCGTATTATCAAGCATGCCATAAGGGCGGGTTTCCATTACACATGTTAGCTGTAACAAGCTAGTAATGGATTCTTAAATAAGCACTTAAGTATTTGTTATTTGAATAGAAATAGAATTATCCGAAGTTCTTCACTTGGCGCGTTAGGGAAAAATGATGGTAGTAAATTTTTTCGATGCGCGCTCATATGGTTACGAAAAAAATAGTCAAGATTATAATATTTCAAAAAAAGAAAGTGACCATAGAGCGTTATAATAATAATTTCAATATAATAAATACCTTTTGTACTATGATTAGAATAGTTTTTTCTACAAACGATACTTTTGTAAAAAAAAATGTACTTCTGTTTGTTTAGTTTCTTTTTATAGAACAGGATGCAAACAAGCAATAGGAGTCTTTCTACGACTACCAATGCCCACGAACATCCACATAATTACTATGCCGTTGCGTCGCAATCCTCCCCCCCCCCCCGGGCCACCGGCTACTCACAAACAGCACAAAACGGTATTGTGTGAGCGAGAGGTACCTCCCCGTACGTGCCGGGCCAATTCCATTGCCTAGTAGGATGTAGTGTTATGCACCATGTACTACCTCCTCCTATGCAGCGTGGCACTACCTCTTCCTCTAATGAAATAAAATCCTCTTTACATATATGTACATGAGTACACACGCACATGTTTCTGGAGCAATCCGCTATGCGTGTATATGAATACAAACACGCTAGTATGTAGATAGTCAAATATACGGCCCGTAGTAATGTTTTGTACTCAGTACTGACTAATTGTAAATCTGATTGTGACTTCAATTGAGTCGTTTATAAATCGCATGGTTTCACCGGTTACTACTAAAGTGTCACAGTGTACTTATAACTCGCTTAAGTATCATCTAAATGATTATATTAACTTTTTCGTTTCCATCATAGATTTTTAATTATTGGCTAAATTCGAAATTGACGAGCTAACAACGTCGCCATGCAATTGATTTCTGCATTTATACAACTAAAATTAAGTAGAGAGTAAACAGATATTCCATCATTATTAATTTCAAGGAATTAAAAGATCTTTTTTAAATTCTTTTCATTGTATATTCATTCCCCATATTGGAATTGCTAACACCATAGGAAATAGTGCAACCATTAAATGTGGTTTGTAATTTATATTGAGGTTTTTGTTGTGTATGCTTTTAAAAACACTGTCATTCAAGTGTACTTTTTAAACTGTTACTAATAAAAAAGTATTGTTATAGCTATATATTTGACAATTTTCTTTTTAAACCATACGTACGGATAACTGTTACAATTTTTGGGTACCTACCAGCGCCCATAAATATCTGCATAAACTTTTCTCCGCTTACTGCGCTCTCATGATATCCGTCTTATATAAGTGAGAGTATATCTCACTGGACGTGCCGGACAGATTCGGCAGCAAAGCAGCAATAACATTTCACGTTACTCTTTTAGGCACGTGCTCTACGTTCAAACCTTAACGTTAATTGAAAAACGGAACTACATAGTCTCTATCACCACAGTATCCCTAGAGTATTAATTCCAAAAGTGGACAGCCCCGGTGATGGCAGCTCTTGAGCTAAGCGTTTCGTTTATGTTGGCAATTAGGATATAATTTGATCGTGGCCTCACGCCACCTAAGATTTATTACCAATAAAGTATCAGAGGCTGTGCTAATATCAAATTTTAAAGGAATAAATTATGGTTCGCTTATGTTCCTACGTTTACGTAAGGCTATAAAATGGCTAAGAGTTATTTGTTTCTATTAAAAATCAATGATAAAAAATATACACTTTTGTTTATAATATTTTTTAAATTAAACATTCATTACGGCTTGTCAAGTCAACGTGTAAGTTCATTTAGGTACTCTTATAGGTTTCTCATCACGAAAATTTGTTAACAAATTTACACACAACTTACAGAAGAACCAGCTAAGTGCGAGCCGAACTCGCATACAGAGAGATACATACTAACGGATATTTTTTATATGTTATAGGGAACAAACGACCAGTCGGTGACTTTTCATGCTTACCAACGCCCATAAACATTCACATAATAGTTATATAAATGCGTTTTGATGGCTAAAAATTGTGATTAATCTTTTTTATTTATGCTGTAAAAGGAATAACTGGATTAGGAAAATTTAAATATCTAATTTATATAATTTAGTAATTTATATAATTTAGTAATTTATATAATTTAGTAATTTATATAATTTAGTAATCTTTAAATCTTAAATTGTTAATTATGCTTCTTTTTTTGCTAACTTACGTGCCTTCGCCGGCCCTGGGTGGGGTCCAGTGATCACGCACAACTGGACCCCACCCTCGGCCCGCGGAGGACACAAAAACCACCGCGAGTGGCCGCCATTGGCGAGGTGCCCCGGAACTACAGAGCATCAGGACTGCTTGATGGCTAGTCAGTCCCCTAAGGGACCGACGACTCCTCTACAGAAGTGTTGCTCCGCATTGCAGTACATCCACACCAACTCTGGGACAGTGCATTGCGGTGAGGTACCCATCCTAGTCCCTTGCTCCGTGCGCAAAAGCACCTTCTCTTCATGCTCTTTGGCAACCCTTTTATTATAAGAGGGGTACAAAGAGCAGCCCCTCGGTTAAATTTTCGGAGTTCACCACGACAAGGCTTGAGCCCTGGTGGGGAATTGTTCATATTCCTGCTCAGCATGTGACAGGATTATTAGTTACTTTGAAACTACGCAACCGATTTTATGCACTTTTCTTCAATTGATTGAGTGATTCCCGAAAAATCCCTTTTTTGTTGATTACACCCTCGTAAAGTCGGGGCGGGTAGCAAATATATTATATTATATAACAAAAATAAAACAAAAAGACTTTTAGTTCCTACCAAACTTCTAAAATATAAAAAATTGTGTTAGTATTTATATCGAAAGAATATTTAACAAAGTAAAACACCTACCTTATAAATATTGTTAAACTTAAGTCCTAGTAATACATTTCATTAATAATATTTACTTAATTCTTATTTCTACGCTTAGCAGCGGTGTGCCGATGATTGTAATATCACAACTAAAGTCGAGCTGCATAAATACACAATTAATTATAATGCTGTTTTATTGCAGTACTTGTTACCGTGCATTTCTTACTGCCGCCTGTTTAATATGAACTTGTATTTACTGCGTCGAAGTGCAGTTACGCAATAAAAAGTATTATTATTGCGTTTTGTAGCTCAGTATACACGTTATTGCAAAACGTGGGGCGCAGAAATTCAAGACTTGGTTTTATGGTCGCGAGATTTAAAAGTTCAAACACATCACCCAATTTTTACTGTTTACGGCAGCAAACGAGCAGGTGGATCGTATAAACTATTTACACGGATATACATCGTATAGTCGTTATGGAAGAGTTTCTTTGCCTTCCCGTCACCTGTGCAAGGGGAAACTCAAAAGATACACGACAGAACAGATACACTATTCGATGTCATTATGCCCGGTCGTGCTGGCAATTAGGCCAGCACGACCGGGCATAATGCACCTCAGCAAGGCAGCATAGCTTTACCACTAACAGGTATCGCATCTAAGGTATTACGTCCCACAAAATAGACGCCACACAAATTTTGTTACTTCTCTTTGCTTAAATTTTGTATTCACGAATATTATTTACGAACGACAAGTTATTGCATTTGACGGTTCATAGACCATTTCACTATCGCAAAACACTTAAACGACCACTTGAAGTAAACAGAAAGTAAGTTTAGAGCAAACTGGAAAGGAATAATTAAATCATGTCAAGTGGAAAATATTCGTAGTGATTCAGAAATATAAAATCGATTGATAAAGGCACTCTTGGATGAGAACCAACGTTTTCCATTTAAGTGAGTAACTTGCACAGGGCGTGGCTGGACGCCGCTTGCAGATGGTCCTAATGAGCTCTCGCTCGTTACATTGTGATTGGTGCTCTATTTACGTGGCCCTGGCGTTTATTTTGCATTGTAACGATTGCAAATATTCTCGCAGAAACGCGTCATCTGCAAGACGCCATCGTAAACTAATTATTTTCTTTTCGCTATTTACAAAGAAGTAATCTTTATGGAGTTAGTTTTCCACAAAAGACGCATGGGTGATGGATGTGCGTCGTATTATTAGCGAAATTAATTAACAACAGAACTAAAGCGACAACAGTAACAACGAGTTCTTACGCTATGCTCCTGAGTGGAAGAGAGAGGGAGAAGCGACATTCTCCGTCTCTCTTCTCTCTATCCTTGCAGATTTCTCATTGTCGACACTCCACATTCATTTTATACGACACACCGGACTTCGGTTTCGGTCAGTACCCGATCAAAATTATTTTAAAAAATATTTATCAGATGGGAAAATGGCCCAAAAACACACTACCACATTGTACAAACTGTCTGTCTGTTCGTAATTTCTAGCTTTACTAGCCACGCGTGAGCTACACCCCCTTCGTTAGTGAGTGGGGTGAGGGAGCCAGGTCGCCTCTGCTAAGATGATAGTAGTTACTTTAGCTAATCTTAAATAATTGTCGGGATGAACCTTTAGCATCTGCTGCGTGAAAGGAGGAGAGTCAGAATCGATCAACCCCCTTATCGAACACAATCTAGACCGTCGCCCGACGTTTCTTATAATAACCGATGATGATGCACTGAACACTTCCAACGGCATAGAGCAGTAAAAAAGAATGCTGCTAGCAAAGTTGGAAGAGGTGTTTTAACTATATCTTAAATATTACCTCAAATTATATTAATAAGATTACCTTTAAAATCACATCAAATTCCATAGTTTTAGATAACAAATACATAAAGAGATAAATGGACAAAATTGTTTCATTTTTATTAATTGTTAATGGTAAGAGGCATTTTTATTGGGTGTTTATTGTTGTTGCACATACTAGTGGCGAATACCCACTAAAACCATCCGATTGCCATCAGTGCCGTCTTTGGTGAGGTGCCCTGTTATAAGTCATTTAAGGTCACCTCGACGGCTAATCAGTACCCTCCTATGCAAGCCTTGACGTATGCTAGGGAAACTGGAAATCTTGGATATCATAACAGGTTATGGAGATGAAGCCGCGTTCTTTCCTCAATCAATTCAGTAGATCTATCCTTCACTTCGATCACTACATTACAATCCGAAATATGACAAAATTTTAAAGTATCCCTAACTCCATTTATGTTAAGACACAATTCCTCTACCGGTACTACTAGAAGTTATACTAAAAATAAATATGGATACTAATAACTTGAATAAAACACTCTATTCGCTCGTCGATAAAGGCCTTAAGCTAAATGTATGAAGTTGGTAAAAGCATTAAGTCGACGGCCGCCAAAGTGCCTCGTGATTGGGCGCTTTAAGTGACATGACTTTGGAGATTTTCATCAACTTTCAAATTCGTCTTTTGTGTTATATTTTGTGTTCGTTTGACGGCCGATTTGCGCACTGGTAAATTAAGCGCGTATGCCGCAAACGTTACGCCAGAAGTCGCGTTTGATTCCCGCCTAGGTCAGACGGCTACGTGATGAACGTAATTCTAGTATAATAAGAATTCAATAGTGTAAACTCTCTGAAAGCCACTTCTAGTTAGCGACCTTCAAGCTATTTTCAATATCCTGGATCCAGACCACCCTGTTATTCTAGCTGGTGACCTGAACGCCCAACACATAAACTGGAGTAGTAGGAACAGTAATTAACATGGGACTACCGTAAAAAAAATATTGCCGATGATCAAAACGTCACTATCAATGCACCGTATACACCGACCCGTTAAGCTCACGCGAACGCGCGGAGTATACACCCTCCCAGCATATTAGATATTTCATTGTTCGAAAACGTCTCACTCGCCATAAAGATGGCTGAAACGTTACACGAACTTAGCTCGGACAACAGACCTATTTTAGTAGAAATAGGTTACAATGGAATCAGAAACACAGATAAAATTACCAAAAAGACCGTCGAGTACAGACTACTGAAAGAAAAGTTTTGCAAACTTCAATCGAGTGACCTCGATATCATTCCAAATGTCATAGACGTCCAGGCCACTATCGTGGCCTCATCAAATGGAAATAAAAAAGAGACATAATGACAAACTCACACACCACTTACGGAAAAGAGTCCGGAAAGGGTTTGTTTAAATGCAGAAACAATATAACGCGATTTTAGAGAGCTCTAATAATAACAAACAAATCAAGACCTCGTCTTCCAGCTGATTTGTAGGGCAAATCAACCCCACCCGTCAGAGGGAGGGGGGATGAGGAGGCCGGCTCAGACAAGCCAAACAAATAGACGAGCTAAATTATCATTATCCACGTTCCGCAACATTAAACGGCATCGTGCGCGCGCCGTCCCACTAGTGTGGGGAGGGGGACCGCTTCCCCCTTTTCGGTCCCAAAAGTAATCAACATAGCGCCCACAAAATATTCCGGTTCATCTCTTCCCATCTGCGGGAAAAAGGGGGGTCTCTCCCCCTTTCGTCTACCTAAAGCTAGAAGACAAAAAGTCTTCGTTAGATCCGACGAACTGTAGGGGCGAGGGCATAAAGATTCACCCACAGTAATAGGTCCCTCCGCAAAAAAAAATCTCTGAAATTTATAAAAATTAATAATTATTAGCATGTATTTGTCATACCGTCATAGTTTGTAGCCTATTCCTCGGTAAATTGACTATTCAACACATAAATAATTTTTCAATTCAGGCCAGTAGTTCCTGAGAGTAGCGCGTTCAAAGAAACAAACAAACTCTTCAGATTTACAATATTAACATATACATTTCTTTTATATCAGACCTATAACACAATTCTCACGGTATGCAGACCAGACTAACGTGATGTAATAAGTCCACATATTATTATAATTATTTGTTCATTCGTATCATCCGTAAGCGGACTTACAGACAACTAGCAATTTAAAGTACTTACATTAAATGTGGCCTACGAGTAGACAGAGCATTATGGTGACTATCGAAGCCCATAGACATTGGCATAGTTGTGACAAGACGTGTTGACCGCATAACTGTGACTTTGCAATATGTGGTCCCTCCTCGTGACTAGTGCTATTAAAATATTTTCGAACTAGTTTAATTTTATGTTAACGATGTAAAACATGTTTGTTATAAAGGTCAACTCACTTTTCACTCTGCTTCATATAATAATAACTTCTTATGAATAAAATGTTATTATATAGCGTAGTCATAATGACTCATTTGGGTCAGTAGTACATTTCATTCAAAGCCATGTTAGTAGTGCCAGTTTTATTTTTATTTTCTTTAGATTCACTAACATTACTAGCAGGCTGTACCGTCTTTGCACGGATTTGTTTTTGGATCGGATTTGGTAAATATTCATGGATTTACAAAAATAACGTAAACATTTCACGTTCCAATGACAACAAATTAAATTTGTGACGGAATAACGTCTCGCGACAGCTAGTTATCAATTCTTTTTCAATTCAATTTCATTGATGATTTTTTTCAACAATTTGGTTACATTAACGAAATTCTCATAATGTTCAAAGCGTTTCAGAAAATGATGCATAGCCCACGTGAATCATTGATAATGTAGGATTTCAATAGTATTTTTTTTTTCAAATCAGTCCTGTACTTTTGGAGCCCATTCAACACATACCAACAAGTAAAGAAACAATCAAAGTCAATATTAGTATTGATTACAATTATAATAAAACTACTTTACGGATTTTTATTGCGGTTTAACTATTTAATTAGCCCGATGTTTCAGAAGCTTTATAGCAACCATTGTCGCGGGTGGATAGAGATGACGGATGTCCTGACGTCATTAGTTATTACAAGTACTCGAAGAATTTTTAGTTGTTCCGATTGACGCAAACAGTACCGTATCTTGCTGTCTTGAGTGTTATGTTTTCTTTTTGATTTGATTATGTTTACCGCTGGGTCCCTAGCAAAGGGAAAAACCCAGCCATCTTCTCTATTGAAATTTGGATATTTTTTTTATCAAATTAAATTCAATTAATTCAATAAAAAAATTTTTAAGCCGCCAAGCGAGCTTCAATAATAACTTCTTTTTACACCCCAAGATGAAATGCGTCAAAGTAGTTTTATTGTAATATTGGATCCACTGATTTTTAGTTACATATATCTAGAAAGTACTAAGTACAACTTTTAACATATAACAGATATTTTACAATATCTCCTTCTCTTCAGGAGAGAACTCGGAAGCGCTATCACTAAGGTACTCTCGAAACTTCGATCACAACGTTGAGTCTTAATATATTCTAGAGTGCTTTGAAATATTACTCAACAGGCCCGTCAATATTTTAACAGCTTTATCAGTTTTATTAATTAGACATTTAGCAATATATTTCGTGGAGTTTCAGTTATGAAAATGAAAACCTAAATTTCTACACATATATCACTTTGTTGCCTATCTGTGTGTGTGTTCATGGCACTTTTCTAAGGATTGCATAGAAGGATCAAACTGATAATGTCGGATATCTATGACTGTAATCTTTTGAAGGTCACACTTTATAAGCGAACACCAAAAGACCTTTGACCCCATATTTTGACCAGAGTTTCGTAATCAGGTTATTAACTTAGTCAAGTCCTAAACATAAGTTTAAAGGGTTACCTCCCAGTGACAAAACGATAATATATAACTGTACACTGTAGATGACAGATGTAGGGTACCTCAGTATAGGCGGCCGATGGCATCCGCGGCGTTTTAGTGAGTATACGGTAAAGTCGCGAGTCCCACACACCCATTGTAGCCAAGCCAGGTCCGGTGGCGGTGCATAAATGCATTTCCCCGCGAAACCAAGAAATAAAAGATAAAATAATTTACAAAAATAACTTTATCAATTTAAATATCTTGTCATCCTTGTAGGAGTATACATGGTGCGTGATTCTAACTGGCGCTCGGTAGGTCTTTTAAGCTTTGCAGAAAAGCGGAAGTCACCTTATGGCAAGCCAATTCACATAAGTATTTATGACAGAATATTTAGATATGTCACGAGGACAATATATATAAATATCCTGTACAAATGTGAGTCTACGTCTATGCATGTCCAGTGCTTCTACTAAGTGTTGCTTTAAAGAGGTATTAAGCAACACGCGGTAGAATCATTGGAGATCTCACTCTGTGAGGTATATGAGCCATGATGTTGCGTTTCGTGCGGTTTGTGAGTAGCCCGCGGCTCGTTGGAAGGGAGGCGAAAAGAAGGGCAACGCATTGGTATGACAATAATAATACGGATGGCTGTGCGCGGCGATAGCCATCAAAAAATTATACGTTTGTCCCCTACACTATAAAAAACATATTAACCTAACACGCTGTTTCTCCCCTACTATATGAAACAAAAATATACAGTTACGGGAAATCTCTCTCTGGCTTGTCTATGGGTACTTAGATTTAAAAAAAATTCGTACAGATATTGAATAGAAGGAGGCGCAATACTTACGTAGTTTTACCTAGGTCTGGGGCTACGCGACTGTAAAGATAACATAAAACTGGTGAATCATTGGAAAATTATTTCATCGGCTTCGTAAAAATTAAAACATTAATTTCAAAACGTAGATATAAGTTTAAAGCAAAGGATATTTCTCAAACTGGTACCTCAATGATTATACTCGTATCAAGCACTTTTCACCTGACTGCATCAGAAGAAGAGTAAACTTCTTCCTTTCATTTTGATATACGGGGCAAACGGCAATCAGAGGCTATTAACGACAACCGACGCCCGTACACATCCACACATTTGTCATATAGAGGAATTCATCTCTTTTCTTTTTCTTCCCCAACGGGTAACCACAAATCACACGAAACGGGATAGCATAGCTTTTACTTTACGGTGTGTCATACTGCCTATACCTGTCCAGCCCTGCCTCCTCTAGATTCATAACTCTTTTCATACAGACACGCCGCTTGCGAAGACTCTTGACATCTTCGGACAGTACCCGATAAATCTAATCATGGTATGTCAGTTTTGGTCTTCTCCGATACCTACAACCTTCACATTGTTCCATGTTCATCTGTTATTATTAAAAAGTAAATTAGAATTAACGATTTTCACCTTTTGTACCTTTTAAAATTAAATTTATTTTATTAGCTACGCCAACGTAGTACAAGTTCATACAAGGTTAAACAGTGTAAAATCTGCTGGCCATATATTTAGTCGCATGCATGGTCTGGAGAACGTTTGAAGAATATATTTGGAACATGGTAAGAAAATCATTAAAAATGAATAGGAAAATCTCAATGTTACAGGTTAGACAATTGACCACACGGGACTGTCGGGACACTAAAGTTAAACTTAAATCATGGAATATACAAAACCATCCCTTTTATCTGTTCTCATTATAAGAAAAAGTGTTGTGTAAGTTGCATAACATCGTAGTTATTTACTCAAGTGAATTTATTGAACTTCCACCAAAAACAATACACTCCATAATATGTGTTTGTTTTTTGTTACAATTTTCATCCAACCACAATACTGTACTCTTAAGAGTTAGCAGAAATAAAGAATGATACAAATAACTAAAATCTAGAACACAATATAAAATGTCGAAGAGGGTTAATAAGGGTCGTGTCAGTCTAGACTGGCGCCGACATGACGCTTAGCACGAAGGCTGTGACGTCACCGCCTGTCCCTCATCTGTGTGGGTGTATCTTAAACAACGACCCCACTATTTCTATGACTTGTATGGATAACACATTAATGAGACATTAAATTAAATAGGCAGTTGAGTCCAGCATTACAGCTGAATAAGTTCAGCACGACCAGAACCTCTCACCCAGATGAAACAATTTTGCTGCTCCATTTCGTGCGGTGATTGAGCGTTCGGTGGTAAATGGTGGCATGGGACTAAGGCTGGTAACGCTGTATAAAATTTTGCATTATTTTAGATGACAGTTTACAATAATTTATTATTTATTATATTTATGCTATGTATATATAAGTAAATTTATTTATTATTATAAATAATTACACTTGAGTATATTTTATAACGTATACTAGTGGAACTGCATAAGAATTATGAAAATGTGTGCATATTAGATATTACATGCAGTTAGATATTACTTTTGTGTGCAACCATTGATGCTCCAGAGAAGGGCACGACTAGGGACGTACAAAGAGGTACATCTTATTTGTGTATTTGTGTAATAGTAGTTACAGCTTTGATGTCATGTTTCATTACATAGTTTGAGAGGTTATTAGTTTACGCATTCATCGCAACTACATAGCCTTTCATTATATTGGGTCCACTGGCGTAGTCATTGAAAGGCTCCGATTGCTCGTTAATACTAATCTATAATATATATATCGTAATACTATAAAAAAGTAATAGTATATCCTAGCGAACTAGTAGTCGGAGATTTTTGAAGATAACCAATAGGTGCCCATAGACATCTGCATAATAGTTATGTATATGTGTTGCCGTCCTCTCAATTTGTTTGCTGTTCAGCATACGTATATATAACATACTTTGTACGTGCAGCCTGACTTTACCAAATACTGAATAGTGTTTAGGACCATAGTCTACCATCAGTGACGTCTACTCTGTGACGAGGTAACAAATATACAGACTCATACATTAAAAATGTTACAAAAATAAAACCTATTCTTGCTGTAACAAGTAAATCATTCCACGAAGTGGATATTCCCTGTTGTAACAAGGAAACCATTCCACGAAGTGGATAAGTTTTATTTTGGTAACATCGTTAATGTGTGAGCAAACAAACGAAGACCCAAATCAAATGCGTATCGAGGGGCGAGTATTGAATTTTTAATAAATTCTCTTCTGGTCTCAGGGAAATGTGGGTCACGGCCTTGAGTTTCGGATGCGCCATGGGGTGGAATAGGGTGAAGTTAAAGGGCGACAAATGTTAAGGTTTCTGTAACGGCCATTTTAATTATGAGTATAAAAATTGTATAAAAGCAGCTACAAATTTTTTTATAATTTTACGAACTGCTTGCCATCTCGAAAAATTCTAAATAAATAGGTTTTTTGTAAGGTGTAAAGTGTTTAAATATGATATAGATATATTAGATATCTGTGCTTACTACAGTGAAGCTGGAAGGGAAACCTTAAATAGTCTTTTGTTTCAATAAGTTGTTGGTGCATTCTCTCGATAAGACCTCTTTAAATTTAAAATTTTGTGTACTTTTATCGAGATAATATTGGAATAAAGAACACTTTTGATTACAAACATTTGTTCACGATTCCTTTGCATCATTATCCACCGTATATTCTATACTGAAATATAGGTTGGTAGGTCACGGAGGAGCATGAAAGTCGGTCGTTATTTGCTGACAGACAACTGTGTCAGGGTTTACTTATATAGATTGCATCTATTGTACTAGAACTCTAACGGCATTCAGATTAAATTCTATAGTAGTAATTTGTATTTCAGTTCTTTTTAAGTATATTATCTGTAGAACTTTTATTTCCATTGTTTATTTGTAAGCTTTTAATCGTGTAAGCTTCGGTTCCGTGGAATTATCGTGATGAATACAAACTTTATTATCGAGATCAATTGTTAACATTATTTTATTCCCTCTTCCAACAAACATACATAGAGAACTTCATTTGATAACAGACATGGTGAGAGATGAACTTGAGATATTTGACTCGACTTCACAAACTACCTCCTCGTTTATTTGAACAGTTTCTGGTGAATCAGTCCCACTCAGTAGTAAATCTGAGAATTTCGATATCGGATATTTTAACACTTCAACCACAAAATTCATACAATTCTTTTGCGACGTCAACCTCATTACTTAAAGATACATGCACGATCAAGCATCTAAAAATGTTGAACGTTTTTCACTGCATTTGGGGAAAAACATGTAACCTTATAAACTTACATCTGTGGTTACTGGCAATGTGAAAATTACTTTACCGTCCTGTGGCACCTAGAGGGATGGGAGTATACCCATCCTCACAGACCTCACAAGACGAGAAAGCAAAGCAGCATTAGCACTACCTCTTCCTTTGTTTATTCTTCATTGTATCCTTTGTTAGAAAGTAGTAGTGCCATGCTGCATTCCAGCGGAATAGTGCCAGCCGACCGGGGAAGTATACCCCGCTCACTTGATACCACCGTAAAGTGATGCCTAGGGGGCCGATTACATGGCATAGGAGGATGTAGTGTCATGCACTATCAATGACACTACTTTCTTATATGCAGCATGGCACTACCTCTTAGAAATATGATACAATTATATTACCAAGCCAAGACGGCATCACCGAGGAGGTACCTCTATCTCGCAGCGAGTTTGTGACAGGTCAAATGATACTTTGGGCGGGATGGGTGCAATGCACCCGTATAACCTCTTGGTAGGAAAGGCCTTGATTGTTTGATGAAGTAATTTATATACTAGCTACTCGCCATGGCTTTGTCTGTGAATAACAATTATAAATTTAAAACGGATTTTCAGGTAAATCCATTGTTGAAAGCCCTTGAAACTCCAAACACCACAATGTTTTGTTTGTTTCGCCTGTATTATAATTATAACTGGCGATCCGGTCCGGCTTCGCGAGTGAATAGCAGTGGCCATCAAACTATACGTTAAAACCTTTCTCGGGAATCGGTCTATATATGGGTGGAAACTGCATGAAAATCTATTCAATAGATTTCAGTAAAATTGAACACATAGACGTCGATAACTGTTGTGGACTTTATTTTATAACAAGTATTTCAAACCTGAAAAGAGATGTAGGATTTTCCTCCCGCGTTTCTGATACTAGTTTAATCTTAACTATGCCACAAATTCGAACTTTTCCGGTTTTTTTCCTGGTGCAGAGGCAGTAAGAAGAAAGTTTATACTTTCGGCGTAGGAAGGATAAATAGCGAATCTTTAGAATATTGAGATGCTTAGAGTAGAGTACAGCGTGTGAAATAATCTCACTAATATCTTAAAAATCGAAAGTTTGGCCATCCGGATGGATGGATGTGTGAATGTTTTTTATTCAGCCACAAAACCACAGAACGGATTTTTATGGAAGTTAGCAATATTGTAGTTTATGTAACCAGAATAATACATGACTTATTACAATGGAAGTACTTTTACGTATTTTATCGCGGCTTATTTCATAATTCAACTATCCCGATGTTTCAGAAGCTCCACAGCAACCATTTCACCCGTGACCATGGTTGCAGTAAATCTTCTGATACGTCGGGCTAGTTAAATAATTAAATAGACCTCGATAAAATCCGTAAAAGTAGTTTTGTTGTAACGTGTAACATTCTCGAGAACTTAACATCAATACATGACTTATTGAAATACTAACTATTGCACGTCGTTTTGTCTGTAGGTCACACAGACGGGTTCGCAGGCAACAAGTAGTAGGTTATACTTTTAGATCATTCGAAATATATTAAAATCGTGCAGCCAAGTTCACAATCAACATTGATTTATTTTAGAACGATTGGCAATTGTAATTTTTCTCATTAACCGATATACAAACTAAGATCATTATCATTCCCAGTCTACTATGCACCCTTGAGTGCAGCGAAGGTTGCGGCGGTGCATTGACACCGACAACCCGCCCAAATACGGTGTGAGGTTTGAATAAACGCCGTAGCCGTGGGGCGGGGTGTTTCGCGAATGGCGGGTTATAGCTAGGTAGTATTCAGCAACAGGTGCTATGCGCGTTACGTAAGCCTGGCGGCGCGCGCAACTCATTCAGCCAAGTAGTACGGATATCGATTAGGCGTACGCCCCCCATCGACCTGGCAGCCGACGGTCTCTTGTGTATTTAAACAGAATATTCCGGATTGTTTACAAATTATATTAATATATTCTACAATAAAGAGACGAAAAATGTCTCAAATGTACTTTACTGATAATTCCTTTCGTTGCATTGCGACAGAATTAGCGAGCGCTATGTGGTTTCTTCAGTTATTATATCTAAATTTAGTAACTCAAAAAGCGCATTGAATGCGACACTTTTTGACACTATCATGTAAGCGAGATGCACTGAGATTGGAGGAGTTGGAACACAAACCCCAGGAGTCAGCGCTGGTGCAGGACACGATACAATTTTATATATCTGTTAGATTAATTACGCTCGATAATGACTAATCACACCGAACTGTAATGAAAAAGAACCTATTGCCTGATTGGAACCTGTTCTAAGGTTTGAGAAGTTTGCAACACAAAGTAGGTCGTGCTAATTTGTCGCCATGTGCCGTTTTCTTGATTTCTCTCTCTTCAAGAGAAATGAATTAATCGTCACTTCTCTTTTGTACCAAAACCGGTGCTTTATTCTTGGCTGATTAATTCTTCAACTTTTTTTTGCCGCACTTATACTTTCATTGTGCGAAGTATCACATATATTGTAGGCTTTTTAGAGTTTAGTAAAATAATATGCGGATCGGGTGAAAAAGCAACGTTTGAATTCGAGCATAATGCTTTATCGCGCTTACGTCGCTAACATATCCTGTTCAACTATCACTTTCCTAACACGTTTGGATTGACTTTTCTTTCCAGTAAGCACCAGCTGAGACCCAGTTGTATTTCATTTAATTTTACAAGATTATTTCTTTTGGAAAGGAAAGATATCTTTCTAGTCTAATTTAGATGTATATGGGCATTGGTAGCCACTTAAAGGCTCATTTTCGCCCTCACGATTGAAAAGGACACTTATTTTTGTATCCCCGGCTACGCTCGTGAATAACAGGAACTGAATTGCTTATCTTAACAAATTATGTACTGGAACCTTCCTCGGAAAACGTTATATCCATAGGCGAAAACCGCAAGAAAATCCGTTTCGCAATTGGGACCTTTTTATAATGTGTATCGATTAAGGACATTGAGACCGGCGTCGATAGCCATTATAAGGCAGATAGCAACATGTATATATACAGTTGGTATAGGAAATCACAAATATAGGAATTTTATTACTCTTTTGCGTGGGCTGTTCAATTTCTAAATTGAAGAATTACTGTAAATATGCTCTATATATATTTGTTTCCGGCAAATAAAAATCCGCACGAGTACATAAATATACAAAATTGAAAAAGAAAATAATAGTTCAAGGGAGCCAAACCTGCAGCACATTTCCCTCGTTGTACAGTTTTTTCTTAAAGTGGATATTTTTAAATTATAGTATACGGGCGAACGAGTAATCGTAGCCATTTACAACGCCCATGAACATCAACTTAATTACGATGCCTATTCCTTGCCCTCTTTTCTTCCTCTGCTCCAATGGGATAATTGTGTATGAGCGAGGTACTTACTCGTCCTTCCAACGCGAGGTGCTTATCTCATTACAAAAAAAGCCCGCACATGATTTGTGCCAATTTCTAATGCTATTTAGGAGAATATACCCGATTGATTTCTGAAGTTAACTAGAGTTTTTTATAGTATTCCACTCTTATCGAGTAAACGGAGCGTTCTGTAGATGTTCTGTCTGATACGAACGCCCATAGGCACCGGAATTATCGCAGATGTGTTGCCCCATTTTCCTCCTCCCCTGTAATGGGCCACCGAAAATTCCAAACAGCACGAAACGCAACAGCATAGCAGTCACTTTACAGCGGTACATGATAGCGAGGTTACATCGGTCGAGCCGGCCCAATTCCGTTGCATAGGTGGATGTAGTGTCCTGCACCTTGCATGGTAATACCTCCTCCTATGCAGCATGGTACTACCTCTTCCTAAAGTATTGCGGTCGAATACGGAATGTCAGGTGAGGTATGAACCTCTTCCCCACCATGGTCAGGTCTTGTCGTGGCGGTGAGGCTCAGTAGCCTGGGGTGAATCCATACACCTTGGGCAAAGCTAATGGGACCGAGGAGAGGGGCTGCTCTTTGTACCCTCTTATAAGAAGAGGGAACTTAAGGGCAGGTGGAGGTATACTTTATAAAGTGACAGCGTCGCTGTCCCGCTTCGTCCGGTTTGTGAGTCGCCGGTGGCCCATTGGAGGGCGGAGGATAGGTGGGCAACAAATCTGCGTAACAATCATGCGAACGTCCATGGGGGTCGGTAGTCATCAGAGGGCTCCGATTTCTCGTTTGTCCCCCTATTCTGTAAAAAAAAAATGCGGTAATGATACCTTATATTAATTTAAGCACTACTAAATACGAATTAAACACTAATCTAACAACGTATTTTGTTAAATCTTTGAGTGTCACGATGTAAAACGTTTTTAATTAGCACGGAATAGAAGATCAAAGGTTACGTAGATAAAACTAGGATTTCCTTTATGCATTTAATGATACAATTCTCCAGTGACTAATTAAGTGATTTAAGTACCATCCCGAGCCAATCGACGAAATACAAGATGGCTGCGAAGGTAGTTTGTTGTAGTTTAACTTCATCGCACTTAGGATTATTAAAATATAACTGACAACCTCACAAATAGATTACATTTTTGAATTTTATGTAGATATTGACAGTTTATTTAATACGTGCAAAAATAGTAAAATTATATAAAACTAGACTGTAATCGAATTCATATCTTACACCAGATCCACCCAGGCTACGCCCATCAATAACAGGAGCCAACAAATGACACAATAAAACATTTCATGGGAATTTCTCTATCCATTGGTGAAACCGCATAAAAATCCGAACAGAAGATTTTGAGAAGAACGTGCAGACAAATAGTTTACGTGGACTTAATAAGTATAAATTTGCCTTTACATTAAATACAATATTAGTATTAAAGTCGTAAAAATCACTGCCTCTAATTATTAACCTAGAGACCCTATTAAAAAACACAACGACGATATGTCCCCTACCGAACTTGTGCGTTGTAAGGTTCATTTTGTTAATAGAAAAAGTTTCGACGCGCGCCGCCGTTGGACTCACGTTTGAACTGTCCTATTTATTTATTTTGTTAACGCGGGGAACGCATTTAAGCAACTTAGCCTCCTCTTCTTATAAGAGGCTGTAAAGATGCCTTTCGCCTCAATTGGCTCCGCCTGGGTTCAGCCCAGGCTACTAAGTCCCACTGCCAAGACAAGGCTTGAACCATGGTGGGGACCTTTAAACTATCCTAAGATATTTTACCTTACCCTAAGGTAAAATACCTTAGGATAGTTTAAACGTCGTAATCTATCGTTCCTAATAAGTAATTCGATAACATACATCATTTGAAATCATAATACATTTGCATTTGAAAATATTAGTAGGAATAAGTATAGTGCTGTGGCGTTTTTACATATTTACTACTTTAATTATTGAAATAGACCGTCTACGGTAGATTAGCTAGTCTAAATAGAGCTACCGTAGACGATATTCGGTTGTGGATGCGCGCATTTCGGGCCTCGAGATGAGGCTCCCTCCTGCCGCTCCCTGCCGGCCCCCCCTTGCAGGGGATAACAAACCGCTGGCGAAGGAGGTCAGGCCTGCCATCGCAGCGAGGAAGGTGTCGGCGGTCGCTAAGGTCGTAGAGGGGGAGTATCCCGACGATAGGGAATTCCCTGCCCTACCCCAGCAGCAAAAGGGGAAGGGCAAGGGAAAGGGCAAGAAGAGCGGCCAGGAGTGGACGGCCTTCGGTCCCTCCACGTCGAAGGCTGCTGGTTATCCAGCGGGTAGGGGCATGGAGAAGGCCGCCACTCAAGAGGCGGAAACTTCGTGGACCGATGTGGTTCGGCGAAAGGCACAGAAGAAACCGGCGGCACCAGCGCCGCCGGTGAAGAAGATAAACACACCGGCAGCTTCTGCGCCGCCGGCGAAGAAGAAGGAGGTGGCGAAGCCGAAGCTGTCGCTCCCTCGCTCCTCGGCCGTAATAGTCAAGTTACGGCCGGAGGCAGTGACAAAGGGGACGACGTACGCTTCGGCACTTTTGAAGGCGGAAGGGGCGGTGGATTTGAAGGAGCTGGGAATTGGTCCGCTCCGGATTCGCCAATCGGCTACCGGGGCGCGACTCATAGAGCTGCCCGGCTCCACGAGCGGCGAGAAAGCAAATAATCTCGCCGCTCGCCTGCAGGGGGTGCTAAAGGAGGAAGCGGAAGTAATTAGGCCCGAGAAAAAGGCTGATTTAAGACTCTCGGGCCTGAGTGACGCTGTCACCGCAGCGCGTCTTCTGACTGCGGTGGCAAAGGAGGCTGCAACCCGGGCCAGGTCTCCATGCGCAATTATCGCACGGGGCAGTTCGGCTCGGGCTCGGCCCACATCGAGCTCCCGGCGACAGCGGCCAGGAAGCTGCTTGATGCTGGGAGCGTTACGGTGGGATGGTGCCGCGTCACTGTTTACTTCCTGCAGGCGCGCCCCAGGCACTGCTACCGTTGCCTGGAGATGGGGCACGTGTCCAGTACGTGCCCCGGAGGAACTGACCGCAGCAATCTGTGCTACCGCTGCGGTCAACCCGGCCACAAGGCCGGAGGGTGTTCGGTCGCCGCTCATTGTGCGGTGTGAGCGGACGCCGGCAGGCCGGCGGGCCACGTCATGGGGGGCATGTCCTGCAAGCCCCCCGCCCAGCGCGGGAAAGTTCCCTCTTCCTCTCAGAGGGGGAACCGTACGGGGTCGGACGTAGAAATGGCCTAATATGCCACGCCATCTCAGCGTCCTCCAGGCGAACGTCAACCACTCCGCCAGGGCGCAGGACCTTTTCCTGCAGTCTATGGCGGAGTGGGCGATAGACGTAGCAATCGTGGCCGAGTCGTACGCCGTGCCCTCCAGTCCAAGCTGGGCTGGGGACACCGACGGCTCGGTGGCGATCGTGGTGCGGCCTGGAGCCGGCCCCCCCCTCGTAGTCGGGTACGTGGCGGCGATTCGGGGAGAAGTGGCGTTCGTAGGGGTCTACTTCTCTCCGAACCGCAATCTGGCGGCCCTGGAACGGTTTCTCGAGGATCTGGGGCCACTGGTAGGGCAGCTAGCCCCCCTCCCGGTGTTCGTGGCCGGGGACCTCAATGCCAAGTCCACGGCATGGGGTAACCCGGTCGCGAACCCAAAAGGGAGGGAGGTGGAGAAGTGGGCGGTAGCTGCCGGACTGTCCCTCCTCAATACGGGGACAGTCCAGCGTGCGTGCGATGGTCGGGAGGTTCCGTGGTGGACGTCACTTTCGCCACACCGGCCATCGCGCGCAGAGTGGAGGGGTGGAGGGTGGAAACGGAGACGGAGACGCTCTCGGACCACCGCTATATAAGGTTCGAGGTGTCTCCGACCTCCGTTCGTCCGACGTCAACGTCGTCGTCGTCCAGGGGGAAGAGCCGGTTTCCGCGTTGGGCACTCACTAGGCTCAACCGGGAACTGGCAGAGGAGGCCGCCATCGTCCGCCGTTGGAGTCTCCCGCCGCTGTCGGTGTTAGGGGTGGACGAGGCGGCTGGTCGGCTCTGCGACGCGTTCAGTGCGGTGTGCAGAGCGGCCATGCCGCCCGCGAAGAGTCCCCCCCAGCGGCGGGCGCTCCACTGGTGGACGGCCGAATTGTCCGGCCTCCGGGCCGCCTGCAACGGGGCCAGGAGGCAGTACATCCGGAGCAGGCGGAGACGACCCCAGGACGTCGAAAGGGACGAAAGGCTGCGCAGGGTCTACGTGGAGAAGGTGAAGATCCTGCAGCAGGCCATGTTCCGAGCCAAGGAGGAGGCCCAGCTGGAGCTCGTGAGGTATCTCGAGAGGGATCCCTGGGGCCGACCGTACAAATGGGAGCGGAACAAGCCCCGCGCCCCGTCGGCCCCATCACGGAGACGCTCCAGCCGGACCAACTGGGGAGGATCGTCGGGGAATTGTTGTGAAACACACCCGTGGGCTTCAGGCCCCCCAGGATGGCTCGGCAGACGTCAGACGAGGAGGAGGGTGTTTCGCCACCCGTCACGGAGGCTGAAATGGAGGCGATTCTGACTCGCCTCCAGAGTAAGAAGAGGGCACCGGGTCCAGACGGGGTGCACGGGAGAGTGCTGGCGATATCTCTCGTACACCTCGGGGATAGCCTCCGGGAAACGTTTGACCGCTGCCTGCGGTCTGGTCAGTTCCCGGGGGCATGGAAGGAGGGTCGGCTCTGCCTACTTCCAAAATCAGGGCGGCCCATGGACTCGGCTTCGGCGGTTCGACCGGTGGTGTTGCTGAGCGAGACTGGGAAGGCCTTAGAACGGATTGTGGCCTCCCATCTCGTTCAGCATCTGGAGGAGGGCGCGGGACCCGGACTCTCAGAGTCGCAGTTCGGGTTCCGAGCACGCCGGTCGACCATCGATGCCCTAAAGCGCCTGCGGGCGGTGACGGGTGAGGCGGAACGCAGGGGGGAGGTGATGGTTGCGGTGTCGTTGGACATCGCGAACGCTTTCAATAGCCTCCCGCACAGCGTGATACGGGAGGCACTGAAATTCTTCAGGGTGCCTCCCTATCTCGTGAGGCTGTTGAAGGCGTATCTCTCCGATCGCAGAGTGGCTCTCGAGAACCGGTCGGGGTCCGTGGAGTGGTGGCGAGTCGGGCGCGGCGTCCCGCAGGGTTCCGTTCTTGGACCGATCCTGTGGGACGTCGGCTACGACTGGGTCCTGCGAGGCCCTCTCCTCCCCGGGATGGGTGTCATCTGCTACGCGGATGACACCCTCGTCTATACCCGGGGACGAGACTATAAGGAGGCGGCGCGGCTGGCCGAGGTCGGCGTTGACCTCGTGATCAGCCGCATAGAGAGGTTAGTGCTTCGGGTCAGACTAGATAAGACTGAAGCCCTCCTCTTCCGCGGGACCGGCCGCAAAGGACCCCCGCTGGGGGCCGCTCTGCAGATCGGAGAGGAGAGGGTCAGGTTGAGCCCCCACATAAAATATCTGGGGCTCATCCTTGACGGAGGGTGGACCTTCGGCCCACACTTCGCTATGGTGGGACCGAAGGTCGTGAAGGCGGCGAGTGCGCTGGGCAGACTCCTCCCGAACCTCTGAGGACCCAGCGCCGCCTGCAGGCAGCTGTACTCCGGTGTCTGTCGGAGTATGGCGACGTACGGTGCCCCGGTATGGGCGAACCGTCTCACTGCGAGGAATAAGGCCCATCTGCGCTCTGCGCATCTAGCCGGCGATCCCCCGTGGGAACTCGTGGCGGAGGTTCTTGCCGAGAGCTGCTCCTATGTCTCGGATAGGAGGGCTCTCGGCCTGAACCCCACGCATGACGAGATCCTACGGATTCGCCGGCTAGGGCATGTGGCTTTAAAGCAGAGGTGGGGGGAGGACCTGGCGCGGCAGCCGTACGGTAGAGAGTTAACGGCTGCCTTGCGCCCGGTCCTCGAGCGGTGGATGCGCCGTAGGCGCAAACCCCTCACCTTCCGTCTAACGCAGGTGCTCGCCGGGCATGGTTGCTTCGGTGAGTATCTGTGCAAGACGGCCCGCAGGGAGCCGACGACTCGTTGTCACGATTGTGACGCGGCGGTGGACTCGGCCCAGCACACCCTCGAGGTGTGCCCGAGATGGGCGGCGCTGCGTCGCGATCTGACATCAGTTGTCGGAGGGGACTTGTCAAAGTCGAGCATCATACTCGCGATGCTCGGCAGCGACGAGTCCTACAAGGCGATGGCTTCCTTCTGCGAGACCGTCATGTCCCAGAACGATGCCGACGAGCGGGTGAGAGAGGAGGCTGCCGACGCGGCCTCCCCCCCCCCCCCCCCC
>JAFELO010000005.1:1201280-1226301 GCA_017140195.1 Eumaeus atala | reverse complement strand
CCCCCCCCGCCGACGAGGAATGGGGGTACGAAAGAGGCGCTATCTGCAGCGCCTTCAGTAGTGCCCCTGTGTTCCGTGTCGGGCCGGGATGGGAACCCGATCCTTCCAATGACACGGCGTCGTGGGGACTGTCTTAGAGTAGCCGGACAGTCTCCGAGGAGGTGAAGTCTGGCCTTTTCGCCGAGGCCAGCCTGTCGCTGGAGGGGTCCTGTTGCCTGCAGATCCGGGACCCTCCACTTATAGCGGCTGATGGCTCCCGTAGGGGCTTAGTTGGTATTGCTACCCAATGGCCGAGTCCAACATAGGTCTGGGGTCTACCCGGGCTCCCAGGTATTATGCGTAAATGCATTCCCCTTCGTCACAAAAAAAAAGTCGATATTCGGCTAAGAGCTTACTTAAATGAAGAAGCGTAATGCCTATTGAGCATTAAACTTCTACATCTAACCTAGTTAGCATTACATCATACGGCTGAGGCAATGTAAAAGTTTCCGCTACATATTCGGAGTTTCCACAGTCAGTTTGAGATGACTCGGACATGAGTGATAACAATCGCTGGCGTATCGCCAATGACACTTTAATTGAAGTTCCAAAAAGTTTTGAACATTTCTTTAACGAGTTGATATGGGGAGATTATAAGCATCAATTCTTGTCCTTTCGTCCTTTAGTTTACAAAAAAAAAAATGAAAATTTTCGCTCGCTCGTACGAAACGAACTCGAGCTATCGCCACGCGTCACGCATGACGATGACGCGAGACATGATTTTTCCATAATTTGTTTCCCTGTGAGTGCATTTTTTGCATCCCAATATCAATCTACCCTCGTGGGGCAACATATTGTTCCTTTCAATACAACGCGGAGACTAATTATAACAATAAGTGGCGGTGCGTCCTCTCGTATCATTGCGCCACTAAAATGAGTGAAAAGTCACGTAACGTGCGATTGAATTGTGCGATTGTGTGGGAGGAGGGGTTGGCAGAGCACTGATCTCTATATAACTGGATATCTGGTACATGTGGAAGAATTACAAATGGGGTACTCAGCGCTAAAGTATATAAAATATTATTAAGTACAATTATATGTTTAATAATAGCTATGCGCCGGTGGCTTCGTCCACAGAAAATCTATCACACGGAAAAACCATTTCTTCAGGATTTATACTTTTATACTATTCCACATTAACCTGTATCGGTATTAAATATACATACAAACATTCATTTTTATATTATAAGTAGGATATAATTCCCACCCTTTTTGTTCTTTTACGCTAGGTAAAGTTATTGGCATCCTCTCTTGTTCTATAAACCTCTGGGGTAGGACACGGGACAGAGAGGAGACAGGTTCCCCATACCCACTAAGCTCCAGCGGTCCGTCTCGTCTGCTTCAGTGTGGGGTGACGGGGACGCGTCGACATACTTCCGTGTCATATAGCTCACACTTAAACTTTTTTTTTAATTGGATCTATCCACAAATATATGTATGTATCCAGCGGTGGACGTAATACTTGTGTTATGGGTATTAATAATTGTACTAAACAAAACAGAAATATTCTTAATCGTCATCATTCGGATGACTGCTGCTGGCCACGGGCCAGCTACAGATCTATTCGTATTTTAGAAGTTTATGTGTTGCAAATTTAATTTAAATGTTAAATATTTAAGATTATCACAGAAATACATATATCGCATAGATAAACACCCTAATCGGGATTTGCACTGGCGACCTCAATCGTAATATGCACGGCTCACCCAAGGTTCGTTACCACCACGCCAGCCGATCCTCAAATTTGTACTTATCTTACAAATAGTCAGTCATCTGGATCTGAAGCTGCAAATGTACCTTTGCACCAATTTGCATAAAGTACTAAGTACAGACTTAGTATTTGCCCGTGTAAAGCTTTGTTCAGAACTCACAGGTATTATTTCAGCGCTGTTTGGTCAGCCCGCTCAGTTTCAATTTGTTCCGGCTGGCGGAACACATACAGAGATCATAAATATATTCGTTAGTGTTAGTGACCTTGACAATATTCATAATTATCAACCCGTTAACGTCCCGTGTCCTGGAGGAAATTTATCACAATGCATATCATGTGATTTATTATTTTCTTTTATTACTTTTTCATTTTATTAACCAAAACAGTTTGCTCACTTAATATTATTGCTTATTTGATAAAAAGTTTAAATTTGGTTTGTTCAAAGAATCAATGGAATAAAGTCAATGTAATTTACAATTTATCATAAGATTTCATACACCTGCTGACAAAGCCATCTAGAGAGGTTTGGCAAAGACCATAGATGCTCACTTCTAAAGTCCAGAAAAAAAGCCTTAGATGATATTCATTTATTATATCAATTTATCTGGGAATTCATCAACAAATTTTATAAAGACAACCCGTATTATCTCCTCCCATTCTACTTATTGCAATATCTATAAAGGACAACCAAAGAATCTGTCAAAACCAAGGAGTCTGGTAAATTTAAAGTTTGTTCGTGTTATAGTTTGAGATTTCGTGATTAATCGGTGAGTGGTAATTCTCTTATTATTATTTATATTGATGCTCAACTTATGCTGGTGCTGGTGCTCAACACAGATCGAGGGACGCAGCCTGGTCTGTACACTTGTACGCGATAGCTGGCGAACCGTCAAAGCGTGGAAATTAGAGTAAATACCTCGATAATCTAACACTTTATTGTTTCTTCTGCATGTTTAGAAGTGAATTCTGTCAGATGCTGGCAGATAGTCTATTATTTTGTAAAATAACTCCTCATATTCTTCCGCTAGTGTATGCGAACATAATAAATAAATACCCTATTCTAATGTATTCTTTAGGTAGCGGTATACGGTGGCTGGTCCGGGATGGATGGGAGTATCAAGAGATCGGCCCTCTTGGCATGCATTGAAAGACACCTATGTCCAGCAGTGGAGCGACTATGGCTGGTAATGATGATGATTGTATTCTTACGTTTTTTCATCGTTAAAACACCACCTAAATGATGATGATTGTATTCTTACGTCTTTTCATCGTTAAAACACCACCTAAATGATGATGATTGTATTCTTACGTTTTTTCATTGTTAAAACACCACCTAAATGATGATGATTGTATTCTTACGTTTTTTCATCGTTAAAACACCACCTAAATGATGATGATTGTATTCTTACGTCTTTTCATCGTTAAAACACCACCTAAACGGATTTTGTTCTTCCCCGATGTTTCAGTCACAGTCACATTCATTAACCACACAGCCACTAAGGATCACACTCACACACACTTGACCCTCACTTAACCGTAGAATACGTTTATGTTATTGTGTGTGTGTGAATGTAAGTGATTACAGAATTTCATTAACGTTTTGGGAAGAAATGTACTTTGAACTAGATTTTATTGGCTTGACCGCCTTTTTGCTACGCCGATATTGTTTAGTAATATCTATGTCGATTAACCTCGAAATTAGCGAGCAAACCACACTAACCACGCTCTATGTAGAAGCGGTGATCTGCATTATTGTTTAATAAGCTATTTGCCGCTAATCCTTTGTATTGTAAAATAGTGTTAAACTTATAGCAAAAAACATACATGTGTCACCTAGGACGTATTAAAAGCTTACTGTCTCGTGGGCTAGTGGTGCGGATATTCAACCACAGGCGTGAGGTCTCGGATTAGAATTCCGAGTCAAGTCGAACAAAACGAGTGTCATTTTTTAAATTTTATTAAAGAATGACTGTTAACAGTCCGGAGTAAGAAAGTTGGCGGTCTTGCAACCCTGTACCTCGGAGAGCACGTATAGTGAACCTGCGTTTACGCAAACATGTGTGCCCGCAGTCCTGCGCAGATGGCTTGTCTCAATGGAAGTGGTCGCTGTAGCACATTTAAACTTTGAAAACATTTATTATTATTACTCCTAGCTGTCAAGAAAATAAAACCACCTAAATAGAAAAAAATATGTTGCTTACATATTTTCCTTTATGTGCATAAGGTTCAAGGTACGAGATATGTTGCAATAAGTACACCTAAATTATTATTTAAAACCATGTTATGAAAGCTATAATGTAAAGCATAATAGTACAAACTAAAGCCTATTATTAAACCTAATTTTGTAAATATTTTTTTCTCTATAATAGTTTGTTTACACTGCGGCGGTTTACATAAACGCTGTTTAATCGGTTTGCGATAGCGAGGGTAGTGTTGGGGCCGCCATACCCCCTGCCTTCTAGGGATGCATTTCTTTTTTGCAATGGCATTTCCGCGAACATCCCTAAAGCGCAGCAATATCTAGGGAGACCTAACATCATCCGGATAGTATTGTATTTGACTCGGACAGAATTTTAATACTCGGAATGGCAGATTTTTTTAGTACGGGGGTGCAAACGAGTTTTTTCGTTGACTACGCCGATAGACATTTGTATAATTATTGCCATTCGGATGTCTTGCCCTCCATACCTCCTCCCCTCCTGTACACAACTGGCTACTCACAAGCCGCACGAAATACGACAGCATATCTGTTACTTTACAGTGGTGTCACGCGAAAGACAGGCATCTTCCCTGTCGTGTCGGCTCAATTCTGCTGCATGCATGGCGGTGGTGCTACCTCATACATACTTTATTCAAAAGTCGTTTAAGACGTAGAAGTCGTTGTCAAAATATATTAAATATTTAGCAAACAGAATATACGCGCTGTCTTTTTATAAGAATGTAGTCTATTGAGTTTTGTTTTTAATTTGACCCTTTGTAATGGTAAATGGGCTCCTGCCAACCCGAAGGACTGATGACTTGGTTAAGTTTGCGTGGTGCGGGATGAGGCACGTGATAGTGACTATGGGGGAGGCTTATGCCCAGCAGTGGACGTCGTCCAACTGATGGCGATGACTATGAATGTAAAAAATCAATAGCAGTCATCGCTCTTTACGCACATCCCTTCTAAATATTCCCCCGTATTTCTCACTGCTAAAATAATACACTGTGCATCATTTAGTTCGTTATCATAAAAAACGGCCATTTATAAATATAAATAGACACAGTGTTGATAATGATATCGGATCGTGACCTCGTCAAGAGATAAGTCGAATCGATCAGATAAGTAGCGCCCACAGCCAACACAAATTATGGTTTTATAGCAAGTAGTTTTGTACGAGGTAGTGCCATGCTAAATCGAAGGGGAACTGGGGTATGACATTTCGCGTACGTATACCGGCGCACGGTGACGGATATTCTATGCATGTTATGTGTGCATGGCACAGTGATAGTTACATGGCCCATTGGGGGAGAAGGGACGACGAAAATTCAGGCCAACGCTTCGGCGTAGTAATTATGTGGATGTTCAAGAGCATCGGTAGTCGTAAAACGGCTCCGGTTGCTCGTTCGTGCCCCCGTTGGATAAAAAAGATCTGTTGCGTTTCCTATGGCTTATGACGTAGTGAAGGAGAAGGGAAGGAGGGCCAAAACGAAAATGTGTGGGTGTATACGATCATTGGTCGAGTCCAGTACAAACGAGCAGCAGGAGCGTTTTGATGGACATCAAAATGCTCCAACTTCTTGTTTGCCCCCTTTCTACTATAAAAATAGACATATTAGATATAGAACATATTAGAGAAGTAATTGTTGTGCTGTTGAAGATTTGGACCGAGTTTGGTAGCTTGAGATTACATTGAAATGAGGAGATACCTATGATCTCGCGTCACGTGTAGCTTGCTAGAATGGTTGGCTTACGCAATAATATTATGGTTATGCCATATCTATTGGCCAGTCAGAGCATGACGGATGATTTGTGTCGTACATCGAGACAGATTCTTAGTAAAAAAAATGTTTTATTATATTGAATGTTTTCCGGATATATTTTATTTCATCTCATTATTTTTATCCATAAACTTGCATGTATCAATAGTGCCGTATCATAGAACGTATACTCCTACGATTTAGTCTAATTTGTATGAAAACTGAGCAATTGTAAACCCTAATACAAAATCAATGGAAGCTACTATTTGTGAATGGCTAAATTAGCAAACGAGTTCGATACAAGCTACGGGTTACGCTAAAACCGTAAAGAAAATGCTACGCCGTAGCAAGATCTACGAGAGGTGGAGTGAATTTATTTTTAGCTGCTACGAATGTATGGAGTATATACTTTTAACTAGTGACAGCTCAGGAATCGAAATTTGATCCGAATTGTTAAAAAAACGACTTGGAATATAGTTTGACTGCAAATCAAAATTAAGCGGTACTAAAACATAATATACTTTTTAACATGCGTACGATTGTGATATAATTTGTGTATTATTATTTTTTAGCATTGTGCGATAAACAATAAAAAAACATTAAAATGGGTGTGTATCAATTTATTTAATTAAAATGTACGTTCTATTAAAGTATGAGCTTTCTGTCCATCTAGTCCATATAATGTTCAACTATACCAAATTTCAAATTTCGCATTTCAACGAATCTTTGAAAAAGGCATGGTGATATTTTTCTCACGTATATAAATTTTAAAGATGAGTTACCCACCATCCTGCACGCCTTCTCCATAGGCCAATGGACGCATATAACACTTTAAATCAGAGTTGTCACTCTGGTTGTTGCTGGCTTATTTGGTCGTCATAGATTTCTTAATTAGTTATAAAAATTTTGCCCTCATTCTCAAACTGATACTAAATCTGTACTGGACACGATCGGGGGGCAACCGCGAGTGGTAACAGCTACTCACGTAATACTGACGTGACGTAATACGCCAGTGTTACGTGAGTAACACGCATTGAATCGCGGTTTAGAACCTCGAGATTGTGAAATTTAAATATTTCACAATCTCGACGTTTCAGAAGCTTTACAGCTACTGGTTTTAAGGGTGGAATGCTATGCGGTTTATCACAGCCCGGATGGGGTGCGGGATGGCAATTCGTATGCGGATGTTTATGGCTGTCCGTATAAGACGTCCACATCAAATGTTTTTCAACCGGGCATTTTGTACAGATCGTGCACTCACCCCCGCGCGCCTTTCAACTGCAGTACAGTGACCTCGCGCGTACGAGAGAGAAGGACGCCCGAAGTAGGTCAGGGCCCCCACCCCACTGACGCCCAGAATCGACCGCCAAACACATTCCTATACACCGAACACATGAAGATTTAGGCTGGGAATTGACTTATGATAAATATTCACATCGCTACACTTTTGAAGATATATGTAAGAATTCAATAAAAATTGTAGCACTCTCGTTTAGATTAAAGAACACTTTTTTTGTCTTATAGTAAGTTTCTAATTAATGTAACAGTATAAACTGCAAGTGACTACTAAGAAAAGTCGTGTACGTACATAGGCTGTATGCCTCTGTCGCCAACATATATAAATAATAATTGAAATGGTATGGCCAAAATTTTCGCTTTTTTAGCGCAAATGTGTTTTTACAAAGATTTTGAATGAATAACATATGATCATTCATTCCGCATCGAATTATTGTGATATAATGACATAATTGTTTCAACAACAAAGTGAAATTAAGCTTTAGTCAGAGGTACTGTTCAGTAGAGTAATATTCTTATAAGAAAAGTATTAAATATACTCTTTAAAAAGGAAATTATCTATAGTCAAAATTATGGATGATTATTTTTATAGGATAGAGATGCTTAAAAGTGAATTCATTAATTTATACAAAATTCATAAACAACATTTCAACATGTTTCTAAAAATTAATCCGCTACGTCTGAATTTTAACTACGATGATAAATAAATAAAAATGCAATTTTTTTCCATAAAAACAGTGACTATACATGATAGTGTCAATTATAAACCTGTAATACGAAATATTGTGGTACATACATGTACACACTCTTAGATATCCGTAAGAAATATATGATATGATAGTGCCATGTTGCCAAATTGGCACAACCAGAGAGGTACCACTCGCACACATGATGCCGCCTTAAAAGTGATGTCCATGCTGAGATACCATCATGGAAAATAGGCAATAACTCTGACTACCCGATTGTCCATCGATACAAGTAAAAAACCGATCTATCTAACAATATTTATTAATTTTCGGATATATCCATCATAATATGGATAATCAGGATCTCCGAATTCCGATTTTCCTTTATAGCTGTTGGTATAACCTAAACAAAAATTCCGCTCAAAACTTACACGTTAACATTCGCAAATATTGTCTTCCTTTTTATTTGCAGAATGTAGGCTACGGATTCAAAAGTAATGAGCGTTGACCTCCGTAGTGTTAGAGCCCTTAATTTAATGAACTGTGTAAAATATTTCACCTGTACCCACTGTTAAGCCATTAGTGCACAAAAGAACGAAATTGCAAACGCCTCTCACATGTTTTTCTGTGCATTTTTCATTGTGCACAAGTCTCTTTGTATACGCTTTTTTTTGTAAATTGTACCATCCATTCTGTTGTGCTTTGTATGAACGTTTTCGTATATAAAGAATATTTATCATGTACTTATCACTAACAGTATGTCCCAGCTTCGCACGGATATTTCACAAAACATGTCGAAAATTCCTTGATTCACAAAAATACAACAATTAATAATTTTAATTTGGGCTTTGTAAACATTAATGTTACCGTGACATCAAATATTGCTACTGTCGGGACTGCTGGTTTTAAATATTTTTTGTAGCAATATAAGAATTTACTGTAATATTTTTCACACCTTTGGTTATATTATCGAAGTTTTCATAGTGATTACAAAGTTTTAAAGTGTTATATAGCCTTCGTTCATAAGAGACTGTGTAGGGTTCGAATGGTTACACATTTTTCAAATCGGTTCAGCAGTTACGAAGCCTATTCAATGCAAACAAACAAACAAAATTCCTACTTATAATATTGGTATACAAGTACAGAAGTTCTAAATACGTAGTAACTAGCTGTAGGTTATGTTGGAATCTACGGACAAAAAGAAACATATCCATCAATAACCAATGCCTTGGTAATCTAATACTTACCAAATACGTACAGATTGCATTAAAATCAGTTTAATAATTTCAGAGGAGTTTGTCCGGAAACAGCGCGTGAAAAGACATTTGAATATAAGACAGGCAGCCCCTCGTGGTCTCATCCACTTACTCTACCCCCAAATGCCATGCGCGCACCACCCCATGATTACGGGGAATAGGGCCGTTTCCCCCTGTCCCCAAAAATAGTTAATAATACTAGTTCACCAGGTGGGAAGACGACCTCCGTGCAGTAGTCCGCCCGGGATGGATGCACGTAGCAGGAGATTTTGGCGTTCATTGAGAGGGGCTGATAAGGGCCGATAAGGGCTGATAATTATGATGATGATGATGCCCAAAAACAATTCCGGTTCATCTCTTTGGCTCTATCTCCCTACAGTCTCACGGAACAAGGAACAAATGGAGTCTTGGATAGACTGTTGTGCTGCTGTGGCAGTTGAAATAGCAACGCCGTCATGATTAAGTCCTACCGAAAAAATAATTACTGTATACCCGATCGAAGTAACACAAGTTTTATAGAATAGAAGAACAAAATAGTTTACAGATCCGTGATGCCTGCCGAGGAGCTAAAACCGGGCGTTTACCTTCACGCCTCGTAGTGCCTCGTAGACTAGTGGTAAGCACGATCAAATACAGTTACAAGGTTAGAATTCCCGGGTGAAAAGATGTTACCTAGGTTTCTGAATTTCTAACAACAGCCCGAAATCAGGAAGTTGGCGGCATTACACCTCGTGCCGGCTCCTGAGTTCCCTCCGTCGTGTCAGATTGCCATCCCATTGTAAGGGATGATGGAGTGTACCTGTGCTTGTGAACACATTTGTAAACTTGGCTAGTCTCAATAGAGAAGGCTGCCGTGGCCGAAATTCGGTTAGGATGACATTCATATTATATATATTAACTCCACGAAAAGCGGATCCATAGCCATTAAAACTGAATTCGACCGTCACCAAAACGATTGCAATGTAAAGTTGCATTTCTCTTTTACTTTAAGTCATCAATCTGGTTCAACAAGCGAAAATAATTCTTGTATTGAATCTAAGCTATTTAAAGCAGTTTGTAGCATTTAGCAAGTAGCCAACAAGGAGCGAAATCCACAATCCAATATTGCGATGCTGCAGTGTTGCAATTCTATTTTCTCTCAGCCCTAATAATTCTGATTTAAAATGTGATGAACTAAAGCAAATCTTGGGAAACCGTTTCATGACACCGCTATTCTGAATTTCACTTTGGAATGGCGGTGGTTTACATACCTCTGTAAATATCGAGAGTTTACCTTATAGAAAGTGTACTTAAGCCTCTAAGATAATTTTGTTTTACTTGTTAAAGAGATTATTATTTTATGTCAAAGACGTTAAGATTCCTTTTTATTGAAATATTAGTAATTAAATTTAATTATCCTGACCTTTTAAGCCATTCACACTCTTGAAAGTTTACGAAACGTTGCAGCATATTTAATTAACAAAGGCCTGTAGTCATTAAATATTTTCCCTTTCTGTTTCTTGTCTGTTGTTCTTATTTTCTTTCGTACATCTCGCTTGCTCCCTAATATAAGTGCAAGAAGCAGTCGGGGGCTTTTTGGTGATTACCAGCATACATAAGCATGGGCATACAAGTTATGCTGATGCGTAGGCCTCATTTCTTCTTTTTCTAATGAGTCACCGGAAACTGACATACTGCACACAATAATTGACAACATAGCTGTCACGTTAAGGGGATAACATATAAGGTTCAAATGCAATGCAGAAATGGGTCTTGAAAACCTATATAATAACAGCGATCCGCCCCGACTTCGCGCATCAATAAGAGCGGTTGTCTTAGCAAATACTTAATGATTAAATCTTTACGGGTAAACAACTTTGTTGGTTAATAATTACTGGTTCTATCCATGTGAGAATCGCATGAAAATCCGTTCAGTAGATTTTAAGAAAATAGATCACATACATACCGGACAGATTTTTGGAGACTGTTTTATTATATCCATAGACGTAGACAGATACAATTCATAATCAATATAATTCAAAAAGTAAATGAGGTCAATATTCCTGTACGATTGTATCTTTAACTACTCTCACCCTGCGGCTTTTGCGCCGTAACTCCTGTCCTACAAATATTTGCGTCATAGTTTTTTTATAGAATAGGGGGCAAACGAGAAATCGGAGCCTTTTTTACGACTACCCCGACGCCCATGAATATCCACATAATTACTATGCCGATTCGTTGCCATCCTTCTCCCCCACCCTAATGTGCCACCGACTAATCACAAACCTATAGTATATAGCCTGTAGCCTTCCTCGATGAATGAACTATTGAATAAAGAAATGTTTATAATGAAGTTAAATATGTAAAGATTATTATTAAGTTAAACATGTATAGATTATTATTAAGTTAAACATGTATAGATTATTATTAAGTTAAACATGTATAGATTATTATTAAGTTAAACATGTATAGATTATTATTAAGTTAAATATGTATAGATTATTATTAAGCGTGCAGGTACTAGTTATGTATGTGAGTCCTTATGTGTGCAGGAAAATGGTCGCGCGGCGCCGGACCTGACGGCCTCGCCGGGCCGCGCGCCGCCCGGCCCGCCGCAGGCCGCACGCGCCAACCATGCGCCGCCCTGCGTGCTGCAGCCGGACTTCCGGAAGGTAAAACTACTTTCAAACGAGCTAAGCGGGGTAGTGAGCAGAGTAGTGAGCAGGGAATTTTTGAAGTGTGATAACTTCTTGAAGCGCGTTTATGCGAGCTACATCACTAGCGCGCCAGCGGGTCGTCAATGATGTCGGATGAGTAGGAAGCATTTTCCTCTCCAATCAGATCGAATACAGTGCGAGATCACAGTGGCTTATTCACACTACTGAACCCACTTCTTCTCTTATTTTTCTTCATATTAAATCAGTTGCTGGACCCAAGACTTTACCTAGTTTTTAGCTTTAGCTCAGGCTCCCAGGAACCTGGTTCAGGAGCCCTGGAGACATAGCAATAGTAGCGGCATGAAAGTATTGTGGGCCAAGCCCAATTAGAAATACGTCTGGAATAATAATAATAATTTCGTCCTATGCCGAATTACGGCAACAGCGGCCACCTCTATTTAGAAGAGCCATTTGTGCAGTACATATTGTAGTGCACAAATGTGTGCGCAGGCGCAACACCTCTCACACAAGTCACTCTCTCTTCCCTCAATCTCCTGTTCTGATGGAACGACAATCCGGCACGGCCGGAGGAAAAGGTGTTACACCACTAACTAATTCCGGACTGTGATTACAAGTTTGACAATCCTAATAAAACTCTTCGAATGGTCTGACCTGGGATTCGAACTCGGGACCTCATGCCTGTGGCTGAACATGCTTATAATGGTACGGTGGTTATATGTCTAGTGTACAAATAAATTACTTAAAATAAATTTTGTGGGTAGTTGGGCAGATATCATCATTTTTTTTCCATACAATACCTTTATAATACAAACTCCCAAGACTCTGCAAAGCATTAAATTTAAGTTTAGAAAACATAGCGCAAACTAAAAGCAGTAATAAACGGTCGACGAGGTGATCTGATAGATTTCAACAAGTGGATAATGGCCTTAATAACTGAGCACAGCCAAGGAAACGTATCAGCAATTCAAATAAGTACAGTTCTACGTATTTTATAGCAGATTCAGGATAACATTTGTAGATTTAATATTTATATTCTGAAGATGGCGACACCAGCGTTATTAAATTTCATGACTACGGTTTGCACTCGAATACACTCATTTCAGTACTTCTATATTGGAATAATTATTAACAAATCATGGTGAAATCTTTTGAATTATTATAGAAGGATATATTTTCTTATGGTCTGAAATTCGGAAATCCGCAAGAGAACCAGGATAACCGTCATGGCTGAGAGAATCAGCAAGCTGAAGTGGCAGTAGGCAAGCCACGATGATCGCAGAACCGATAACCGTTAGGGAAGAAAGGTTCCGGAGTGGCGGCCCCGCACCGGAAGACGGAGTGTGGGACGGGCCCCCTACCCGGTGGACTGAGGATTTGGTCAAAGTGGCGGTGAGCCGCTGCAGGCGATTGGCTCGTGACCGTGACCTGTGGCGCTCCATGGGGGAGACTTATGTGCAGCAGGGGACGGCATCTGTCTGATGATCATGAAGATGGTGATGGTATATTCTCCGAAGTTACGGAGAAGACTTAGATTGACATACTACGATGGGACCGATAGGGTGCTATCGATAGGGTAAGTCCTTGCAAACGATGTTAGTACGAAGAGACTTTTCACTTATGACACTCTTCTCTCTCTTTCTACCATGTACGGGATCTTGTGAGAAGAAATGTAGTTGTTGCATATTAAACGATTATGTTTGTAATTCTAGGTATCGGGTGTCAGCAATGAAATATTCAGGCAAATTGAAATGGTGGAGAATGACCACGACGCCACCACAGCGGCGGCGCTTGAGGTGAGAATGTGTTTTAGTTTGTTACGTTGTTAATGTGTTTTATTAATTTATTACATATTATGTACGTCCAGTTGTGGAATCTTCAGCCAACGCTGAAGAGAAAGAGAGAATAACATTGCAGCCGAATTGGGCGGACACGACTGGGGAAGCACCTCTCGCTCACATATGTCACCTGTGGACACGCTGTGGCGTTTCGTACAGTCTGTGTATGTTATTTTATAGTAGTTACGGAGGCCCTTTATAGGCTGGGGACGGAAAGAGATTCCTTAACATACAAAAAATGAGGATGTCTCTGGACGTCAGTAATTATTATAAGGCACCGAAACCTCGTTTGTCCCCTTATATTCTATACAAAGTGTAATGTACGAATATTAGTACTCCTTATGCTATTTGTTGCTTCTTTTGCTCATCCATCATCAGAATATCTTAACGTGTTGGTAGCTCTTTATCGTTCTTAAATTGAACAACATTAACATTTGGGATGGGGATGAACATGGGGGATGCCCACCATGGTTCAAGTAAGGCTTGAAGAAAGCAAGCGTGGCGGTGGGGCTCAATAGCCTGGGGTGACCCCGAGACACATTGGCGTGGTTTTTGTGGGTATTCGGCACTATATAATGTGCCGCGAGCCCCACACACCACTGGACCCCCCCCAGGGCTAGTGAGGACGCGTAAATGCGTTTCCCCGCGTCAACAAAAAAAAGGTAGTGCCATGCAACGGAATTGGCACGACCGGGTAACTCTCGCTCATATGACACCGCCGTAAAGGGACATCTTCAGTGTGGCGTTTCGTGCGGTTTGTGAGTAGTCGGTGGCCCATTGGGGAGAGGAGAACGCATTGGCATAGCAATTAAGAGAATGTTCAAAAAAGGCTCCGATTGCTCGTTTGCCTCCCTATTCTATAAAAAATACTGATGGTGCCAACTAAATGTAACCATCAACAGGTATTGACATTGTGTAAATGCGATACGTAGCACTGCACATACTTTACCCTCGAGTCGAGGCTTACTATTAGCCTTTAGCTTTTCCAAAGCCTTAAACGACCATTAATTAAGCAATAAAAAATACTAACAACCTTTAAATGACTTACGAATCACTTAAGACGCGTGATTCGCAACGCCACACAACCACGGCACATAAGTTGATCGACCACAAACATGCGATTATGGGCAGCGAATTTCGAACAGAAAATAAAATTTAACAGAAATCATACAATGTGATTCAAGGGAATACCTGGCCATTGGCCTGAGATGACAATTAATTAGACTAAGAAGCTGTGAACTCTGAGACGCAACTGGAGAGACTACAACGAACACGACTCGAAAGTAGAAGGCGCGCAAGAGCCGTAAGCGTTGAAAGCGCAGTGACGCGTTACACTTACGTTACGTTCGATCAAAGTTTCACACTACTTCGCTTCTATTAGGTTATCATACTGTGACCCTCAATTCGATTTTAGAGTTAGAGAGATAAAAAAAATAAAAATCAGATTTTTCTTTCACTTCAGCCCTTTTACATCTCGTTGCTGAGCATGGGCCTTTCTGAACTTCTTTTGGCTCGTTAGGGAAAAATATGAAGTAAATCGTAAAATGATGCGCGAGCATACCTTTACTAAGACCCCTAAGTAAGTTTTTACTTTACCATAATGCGTTGCAATAAAACTGTCAATGTATTAAATACACCTTTCTATTGTTAGTGACGTTTGTAGTGCCGGTCCATGCCATGCCAACTTAATATGACCAGACGCTACCTCTTAATTCTACTATCGCTATAATAAACTCTTTTATTTTATCACGATTAGGCTTGGCACCGCCAAATCTGGTCTAGTCCCACGTTTCAGAAAGCTGAAATGCCCAATTTCATTATGTGGCCTTTTCTAAACAGCAATTAAAAATAATATAACATTATTATGATTACGGATTTATGAACCGCTTAACCCTTTTGGGTTACATGAATGCTTGGATTAAAATATGTTACGTAATGTACAGCACCAACGATGTTGTCCGTAACGAGGTCATTTGACCCAAACACATCAACATTTTAGACCTCATCCTAAATAAATATGTAGGGTATGAATTATTACGTAAAAATGTTGCACACGCTCATATGACAACGCCGTAAAGTGACAAACATGTTGTAGTGTTTTGTGTGGTGTGTGAGACGCTCATTGAAGGGGCGGAGGAAGGGAGGGCAAAGAAACTGTAAGACAACAATAATGTGGATGTCTATGGCGTCAGTAGTTGTCAAAACTTTGCCCCCCCTATAAAAAAGGAACCATGCATTCTCATCCCTAGAACTATCAAGAAATGGTGAAACTTTAATCAACGTACGGAGAGTGCTTAAATGATCCAACGCCGAGTTAAAAGTCGAGAACAATGAGCCTCGGAATAGCATGGCACCTTTTAATAAGATTCTAGTGTTGAAAATAGTTTTACCGGACTGTTGGTCCCTTTCTGATTTTCTTCTTTTCTTCGGTATGATTAAAACTCTAGTGACTTTATTAATACGTTAATGGGTGACGAATTTAGTGTGGCTTGTGCAGGGTAAGGCTACGCAGATGCTATGATATTATGATAGGTATTACTATAATGCTACACATATCATCACTTACCAACTTCCACCCATGCTCCATGCTCCTACCCACCTCTCGGTATAAGGAGCGAGTCATGGGAGATGCGCGGGGGGAACAAGGCCAGTGAGTAAACTCATCGGCTTTGTTCCCCAACGTGCAATTCTTGGCTCCCTGCACATTTCACACTCTCTTTATTTTACTTTCCCCTTTCTGGGGCCTAACATCACAAAGACACGTTGCCATCGGCCTCGTCAGTCCTGATTATCTAGATGCAGCTACGCACAGTACATGGTCTCTGGTTTCAGCTTCATGACCGCAAGGACATGATGGCAGGTCACATGACGCCAGCATGTGCAGGCGACCTCTAAAGCACCCGTACCCTGTTAGTATCTGTGAAATAACATACTCAGGTTCCACCCATTGCTATACCAGACGCGTTGTAACTTCTGGAAAAAAGCGGTACAGCTCCTTCCAGCAGCTTGACTGCCAAGTGGAGACGACATCGTCCGCGATAGCGCTTTTCTTTTTCTTGAGCTCCAGAACGCCGGCCAATACTGGTAGCACCGCACTGCTGCATGACCTGTAGGCCTTCGTCAATAAAAGCAAAGCTGGTCCTAGGGTGCGTAATAATGCTCTACGTACAACATTCAAGTGGGAGCGTCGTCACCAAAGCGCTGTAGCATATGTCAGGATCGTAACACCGTGGTACAGGAACCTAAGTGCCCGGTACTTCACACCCCACGAGGAGTTAGAGACATGTGAGACCTTACCGAAAAAGCTGGCAACCTTCACATATCACACATACCATCAGGAGAAAGACATCACTTTAGGCTGTTAATAAGCGTCTATTGTATAATATCATAACCCACAAACATCTGTTACGCCAACAGGTTGCCCTACGTCCCTCCTCCCCTCCGATTGACCGCCAGAAACTCACATACCGCACGAAACATAACAGCATAGACCGTGAAATACATTTAAACAGACACACATTGTGTATATAATGTGTTGTCGTTGACCATATTCTCAGGCGGTGGAGCGACGCGGTGAGATGATCGTGCGGATACTGGAGATTAGACAAGTCGGCAGGAACAACATCGAGGCTGCTAAGAAATTTTTTTCGCTTCAGGTATGTATTCGGGACATCTCTTCAATTTTAATATGAAATAAAAATAAACAAATATAATCTTATTTATTTTACCAAACAAATGGAACAACTGTGATGTTGTTACAGTAAATAGACGAAGTACATGGATAGGTAAGAAAAGAACTTATTTTTATTACCATTTTACTTGGAATACATTTAACTGAGTAAATATAGCAGACATGACGCCTAGGTATCTAGAAAAGCTAAAAATCAATTTAATATTATCCATTTTTCCGAACAACAGGAGACTAGGACTTCATTGGTTTAATATAGGTAATATAACGACAACGTCTTCGTGCAAGTTCCCTAAGGGGGCAGACCACAGAACCACATATCTTGATCTTACCTGCCTTGCCTCTTCCACGCAATATAATATAATCCAGGGAATATAATATTACATTACCCGGATTATATGTATGTTTTTACTACACAAAAGTCTATCATCGAAAAAATACTCGCTATATTTTCGTAGATAAGCACTGATTACTGAAGCAATTTGAAAAGCGCGAATTCTGTAAAAGAAAAAATCGTGTTTCATAAAGGTGATTGGAGTTCTTTGTGGGGTAATTTATGCATTAATTTTAGCATATCCCGTATGTTAATGGGTAATACGGGCCTTTATTGACCTGGATACTAAACTCGTAACCTAGTGCAGAATTCGCTAAAAGAGCTCACTCCAGACGGCCTTATTGTTCGGCCTGTCCTAGATCGCAGGGATTGCGAACGCAATCTAGACTAGCATTGTTGGGATGTGCACTCCCAGTTCGTCTTTCTATATAATGGGGGATGGCGGAAATCGTCCCACCTCACTATCGCGACCAACATACAAATATCCACTATATTTTCACATAAATGCATCAGAGATGCATTTATGCGTTCTTAATAACTTTATTTTATTATCAATTTTGATTTAATTATTTGTAAATACAAGTTATAGATGGAACATCAAGCTCAAATGTCTTTATGTTTGGTATGCAATTAATTTTATGTTTTATTTTTCAAAGTGTTATATCATTACATATGTTTGTAACTAAAAGTACCTGGATAATATGTATACTTATAGTAGGTAAATTGATTAAGTGAATCAATAAATTGAGGTCTTAAGGTTACGCGAATGTCACTCATTACAATAAATCTACATTTACTGATCCAATCGCGGTTTACTTAATTATTCAACTAGCCCGACGTTTCAGAAGCTTTACAGCAACCATGGAAACCTTAAAAGTAGTTTTATTGTAATGAATCTATAAAATTCTATATGCTTTGATAAATAAAAATTAACACTATAATTTTAATAAATAAAAAACGAGAAATAATTTTATAAAATAAAAAAACAGTCCTTTCCATTGTGTATACAATGTAATGTTTTGTGCTATATCAATTACAACAACCTGTAACTTATATTTTAAATAAGCTTCATTATTATCTAATGAGAGCATTTCCTTGTGGATAATGGTGTATGTGCGTGGTGATAGTGACAAAAATTAACAGATAGAGTGTTAGTGATGTGTGTGTGCCATTGCGTTGCTAGTCGACCACCAGTTACACATGGTTTTACTCCTCATATTTGTTATAATACGGGCCATTAATAGTTTCTTATAGAGTGAAATCCTTATCTTCTTCATAAATTTTAAATAAAAATATATTTGTATTGTAATAGGACGCCCGACACATAGTCCAGCTGGTGGAGATAGTGAAGCGACCCGGGCAGACGCTGGGCCTATACATACGAGAAGGAGACGGCGGCGCCCGGACGGACGGCGTGTTCATCTCACGGATAGCGCTCGAGTCCGCCGTCTACAACAGCGGCTGTCTGAAGGTCGGCGACGAGATACTAGCGGTCAACCTCGTGGACGTCAGGCGGATGTCCCTCGACGATGTTGTGATAATCATGTCCATACCACGGAGGCTGTTATTGTGCACGAGACAAAGAAAAGGTAACATTGAATACATATCGTATTTTAACAGCGTAGAGGAATAACGACTCAGTTCAACTGGTGAATAGTCAAAAGATCTAGTTAGATATATACCTATATATATTTCTGATAATCCTGTGATAAATGATTGCTAGGTTTACCAGCCTTTACCACGTCTCTATACTATTAAAATTCGGACCTACAGATTCTATATGTGTATGTTTTTTAAGGTAAATCCGGTCCTGGCTCGCCGTCCTTGCCGAGATCTGAGCACAAGCCACCGCCCGTCGTGGTGCTCAAGAGAGACTGTAGAGGTGATGACGACAGAGACCGAGACAGAGTGGACGGACTCTATTCACAGTGAGTAACTTTCTTATCATCATTATCATCATTATCATCATTATCGTCATCATCATTATCATCATTATCGTCATCATCATTATCATCACTATCGTCATCATCATTATCATCATTATCGTCATCATCATTATCATCATTATCGTCATCATCATTATCATCATTATCGTCATCATCATTATCATCATTATCGTCATCATCATTATCGTCATCATCATTATCATCATTATCGTCATCATCGTTATCATCATGAGCAATCGGAGCCTTTAGACGACTTCCGATGTCCATAGATATCCGTGTTAATGTTGTCAGGCGGTTGTGTTGCCGTTTTTTTCGCCTACCTCCAATGAGGCCACCGGATACTCACAAACCGAACGAAACGCGGTCATTTTAAGGCGGTATCATGTGAGCGAGAGGTACCTCCCCGGTAATGCATTTATAGCATCACACTTACTAACTTCTTCAAAAATCTTCATTAACTCATTCTTCAGTGTACATATTAACATAATAAGAATAATAATATGTGGACTTAACACACCACGTTAGCCCAGCCTTGTATTAAATACCGAAACGACTTGTGTTATATATACTCGACAACATAAACATATAAAATATCTTTGTTACAGAAATAGGTACTCAATATACAATATTGAAAAACATACATGACGTGGACAGGATTCGAATCCGTGACATCTGGCGCAACATGCACGATTGTCCTAGCTACATCACCACTGCGCCAGACGATTAACCAAATAATATAAAAAGTAACGTTCTTATTTCAGACATGGCACTCTTCGCTCGACGGTCGGGCCCGGCAACAGCGTGCGGCCGGTGGGCGACGGACGGGAGGAGAGGAGCCGGCTGCAGCTGGGCACCCTCTCGCCGGATTCCACGCCGCTGGACCTCTACTACAACTCCCGTCCACCGTCTGACCATTCCACGTGGAGGTGAGAGATTATGTTAATATTCTTTAGTAAGATGAGATGCACCAGCATTGCAGTTTAATTGGGCCGGCACGACCGGGGAGGTATCTCTCGTTCATATACTAACAACGTAAAGTGACAGCTATGTTATCGCGTTTCGTATGGTTTGTGAATTTCCCGTAGTCTGTTGGAGGGGAGGTACACCGGATGGCAGCATGCCTGCATGAAAATTATGCGCCTGGTTACGGGCACTAGTACGCATCATATAGACTTTATATGCCCGTATTCACCACGAAAACTGACTGTTTTTTTCCTATTTCTGGTTTGTTTGATTTCCCGGGCAAATGTATTTACTTAGCAGTGCTACTAACGGAGTGGAGTTGATCCGGGGTGGGATTGCGGCGAACTCACTACAACTTCCCCCCGTTAATAATAAATAGTTTGCCCCGTAATAGTAACCAGGCTAATACGCCAACTCAGAGCCGTCGGCAGTGCTTTATTATGTGAAAGACAATTGAATAGTCTTGTATCAAATGTTATACTTACTATGTCTAATTGATTCATTCCTTTTCCCCAGTTACCGTCCGCCACCCCCGGTGATCACAGAGCAGCCCAAGTCTGCGGCCGCGCACTTCGTGCCCTACGAGCGTTCCTACCCGAACACACTGGAGAGCTTGGCTGAGAAAGTCCACTCTTTCTATCCTTCAGAAAGCGCCAGGTAAGTCACCGTACGTATACTACTGTATTGCAGGCAAATTAGACCGGAACTGCGATGATGTTTTCTTTTTATAGGGGGGCAAACATGCAATCCGAGTCTTTCACGACATCTCACAGGCATACTGTGATGCGTTGCAGCCCTTTCCTTTGAGAGTAGTTGGCGGC
Source organism: Eumaeus atala (assembly GCA_017140195.1). Classification (NCBI taxonomy): domain Eukaryota; kingdom Metazoa; phylum Arthropoda; class Insecta; order Lepidoptera; family Lycaenidae; genus Eumaeus; species Eumaeus atala. Next base: position 1,205,109 of record JAFELO010000005.1, on the reverse strand, counting down.
CTATTGGAGGAGTTCTATCCACCAAACCACACGAAATGCGCCAGCAAAGCTGTTACTTAGAAGCGATGTCACGTGATCGATGGGCACCCCGGTCGTGTGAGTCCGGCTCGGTACTATGCAGCACGTCATTAGTTCTTACTTATTACAGTCGCTCACTATTAGACGACCGGCGTGAAATAACAGCTATGAATGTTTCGTTAGACATGTCGCATATTATAAGGATTTGATGATCGTCGGCGAAGCAGCTCCAGCTCCATACCATGCTAATGTTCCTGAGCTGCTTGAGCCTATTAAACTAGTTAATAGGCTCAGGTAGCACGTTTATCTCTTTGAAGAGTAAAACAAAAGTAATATTGGCTTAGCAATCAACTTTTAGTTTATACTAGGACTCCTGACTGACATTTAAAAAAATATTTCAACTTGTGTAGTGTTTACTTAGTATCACTCTACACTCTACCATTTCTATTGAGAGCAGCCACATGTGCGCAAGGGCGCTCTCGATTCCTCATTCTCATATTACGATGAGGTGGCAGTCCAACACGACCGGAGAAAATTCAGGCGCAGGTCCGATGGCTTAACGTGCTCTCTGAGGCACGTGGATGTAACACCGTCAACTTCCTGACTCCGGACTGTTGTTAAAAATTGAAAAAATCTAATAATGCTCTTGAATGGCCTGTCCCGGGACGTCACGACCGTGCTTACCACTAAATCTAATAATGCTCTTGAATGGTCTGTCCCGGGACGTCACGACCGTGCTTACCACTAAATCTAATAATGCTCTTGAATGGTCTGTCCCGGGACGTCACGACCGTGCTTACCACTAAACCAAGAAGTAATTTAAGCATTATTCTATTTTCGACACAGTTGTCATAGAAAAGCGAAACTTCGAACTTGTCGTGTACGAGGTTGATTAATAAGCCAAAGGAATTAAATTGAATGTTGTAATACTAAAGCTTAGCCTTTATAATTAGTGTATTAATCAATTAAGTTATTATGACTTCGTGTCAGCAAAACTTAAAAATTACGATACCAAGCACGACCCATGGAAACACTACACGCAACGATCGATGGTATTTATATTAATGTTGTGGAATATTAATATAATATTCGGGGTAAGCCATTGGCGTAATAATAGCTAGGTACTGCACGTATCGGATTGGCATGGGGAGGTACATCTCACAAGGTACTGTCAAAAAGACAACGCGCAAAATAGAAGACATAAACACATACGATAATACTTTACTTAAAAACCTTCCTCTATACAAACTCCAAGAATACGTTAACATAAGCCATAAAACATCTGAACAAGTGCCTTAGATAGTAAACAATGAGAAAGGAGTATCATGAATCACGATACTCAAGTAATTGCCTTGTTTCCTCTTAACAAGCCTCCTTTTAATAATAATACAATAATAACTAAATTATTATCTAACGCTATGTTATTTTCCAGCATGCGATTTGGTGGAACGAGGGTTCCACGATCAGGATCGGAGCAACAGTTGCCCAGAGCGGAGACACATTCGGATTTCGGCAGGCATTCGCTGTTGAGATCAAGCTTAAAGGCCTCTGCTGCAAGCCACGGAGGAGGTAAGACAAAATATCTTTCTATATCTATTATGAACGATAGTTACCAAAAATTGTTAGTCTGCATGTCAACAATTTTCTCAGGGTCTAATGAATAGTAGATCGATTCCCGAGAAAGGTTTTTGTGTATAATTTGTTGTGCTCTTAAAGTGTGTAATTTGTTGGCCCCTGTTTTTCGTGGGCGAATCAGGGGTGGGTAGCTAGTTGTAATTATAATACCAAAAACGAAACAAACAAAATGCTATTGTGTCCCTGTAGGTTTATTCTTTTGTCCTAAAGTAATATATTACTATATTTAAGTAAAGTAATATATTACTATAATAAAGTAAAGTAATATATTACTATATTTAAGTAAAGTAATATATTACTATATTTTGAACTCATTAGTCGTCCTTCAAATTACGCGAATGGACAAACATTTGTCTCTTATTATGACTTGAACTGGTGAAATGACAACGACGCTGACAGATTTCATTTCCTGCGAATTGTATGTGGCTTTGAGAATGTAGGACCATAGTACAGAATTGATAGCACCATAAAGGTTGACACCAAACCTCTTTTTGAGCATATATGAATAAACGTTCTATGTTTGTTTCCTTACTATGCAATTTAAAATCAAACTACGTTCAAAACAATTTCTTGATATTTTTATAACCGAACCGAAATTTGTTCTGGACACTGAAATTTGTTTTTATTTTTAGCCCCGATGTCAAGATACAATCAAAGATACGGTGGTGTGGGTATGCCAGGATCAGGACTACCTAGCAGTAGTCTTACTGCCAGTGGTCTATCAAGCGCCGGTCTCGGAGGACCAGGTCTGCCATCGGGGATGTCATCAACTGGTTTAAGTGGCCTAACTGGATCAAGTTTGGTCGGATCAGGATTGACAGGAACCGGCCTCGGGACAGGATTGTCAGGGACCGGCTTAGGCTCAACATTAGGAGGTGGTTATGGAACATCTGGCCTTGGACTACCATCGTACAGCAGCAAATTTGGAACATCGAGAAGGAATCGAAGTCTGGACTACTCATCGGATACAGAAGCCACTGCTCCTACGCGAGCCCCGTATTATTCAGGATTAAGTGGATACAGGAGTAGTACTCTGGGAAGGGATATTGGATCTAAATTTAATTCCCTGCCAAGAGATGTGAGGAGCACGGGACAAAGGTAAGAATATAAAATAACTTGGTATATTTGTATAGCTGGTGTCCTTACAACAAGCCCTTTCTGGTTATTGGTTATAAATATAGACTTTCCAAAGCGATCTTCCAATACTCGTATACTAAGAACATTCGCTAAATTCAATAGCTCGCCAGCCAATCGTCCCTGACGGAAATCGTATTGCCGACCGTAATATCGTATAACCGATCGGTAATGATTTGGTGTTTGTCTAAATAACGCAGGAGCTGGCAGTCAATGATGGTTTCCATAATTTTGGAAAATAAGGCCATATCAATAGGCCGGTAGTTCGACGGTCCGAGCGGTGACCTTTTTTAGGGATCGGGTGCATCAAAGAAAGACACAAACTCTTTCAAGAGCTTGGGAAAGCATTAAGTTGAGCATAACAAAATCTCTTACTTGTACAATGCTTCAGTCTACAATATGCGGTTTTCTGTAAACGTTGTCAGAGTTTATTACTATCGACGTTTAAACGTATACTCGCAAGCAATGAAAAGCACTAAATACTAGCTACATCACTGTTTATAAGTGTGACCAGCCCATTGCCACTTCTTCTCTAGCATTTGGAAGAGGTAGTGTCATGCTAGGAAGAGGTAGTACCATGCTGAAGGAGATAGTGCCATGCCGTATTGGAGGAGGTAGCGCCATGCATGGTACATCGCAGTGTATCCTCCTAGGCACACCGGTGTAAAGTAGCAACGTCGCTGTCGCGTTTCGTGTGGTTCTTTATGCTGTTATAAAAAACCTCAGGTAGTTTATTCTTCGCGTGATATAGCAAGTGAAGTGGCTGTGGACTGGTTACAAGTATGTAACCAGTCCACTGAGTACTGGAGTGGAGGCCGCATTTAGCAAAATGAAGTGTTGGTCGAGTGTTCACCAGGTGGGAAGCCGATCTCCGTGCAGTGGCTGGTCCGGGATGGATGCGACTAGCACTCTGGGCAGTGCTAGGACGACCGATCTCCTGCTGAGATCGTTCATTGTAAGAAGCCTATGTCCAGCAGTGGACCGATAAGTGCTGATAATGATGACGAATGATAATATAAATGTACCATCACGTGTACCTACT
>JAFELO010000005.1:1182487-1200927 GCA_017140195.1 Eumaeus atala | reverse complement strand
TTCGGTTCCTCTCTCGGGTTGGCTGGTCGGCGTATAGAAAGGCCACGTCACTTGCCGGCTCGCTCCTTGTCCTCGCAGCAGCTGGGGCCATCAGTGGGGAGTTCCCCTTCCGCTCGCCGAGTCAGACAGCTGTTGGAACTGGGGTCAAAATTCAACTGCCCCAATCCAAGTCCTGTGCCCACCCCGGGCTCGAGACATCAACGAAACGTCGAAATTAACACTAATGGTAAGTTTCTGTGGCAAGAACATTAAACTAAAACTACTAATTAAAATACTGTTACGAACAACGTTGCTTGTGAAATCCGGTAATAGTTGGTTAAAGAAAGTTCTGGAAGTCTGTATGCTCTAGCCATAAGTAGTAGGGCCGTAAACGTAATATATCTTTCTTACACTTGTTTTGTCATTCTTTTTTTACAGAGTTCCTAAAATATAAAGTGGACAGTAAACCCGGATCGGGTGGCCTATCCGCGTCCATGACGGGTCTGTCGCGTATATCCGGCGGCGTGTCCGGTATGCTATGGGTGCACCTGCTAGCCGGACGTGGTCTCCGGCCTGCGCCCTCCGGTTCGTCGCCGGGCTCTCCACCGTCCGGTCCGCTGGCCCCGCCTCAGCCGCCTGTCGCGCCGCGTGATCTGTATTGTGTTTTGGAGTGCGATCGCGTACACAAAGCTAGGACTGTGGTATGTCAATTGTTTAGAACTATTTCTACTAATGTTTGAATTAAGTAAGAATGAACATGTGGTCCTAACCCAACTTGAAAGGAGCAGTTTCCATTATCACTACCATCATTGTTATCATCATCAGCCGGACGACGTCCTCTTCTGAACATGGTCTACCCCCATAGAGCGCCACGGCGCGGTTACGAACCATGTGCATCGAGCAGGTCCCCACCACCTTTATCAAGTCGTCAGTCCACCGGGTCCAATAAGTTAGACGCAATCCTCACCATCATCGCTACCAAAATCATCTGTTACTGTACTGGCATCTGTCCTCGTACTCCTCGTACTGTACTGGCATCTGTCATCGTACTCCTCGTACTGTACTGGCATCTGTCCTCGTACTCCTCGTACTGTACTGGCATCTGTCCTCGTACTCCTCGTACTGTACTGGCATCTGTCCTCGTACTCCTCCTACTGTACTGGCATCTGTCCTCGTTAGTGTGCGATAGCTCACTTCTACTATAAAGAGCTAATTTGTCGCGTTATGTTTGTTAATTTAGTTTTCTCACGTATGAGTTACGAAACATAATGGGGTGAACAGGTTTTCGAGCTGTAAGGGAATGGCGAACTTTACAAATTCAGCGCATCCAGCTTCCTTCTAGATTTGACTTTATATATAGCGTGTACAACAGGTCAGAACAGGGGAGCTGCAGTTTGACTGGGATGAATCGTTTGAACTGGAACTAGTCGAGAACAGACAGTTGGACGTGCTTGTGTACTCCTGGGACCCGCAGCACCGTCACAAACTATGCTACCGCGGTGCCGTCACGCTGCCAGATCTCCTTGCCAGGTCACCGTCACATCAGCTGGCGATACGAGTAAGTGTGGTTTCCGTCACACCAGCTGGTGACGCTGGTGACATGTCAAAGTGTGAAATTGTCATTAGGTATTATTAGACAGGTCTAAGCAACACAATTATACCAACCTTTACGAAGAGGTAGTGCTATGCTACATAGATGTAAGTAGTTCCATTTATTGTGCATGACATTACATCCTCACATGCAACGGTAAAGGAAAACACATACGACCAGGGAGGTACCTCTCGCTCACATAATACCGCCTCAGTGTCATATTTTGTGCAGTTTGAGAGTATCCGGTGGCCAATTGAGTACGGAAACGACGATGACGACAAGGGCAACGCATCGATATGGTAAATACGTGGATATTCATGGGCGTCGGTAGTCCTAAAAAGACTCCGATTGCTGGTTTGCTCCCTATTCTACAAGAAAAAACCTATGGGCTAGGGTTCACATAATGAGACATGCCCCACTTGAATATACCGGATACTGCAAACTACTCTTCTTTGGCTGGATTTCGGCTTTTACTAAGACTAACCAACTACTCGGAGTTAAGGCACTGAAAACGTCCCCATAATCCCTTTGTGGACAATGTTATGACTGTACATTCGTCTCCCACGTTATACAATTTGTTAGGAAATTTCATGCTGTAGCATTTTACCACTCTGTTACCCATATGTTGAATTGATTGCCTCCTTGTAAATTATTTACTGTCGCCCGTCTGGCCTGGATCTGACTGTTCATGGTGTGTGTAGATGGAGCCCCGCGGCACTCTATACGTGCGCGTGCGTCACACGGAGCCGCACGAGCTGTTCCGACGTAGGACCGCGGTACCCCGCATGGCTCCTGCGCCCCTGTTCGGCACCGAGCTAGACGCAGTCCTGGCGCGTGAGGTGCGGCCCTCCCACGCACCCCCGGTCCCGCTCATAGTGCGCCGCTGTGTCGAGGAGATAGAGAGAAGGGGGCTGGATATCATTGGTACATGTTTCATTTAACCCTTTTTTTTGTTGACACGGGAAAACGCTTTCACGCGCCTTCACTGGCCCTGGGTGGGATCCAGTGGTGTGTGAGACTCGCGGCAGATAATAGTACCGAATACCCACAAAAACCACCTCGAGTGCCATAAGTGCCGCCTCGGAACAACAAATCATCAGGGCACCTCGACCGCCTAAGAGACCGGCTGTATCTCCACAGATGGGGTTGCCCCGCACTACAGGACAACCCAACCAACCACCGACTTTGGGACAGTGCAATGGGGTGAGGTTCCCATCCTCGCCTCTTGCCCCGTGCGCAAAAGCGCCTCCTCCTAATGCTCTCAGACCAGACCTTATAACCTTGACTGCCTTCCCTGTAAACGGCCGTCCTCCAAAGTTGGCAGTTTACTCTGATATATGATCTACTGGTGCACTTCATTCTATCCCTTCTTAGCCGCCCCAAACATTAGAGTAATGGTTTGACGAGAGCTAAGGCTGTTTATTTATTTGTTTCCTTTATAAACTTCCAGGCTTATACCGGCTATGCGGCTCAGCTAACAAGAAGCGCATACTACGCGAGGCGTTCGAGAGGAACGCGCGAGGAGTGGAGCTGGCCCCCGACTCAGTGCCAGACATCAACGTGATCACGGGCGTGCTCAAGGACTACCTGCGAGAGCTCCCGCAGCCGCTGTTCAGCCGCTGTCTATTCCAGATGACGCTGGATGCTCTAGGTAACTATAGTAATTCCTTCCTTCAATATCGGGACCCCCCCCCCATTGTTCTATCGAAACTCTCACATTTCCTACTGCCAGCTGTTGTTATGTGAGCTAAAGGCGTAGCTCATGTTCACATAACCTCACGTGTGATAGCCCTGTACATCTGATATGCAGCAATGACACTGCAATCTAAGACAAGAATCGTTTCGGAGAGTACTGAATTCTAATAGGTATTTAATTTATTTCACAAGGAAATATTCCCGTGATACTTTTAAGGTAATAAATAAAATGTTAAACATATTCAAATAGTAAGTATGTTTGTCCAGCATATAGTATCCTATTTAATCGCTTTAGGAGTGCGTCTTGAATACTATAATGTAATCGATCGTATTGTAGGCATATGTGTTCTATTTAAAATTTTTGGATATTTATGTCGACAGGTAATCAAAACAAAAAAGTTAATATTAGCATTTCTTTATGATATTATGCAATACAGCCAAATTTTACTCCCGAAAGATCCAAATATAATTTCTAGCCGGTGAGCCATTGGAGGGGAGGCGAAAAGGAGAAAACCGCATTGGTGTTATTATGCGGATGTTTGTTGGCGTCGGTAGTTATCAAAATGCTCGATCGCGCGTTTGGTTCCTATAATATAAAAACATGTACTAAACGAACGTCAGCAACTACCGCCATATTTCAACATGTCCATGTTCACAGGAGTGTGTCTGCCCGACGATAAAGAAGGGAACGCTCGTTTGATGGCCTCAATAGTGGAATGTCTGCCGCGTCCCGCCCGCGCCACGCTGATCTTCCTACTGGACCACCTGGCCCTGGTCGCCGCAGCTCAGGACCGCAACAAGATGTCACCGCAACACCTCGCCGTGGCAATGGCTCCTCCGCTTATGCTGCACTCTCAGTCGCCCTCGGAGCTGGACTATCAGCGGCCGATCCACGTGCTGCAGTGTCTCCTGCAGATCTGGCCGCCGCCTAAGCGTTCAGGTAATGTCATCATCTATGTCGCTTGTGTCTTTACTCATTCGTTAATGCTTTATTGTGCGTTGCATTCTTACGCCTTTATTCTATTTAACACTGTCATGTTTTTCAACAACGACACACCCTCACGGCAGCTCCCTAATGGGGTAGGCAGAGAGAACGGAATGCCTTACATCACGATTTGTACAAATAATATCTATGTTTTTTGACATGTTTTCCATTTCCCCAAATATATTATAAAAAAATATCCCAAAATCGTTGTTTTCTCAAAATCTACTGAACAGATGTTCATGCGTTTTCCGCAAATGGATAGAGCGGTTTCCATGGAAATTCCTGTCGGTTAGTGTATTATAAACCATTATAAACATAGACTGTGATTTGCAGTCTTTTTATAAATCAATAGTCAAAATCCAGTAGTATCAAGGACCCCACTAAGGTAAAATTCATCAAGCTGTTTAGACTTTAGAGCGGGACGGCATAAATATTTACACTCAAAAAACATTGCTCTCCTTTTGGTGCAGTTGAGTAAGAATTTTGATTGAAGGGAATAAAAGCATCTCTTGCATCTTTATTTAAAGGCTATTTATTATATCATATGATTAAGTCAGCCAGAAAAAAAGTGTTTGTTGGAGTGTATTGTCACTTCTTGATTGGTTTGTTTATTAGTTGAAAAAAATGTCAACAGACTAATACAAAATTGTATTGGTGCGCATTTAAATAAAAATACCTTTTTCTTACATAAAAATATTGTGTATTTGAAGATGGGTCCTTACTGGGGTATAAAAATCAAAAATACTTAAGTCGTTTGTAAGCTGAATTTTATTAAATGTGTGAATAAAATAGTAGCGTATATGTCTAAATTTAATACAGTAGGTAAGAATATGTGAATAAAGATTACATTACCTATAGGTTATGCTACTCACATCAATATTATTAGCCGAAAATTATAACACTCAGCCAGTAGCTGGCGTGATAGACGCACTGTCCCTGCAACGAAAAACAAAGCTATATTCTCCCTCGATCTTCACACACTTCTGCGCTTCTGTGTTTATTGCTTGCATGTCTTTTATTTAGTTTCCGTGTCTCTTGGTGTTAATAATGGCTAAGCGGTGCCTTAACGCATGTCTGTTTGTAGACAGTTCGGCGCGGCGAGCCAGCAACCGGGCCGCGTGGAAACAGAGTCAGTGCGTCGCCAGTGGTCTCAGCCACCCTCCCCCAAGGTATAAATTACCACGGCTCTACTCCACTTATCTGTAATTAAAAATTTACCAGGGTGTCAGACAAATGCAAAGATGAAATTCGTACACCTACTCCGTCCGCGCGCAGTGACGTCAGGCAGCATTGTCAGTCAGCCCGCAACCAAACAAACCGTTGCTTATAGAGATTTTTATATTAGGAACAATAATTCATTGATGCGGTCCTTTGACTGAAGTACAATTTGGTTTGTACAATTAGAGAGCGAACCTGTACCTTCTAGGCAAGGCTATTATCGAACATTAATTACTTCCCATCGGATGGGACAGTAGTCAATATTCCACTAATTAGTAATGATCTGAAAATGCAACGCAGACGTCACTGCATACGCGAATAGAGTGTTATTGAACGATTAATTTTATTGGATGGTCTGTGCCAGGAAAATAGAAACTTCATAATAACAGTTAACCTTCGTATTTGGAGGCGCGTATTTTTTTTAATTTACATATTTAACGTTGCCTTGTTTTACATCAAATACATACACACTAGCGGCCCCGTGCTGTTTCCCTCGCGTAAAATTCTAATAATATTAGTCATAACATGACGGTCTACAGACTAAAGCCTTCATCCATAATTAAATAGGCCTAACATTGAAAGAATGTTTGAAATCGGAGTGCAATTCCTAAGATTAGCGCAGTCAAACAAACCAATAAACAAAAGCTTTGCTTTATTCCATTACGTATAGATTTAGATGTACAACCACTGTCCCTGCAGTTGTGGTGTTTCGGTACACTGGAGCTGAGACTGTTCATAAAGTAGGCAAATCTAATTGGTCCATTGTCGGAATAATCACATAGTGAAAGTAAGTGAACTGGACTCCTGAAACTTATGGTTATTCCGCCAGATGTGCTGCCACCCAGTCATGCCTTAGTAAAACCAAGTTACATTTAATACAGAAAGTTATATTTAATAGAAAATAATACGAAAATTTTTACATTTCATAGAAAATTATATAAAATGTTACATTTATTAGAAAACAATACAAAAAGTAGAATTTGCGCGTGTATTAATTATGTTAATATTTAAGTGTTCTTAAATAAATCAGGTTCTAATTAAATTTAACTTGCTCACTAGGCACCACCAAGCAATTTCAATTTTTTTCCTCAATCACAAGATTTTCTTTCTTAGTCACAAGAGCATATCTTAATATTATGTAATGGAATATTCTTTTTTGTTATATAAGAAAAGACAAGGAGTCGTTTAATTAGAGTTACTTTTTAACAAAAAAATTTAAGTGTATCAATAAAGAGGAGTAAAATAGTGTGAAACAGCCGGCCGGGTATAGCACCAGCCTAACGCTTTACTGCGCTAACTTTACTTGCATCTCTTGCGCACCCCTCACCTCATGTTCGTTTATAAGGAGCTAATTCTAGTCACCTGTCGGAGTTCACATACGCGGTTTTTATTACGAGACTATATTATAAAATGATAAGGCTTTACATTAAAAAACAAGGGTCGTCTTGTCTAAAAATACGAATAAGTATTACAATACAGCCTGATCAGACGATCAACATTACGCAATATAAGACGATAAGTCTGCTACTTGGTACAAGCAAGACGAGAAGTAGTGGTGACGAATAAGCAATATATATTTACACAAATCTTGGCCTACCTCGGGCGCAAGTCGTGTAAGGGAACTTTAAGCTATAATCAGATTGAGTACCATTAATACTTATGAAAGTTAGGCTGTACCTGAGTATTAATCAAGGCTATTCAAAGAGCTGTATTTTGAGCATCGAGCTCAAATACATTGGAATCCAGGCAAGTCTTGAATTTGCTTGACAAGACGTAGTAGTTGGATTGAGTATAATAGGAAAGTTTGACATGAGTATAGTTGATGGTGATGATGTTGCGCAGGCCGAGCTCCGCCCTCAGTCAGTCCATATCGGCCTCAAGCGGCAGCATCAGCAGCATCTCCGCCTCCAGCTCTCTTGGCTCGGCAAGGAGCCGACCGCTCGCCGCCCGCACATGTAAGACATACACTTTCAAACTTCGTTTTAGTTTTTTGGATTACTCCTGCCGACTCCAGACTGTGTATTAAATTGCGCAAAAAAAGTCGCCCTAACTTGAATTCAATCGTTGTGTATAAAAAATGAATTTTCATATAGAAGCCGCCTTATGCTTCATTTATTTTATTAGACACTGGCTTATACAATGCTTTCATATCATACATAATTATCCAATGAGTACAATTTTCATTTGATAAATTACTTATCTACATATTGGTCACTATATCTGTGAAACACTCTGGGTTGTACCACGCCTCCTGCTTGCCCATTCACAGCCCCGCTCTCGCCTTCACTCCTTCGTACGGTTAGAATACTGTGCCAAAGCACAGATGACGTCATGGACACCAAATGCACAAACGTTTTAACCGAATCGAAAATATATGATTTAAAAAGAAAAGCAATTTTTGTAGCCTAAAGGTTAAACCCCCGTTGGTGTCTTTTAATGATATCTATCGATATACCATACCGATAGATATCCGCATTATTACTAGGCCGATATTTCACCCTCAGTCCTACCTCCTTACTTCTCCAATAGACCACATGAGATGCGATATCATAGCTGTTATTTCGGTATGATTTAGTGAGAAGTACCTCCCCTCATGGACATGCCAGACCTGTTGTGACACTATCTCTTACTAACAATATTATAATATGGCAGGTTCTCTCATCAGTCAGGGCAGGCCAATATCGTCCGCAGTCGCCTCTTCGAGGCCCTCTCCCCGCTCCACCTCGCTCCCGTCAGGTGACGGTGTCCTCCCCCGGTTCGCCCAGTAGCAGCTCCGGCAGCCACAGTCCGGCGGACACGATCAAACATGGCGGCTCCGTCTCCTCGATACTGCGGCAGCCGGAGCGCGCGAGCTCGCCTCGCATGTCGCCTAGGAGCTCCCCGCGAGCCAGCCCGAGGGATTCCCCGCGTACGCCGAGGGAGAGCGCGAGAGATTTGACACCGAGGGATCTAACACCGAGGGACATGACACCGAGGGATTCGACTCCGCCAAAGTCCAGGGATTCGTCTCGAGACTCCCCCCGCTCGGCGATTCCAGGAACATCCGCAGGACTGGCTGTGACCCTGAACTCTACCGGTAACGGCGGCCTGAGCCCACGGTACAGCTCCACGAACCCGTTTCTCCAGCAGTACGACGCAGAAGCGGAGGCCGAGGCGTGGCACGCCAGCGACATCTTCTCATCCACGCACACATAGTGCTCATAGCGAATTGAGATTTTCTAGTCAATTTTTTTAATGAATCGCAATGATTCAGCTGTATATTATGTTGTTCGAACGTGTTGCGCGTTCAGATGTTTGTTATATATAGTGCGAGTTACGATGTATATTACTGTGAGAATGTTGACCTTCTGACGCCCGTCGCCGCCTCGCCTTATATATTGTACATTGTATATAAATGAATACGTGTAGGTACGCTCCAGTATAGTACCGAGGGCGGGGTACGCGCGGACGGCCCGAAGCACTACACACATCGTCCCACATATCAGAGGCTTGCGTGCTCAGTCCACACGAGGGGTGCGGGGTGTCGTGCCAACGGTGCGCGCAAGCCAGTAGCTCGAGTAGGGAGAGTATCATAGATCAGACGTGCGGATTGTCTTGAGACTGAGACCATATCAGTTGCTTGTATGTTATAAAGCTCGAAATCCGTCGTAGAAAGAGCGATTACGTTTATGAATATAAAATTTAGAATTAACAATCTGTTAAAAAAAGCAAATCTCTTTTTTATTATATCAATACTAATTATAATACGTTTCATGAATAGGTTTTAGTGGTACGCGAATCGCTGATTCTATGAGGGAATGGTTTATTTAGTCTTGTGTGATCGGTCGCATTCTCAAGATTGGAGGTGTTATTTTCGAATTTCAAAACATAATACGTATAAAACAATTGATATATTATCCGTAGAAATATATTTATAAGTTAAAAAGTATATTATAATCGTATAAATCTGCATCGAGTTGTGGGACTTGGAAATTATATTATAAGAAATTACAATATTTTAAGGGCGATGGGTGGCATGAAATTGGATAACAATGAAATATTTAATCTTTATGGACTTTCGATTAAAAGCACATTGAAATTCGCAAATGAGATCTCAGTTCTTATAACTAGCGTCTGCTAGACATATAAGAGTGGTAGAAATTGACCAATGACAGCACTGATTAACCGATTCACTGCCATGATTGGTCCGTTTTATATAGAAAACATATTATTGTAATTATAAACAGAAGGTAATCTTTTTGACTGCGATCTAAAGTGATGTTTGTTTTATATGCCTTTACGTCTTCGTTTAGAATTGTACTTGTATCTTGCAGCGCTTGGAAAGCTACACTTCAATAAAAATCGCCTTTTCCCCTTCCGACTGATAGTAACAAATTTTGTACGTACAGTACAAATTAAGGATATAATTGTATTTTATTTGTACGTAAATTTATTTACGTGTAGTATTTTTATATTTCCGATTATTTGCTCTATCTGTAAGATGCTATAATTACGAGTATTCAATTCCCTATACTAAATCATTCCAAATGGGAAAGTTCTAGAAATTATTGACATTTATATCGCTCTCAAAACGAATTGTATGTACACTTAATTATATGTCTGTCGGAGGCTGTTTGGTTACAAATAGCTTTTGAGCCACACTTCAAGGCGAAGTTTTGTTACTGCTGTTTATTAAGCTAGCATTGCACAAAGAACACGACTGATACGGGACACAATGTTTTTGATACTTTACTGTTTTACCTACTTCTCGTTTATATTATACCAGGACTTGAGTTTGAGCCTCGCCTTTTATATAAATGAGATGTTCGGTCATGAATTCCTATTCTTATTGTCTCTATTTATAATTTACCGGCAACTGTTGCCATTTAAATAAATATGTTAATAAATAATACATTTTATTATAATACATTTTGAGCGTGCTTCTAAGACAAATATAAATATGGGAAAATAGTATTTAATTGTAGCTTGATTAGTGAAATTATAACTTCATAGAATGTAGAGAATTCATGCACGAATGTTTTCAGGATGTGCACTCGCTGCCATAGTCGATAGGCGGAATTAAAAAAATTATATAAATATTCTAAAATTGAATTAATTTGAAATTTTTATCGCTTCTCTTTTTAAATATAATTTGGTGCTAGAACGAAATATTCAACGAAGTAATAGCGGTGATGTTTAGTACGCCGTCTTTGCGATTGACAGCATATATTTTAATTTTTGATTATTTTTTGTGAGTACCAAACAATTTGCCAGTGAGTTCACATCCTTACGATACGGTGTTTTCTGACGGTTAGAAGTCAATGACAATATGAGTTTAGAAATAAAGGTCTGATATTAAAAAATATTAACAAAATGTTGTATTCATGTTTATATGCTGAGTCCACACGAATGAAATTCAGTTTGCGCTTCGAATTGAAAGTTTTAAGGGATAGAAAGGTCTGTATTACGTGTAATAGGCTTATAGTATAATATTGTAAATTTTTTCGTGTGGTCAGTATTTACTAATGTTACCACGCTTTGTATTGTCGGAACCATTTCTCCTTTATATGTTAAGAAATCGATCATTGTTACATCGCTCAAAGGCATGTTTATACTAAATCAGCATAATGAATTAATCATCTTTTCATGGCTCCATAGAATTACTATGGTTCGCTTTATGGGGCCTTATCACATTCCCTTTAGTTTTAAGGTAAGGTCGAAAAGTTCGAAGTTTAATGTTTAGACTTAAAGTTATTTCTACTCTTCTTAAATTTTAATCACTGTTGTTTAATTGAATACCTGTTTCTTTACACACATGCAAACTTTACTTAATTGAAATTAACATATAACAGTTTGCATGTGTCTATGCTATAATAATCGATTTAGTAAATAGAGTTGACACTCTTGCGTGTGTATGTCGTATTGTATACGCAACTTAAGGCTAAAGAAGTAGTAACGCCTATTAATTTTTCTATGGTTTGTTTAGAATCAGTAACTCACTCAAAACATTCTACAAGTTCGTGTCAAGTATTTACTGAACTAGATTATTTTTGTACAAATGTTATACAAAGCAAATTAATACGTTTCTCATTCTCGGGACTATAACCTTATATTAGGGATAAGTATAAGGCCGAAGTGGCGTGTCTGATAATACATTGCAGTTATAGTCTATACAATATAGATGTAAATACGATGACTTGAAGTGTCGCTCGACAGTTGTAGCCGGTAGTGTGTAGTGACAACGGCGCACGGCTTCAGTTGGCTTCGGCGGACGCGACCCTGAGAGAGCCAGAGACTAGGTTCTTGTAGATTATCTGTTCAAGTTGGTCATATAATAGTGTAGGACATCCGCTATTCTGCGGGCTACTTTACATGAACACTTATGGATACAGAAACAAATAATTGAACTCGCGACACTGGTACTGACACCACGTGTAGCGCCATCTATTATAATTTGTGAGTACTTATCTTATCATATGGTTAGAATGACGCTGCTGACTTGACATTTATTTATGAGTTGGAAACTTTTTAGGCGCATTGGGTCTTTTCCATGTTTGAAAACTTCTGCCGGCGCTCCCGGAGCTTGCCTGCTCTTTTTGTATTTCCTATTGTCTTGTTTTATTTTACTGCAACATTAAATAGCGCTGAGCGATCCTGGAAAAGTATGCTATTATTTATAATCCCTTTACGAATAAACATGCAAAGAGAGTGAAAGTTGACAAAAGAATAGAATGACTTAAATGTTTATGAGCCTGAAGGGGCAATAATGATTATAGATAATCACAATCAATTAAAAAGTATAATCCTCAATAATAAGTTTTTTACATAGAGAAAATAAAACTTATTCTATTACATGACTGACTTCTAGTTGATAGAAATCGTTTAGGCTAAAAAGAATAAAGTTATAAATTAGGACTGTATTACCAATACTCAGGCAATAGTTGACAGATGGTGCCAAAATATATTCCTTCCCTTGGTGTTCACCTAGCTGGTAATGTTGTTTCCCATTGCTTCTATACTGAATTCCTCGTACACCCCTATTCTTACGGCAAGTAATACCATTATTGTCAAATATAACGAAAGGCCTACCTGGTTTTCTAATAAGGAAGGTATTAAAATGCTTAATTTTCTTACATTAATAAATTTATGCGTAGATAAAAATATAATAATGTTAAATTTTAATTCCATTACTTGTTATCTATGATTGTGTTTGTATTTTTTAAATTTACCTGATATGTTATTTCTATATTATTCAATTGTAATTGTATTATAGGATGTTATAATAATCTACGTATTATTTGGTACTATTAAATTAGATCGTATCATAGATAACTTTAACTTTGGCATTTAGCAGGGTAAATTGATGAAATTGTCACCGGTATTACTTTTCATATAGAATAGACGTGCATTAGATGAGATTATTTTATTGTAAATAATATAATTTTATATATAATATATGTTTGTGTCTTAAATGTTTATTGTAGCCTCGTCAGGGTCCTCTTAGGGTCGCGCCCGCGTTTTGTTTGCGTTGCGGGGCTTCGCCCTCAGATAATATCAGTATTTCGACAGTTCAGTAAAGTAGCGTTATTACGTGTACTTAAAGTAAACGCCGCTCGCTGTATCGGGTGGCTGAAACACAGACGAAATTAAATAATACAACGTTTCTATGTTTTTTATTTCTCCCCGATGTCCCGCTCCACCCTACGCCATCCCACGAAACATATATGGTTACTGAAATTAAATGAAAATGCTCAAATGGTAACGCGCCGGTCAATCCGGTATGACATGATCGGTCTGAGATTCGTATACCGATGCCTTATAGCTATATGTGCTATATGTGCTATATGTGGCTTCACATACAACAACTTTATCCCAAGGTTTTCTATTTCTTTTTCCTAGTCAGTGATTTGGCCGGTGGTGTCCTCGACAAATTTGTTAGGTTTGCAAATCTCTTCAGCAAATTTCACGTGATGCGTAGCGAAATTAACAGGTAAACAGACAGAAAATCTGAGAAATATTAGTACGAGATGTGTTATCGATTGAACAACTTTCTGGCTATCCTATAAGTACATACTTTCAATCCTCTTTGCTTTAGCTTTATTACATGTATAAATACTAAATGTATACTTAATCTGGCCATAAATACTGTTCCAATTTACAAAGATATATTACATTTGAATTTGGAATCTGTCATTGTTATACGATTGTTCATTATGTTTTCTAATTTTTCGCCAATCCATTGTACAATATTTTGCGATGTTAAAATGGAGTGGGTGCTAAGGAGAACAGAACTGCTGTGATTGCATGCATAAAGTAGGCATGGAGCCAAATACAATATTTAAAACTCTCCATACACTTGGTATTAGCTAAAGGTTTATGGACCTGGCTATTAATAGGTACAATGAGACTATCTCTGTATGTGACAGAGAAAGATCTGGTCGTCCACGTAGTGTTCGTTCGAAAAAAGTGGTCAAAGCAGTAAGGGAAAGAATTCGAAGAAATGGACATTATTTCTTCGAATTCTTTTCCAAAAGCAAAAGTTTTTATCTCGGGAAATGAAGATAGCCCCTAGGATCATGTCACATACTATAAGAGATGACCTAGGACTTGCGGCCTATAAGCGACTGATATGGCCTTGAAGAGACTGACATATTAATGACGAACAGGATGGTATAATAGAAAGAACTACTGAAGCGGTACTACGGAAAGGGAGGTCACATAAGAATTTTGTTTACGCATGTTTTTTTTTACAATTAAGCAAAATTTTAACAAACAAAATGACCATATTTATGCTCAGAGCTCTACGCAAGCTTCCCGATTAGTCGACAGAGTGCAGCGTGGGCATTATTCGACTTCAGTTGGTTTGGTGGGGTATTATGAAGGAGTGAATGAGCCATATTTTTGTGAAAAAGTTATGGAAACATCGGCACAAGTGCATCAAGATACCATTTTCTGGAAGGTAGTTGAGCCCCTTAATAACACCATGTTTAATAACCAAGTACGGTCCAGCAAGACTCGGGACCAGATCTTAAAGCTCGATTCACCCAACCTTGGTTAAAATGAACGTTCCGGACTTGATCAGAGCTGAAAACTACCCTTCCTTTAGTCTCAACAGTAATCCGCTGGGTTATAACTTGTGAGCCGTTTTAGAGAGTACAGCTTGCTTTAAAGCGTGATAGTAAAAATATTCCTTCCTATACAGCAATGGAATTAGCTCTTCCTAAAACTATAATTTTAGTTTTTGAAAAAGCAATAAACCAAATATACCAAACTAACCATAAAAATACTTTAAATTGGGAGATTGAAAAATAAAACTGGCAACACTGATAAAATATGGCGTAATTCCATAATTGTAAAAGAAAAAGTAAAATATGTAGTTTTTTGGTTACGTACCGTTGATAGGTGATGTGTTTGGTATTTTTTGCCCTTCCTTTATAATTCGGGCTCACTTTAATAGCACATACCGAAATTTTAAAGCTGTTATTTGTTTATTACTTTGTGCCGTAGTACGTAGTGAAACTAAAGCGGCACGATCAGTACTGATCGGCGGGAAAGTACTTATAAGCCAACAGTTGGCTAATATTTTTTGACACGTTTTTGCACATTCGACTCTCTATCTAGACATTATTTAATCAAAGGCTCGGAGGTATAATATAGTAGAAGGTAAAGTATAATAGTTTTTTCTCAATACAAAAAAAGCTCAATTTCCTGAAACCTAAATCAATTATTTTTCTCGTATTTGTTATTAGTAAGTCGTAAATCTCAAAATATAAGGAATACTTGCCGTCCGTCCCAGATTTGCACGGATATTTCACGTAATATGGCAAAAATTTATTGATTTAAAAAGTATAAAAAATATAAATTTCAATTTTGACCTTATGACACGTTAACATAATGACAATTAATAACATTTATGAAATGTCTCTCTGGACAGCTATGTTGCATATGTGCCAAGATATTTACATAGTCTCTGTTGTGGTGACAGCTATGACAGCTGATGCGTGTTAGACACAATATCCAGTACGGATCCGAAGGCCATGAGATGAGGGCACTATACGAGGGGTGATTAATAAGTAGCCGAAACGATATAGAAAGACTTTAATAATCTATTTAAACAAATTTTAATTTTCAACGTTTCCTTCTACCTCCCTCTACCTCGATGCATTTAGTCCATTTAGACAATGACTTCATCATTTGATGAAAATGTTCGCCCACCTAATCATTACTTGAGATTCGGGAATAATAGGAAGTCATCTGAGGAATAGGGGAGACGCGGCAACAATTCTAATCGCAATTCATGGAGCTCGGCAACTGCAACGCTTGACGAGTGCACATGTGCGTTGTCGTGGTGGAATAAAACTTTCTTTTTGGCTAAATGAGGCCGTTGCTTACGGATTCCTTCATTTAATTTTTTCAGCAAGCTTGCATAATACTCTCCATTTATTGTTTTCCTCCTTGGAAATAATCCACTAAAGTAATCCCTCCAGTATCCCAGAAAACAGTCGCCATCACTTTACCGTCCGGCAAAACCGTTTTTCTTCTAAGGCTCAGGTATTCTGCTCTCAATCTACCGCTTAGATTATTCTTTTGCTTCAGGAATATAACGATGTATCCATGTTTCATATACTGTCACATAACGCCACGTGTTAGTGAGTCACAAAAACGTGTTAGTAGCACGCTTAAGCAACGCTAAACAATCCGGTGAATCGTCCACTCGACGTTGCTTTTGGTTAACAGTAAGCAAACGCGGCACCCATCGCGCGCAAACATTTTTCATTCGCAAATGTTAGTGTAAAATGTTAAAAACGCGTTCTGAGGAAATACTTATCATCTCTGCTATCTGTCGCAACCTTAAACGTCGATCATTCAAAACGATCTTATGAATCTCTTTGATCATGTCCGGGCTCGTGACTTCACTTGGACGGCCAGACCTGTTGGCGTCTTCGCAGCTCTGTCCTACCTACCTCTCCTAGCTACCCTGGCGTGAATTGTACTCAATGCAGGATCAGTATTACCTGAAACGTTGTCTAGCTTGACTTTAATCTGGATTGCTGTTTTCCCTTTTAAAACGTAAAAATTTATCACCGCACGAATTTCGTTTCTTTCCATTATTGAGAAAACTTACGGTGGAGAAAGTTCTAGCCCTCATACAAATTCTATCAATCCGAATAAATTCGAATTTGGCATTCTATTTTCGAAAAGATGATAGAATATAATGTAGTAAATTTGGTTTGCCTATCTTTTTTTAAGTTCATCGTTTCGGCCAGTTATCAATCGGCCTGTACATCAGTGATGTGTTACAGATTGCTATCGCACACGTAATACTCCTATGATTGTACTCCTAAATATGAGTATATTTTTATTTTATTTTATTTCTTTGTTGGTAATTCAACAGCATTACAGTAAATCTTATTCTAGTGTACACATATCATGGGCACAACGAGCCAATATCGGATTACTACATAAAAAAATATAATTTAATATTATACGAAAAAGATGAAACGACATTCGGTATGAAATGCTATAAATATATGTGATCATGCTTATGCGTGTATGTGTGTTTGTTTATCCTGTTTAAATTGTTTTATGAAACCATTATTTTTTGTTATTTCTTTCTAAACATTGTTACTTGAAATAAACATGTCAGCACTTGCATACTCCTTATTATACAATTCTGTAATGCGATTTAGCATGTTGTTCTTCCCGTAATTTGGGTTAGATCTATAGATGTAAAATGTACTCCGCTCTTCATTTATGGTAGCCAGTTACTATGAAACAGATTGATTCAAGCAA
Organism: Eumaeus atala; assembly: GCA_017140195.1. Classification (NCBI taxonomy): domain Eukaryota; kingdom Metazoa; phylum Arthropoda; class Insecta; order Lepidoptera; family Lycaenidae; genus Eumaeus; species Eumaeus atala. Next base: position 1,183,687 of record JAFELO010000005.1, on the reverse strand, counting down.
TTCCGAACAGTCAATGCCATTATTTAGCAAACCATTGAGTAATAAATATTAAGTCTTTTCATTTGCGCCTAACGATCAGAGGTTCTATTGTTAAATCATTATATGTATCGTAAGTATTGTGATCCTTGAGGCATAAGAACTTGGGAAATCTTTTCTGAATAGACTCTATTCTGTTTATATGGACTTTACAGGGTGGCGTCCAGACACTAGAGCCGTAGTCGACAATGCTCCTAACGTATGATGAGTATAGTTTTAATGCAGTTTATATTGCAGAAAGGTCTACGTACGCGTCATAAATCCGAGTTGTTTATATGCTCTATTTAAAATGCTGATAATGTGTTCGGTCATCAAAAGTTTGGTATCTAAAATAATACCTACGTCCCGAACTATGTTTGTTGAGAAATACGTTATTTATTTTATACAAAAATTTTATTGGCTTTTGTTTTCTAGTATTTTTTTTGACATTTGCTAGCGTTGACGCTAATGCGACTTTAATATAATGTAGAGCTATCAAGCTAGTTGTCAATAATTTATACAACTGCATATGTAAGGATTTCCTATGATATTTTTTCCACTCTTTGGTTACATTGAAGAAATTTAAAAATCGCCTTATCTGTTTAGTCTCACAGGAACTTTAAACTGTTCTTATGTTTAAACTGAATTTAAAGATTTTTTTCATTTTTTATTGTTTTGGGAGAGTTTGAAAGTTGTGTTCAAAGCCTAAATGAAATATTCAGGCCACAATAAATAAGTCTGGCCAGAAGCGTGCACGTTGCGACTCCACGTACCGCGGCGCGGGTTAGGGCGTCCGCAGAAGGCGATGCGTACGGACCCGCCCCCGTCGATACAAATACTGGTAAATGCGGCCATGGGGTCCGCCACCCATCACGCCATAACCGATTCGTCGAGTCGTGGAGCACGGAGTGCCAGATAGACACAAGGAATGAATGAATAAATGATTCTTTATTGTGCACAAAAATTTAATTAAACAGAAAACTAATTTAACAAGACACACATTCTTTAAAAGTACACAAAAGGCGACCTTATTGCTTAAGTAGAAATATTTTCCATATAAATTATATAAAATAAATTATCATATATCCACTACTAAGCAAATTTTGTATCCCCTCATTAAATTTAAGGAGGACTGACCTAGATCCAATATTATTATTTAATATACAACATAATAAGTTTGATTGC
>JAFELO010000005.1:1155424-1182437 GCA_017140195.1 Eumaeus atala | reverse complement strand
CTTTAATCGCATAATGTTTTCCTACAACAAAAATATTGTAAGCAAATTAAGTCATGTTGATATTTTCGCATTCACTCTACAAAAAATTAAGGAACCTATAAGAAAGGAGTAGATAGCTAAGTGAATTTTTACCAGAATATTAGTGTTTTTCTTCTTTTGTAATCAATTTGTGAAATTATATATCTCTTGTACAATTGTTTGCTATCCCAAATAAATAATAGAAAAAGTACACGGCGATACCGTCTTTTTTTAAATTATTTTCAGTCACACAATTAACAACACAAATACATTAAAACGTAAAAATATCATGCAACATGACGAAAGAATTACACGCCTTTTGAGCCATGTAGATTTTAAAACGATGATACTAAAACTGCATATGAAATTACGCAGTCATACAATTATTCCGCGTGGTTTGAGGGGATGATTGTCGATCCGAATATTCCAGACACGTAGCCTCATACTCGGCTGACTTCCACGTCAGTTTATACATTTTCCATAAATGCTCGAATGCATTTATGTTCATTAGTCCATCGTGTTCATCGGTAACGGGGAGGTATTTGCATAACAATTGTGAGAGTTTCTGTGGGTAGTCATAAAAATGTTTGCTCTCATAAGCCATAACAAAAAAAAATACAATTAAAAATACCCACACCTATAGTCATTTCGTTGCGTAAATATATAGTACTTCCCCAGTCATTCAAGGCTGAATCTGATGCAAGCAATGTCAATAGTTTCACGGGCAGTGGCCTCTAATTGCTTGAGATTACCCCGCCTTGGTTCAAGCTCTGTAGCGGCGGTGTGGCTCATTCGGCCACGGGGAACCCAGTCACCACGATTCTTCGATACCCTAACTGCATCGCCATAAATATGCAAATCAATATATTTTACTGTTATAAGTTTACGCGAATGCTACTAATTACAATAAAACTACTTTAACGGATTATATCGCGGTGTAAATAAATAATGAAATACACGGTGATAGAATCCGTAAATGTAGTTTTATTGTAATCAATATACTTCAAGTGTATCAAGTTATCTATTGTACTTATGTATTGTAGACATTTATTTAAATGACAATACCAAGAATTTAACTTATATTTTTCATTTAACATGAACTAAAACATATAATAAAAAATATATTGAACGAATTAGAAAACCCGATTGCTGGCTGGAAAGAAAAAAAGTAGTGTAGTCGTGACACATTTAAAATCTTGACAAATATCTTCTTGATAAATAATGAGACCCGACTTCTACAACACTTTTTTTTATCTCCTATTAGAAATCAGATTTTTGGTCTTTTAAATATTTTCTAAGATATAGTGCCACGCTGCATTGCAGCCGCTATGACAGCGGGGTACCTCTAGCTCACATAATACTACATAATATTGGTAAAAGATTAAAGACAATAGAAATATAGCATATGTACTACAATAAATCTTTCGCGTTGGAAATGTTTGAGTATCCGTAAATCTATCTCGTTAACACCAACTCAAAATAATTCATGTTAATTTTATGCAAGATACTACCTTACTTATGCTATACTGACAAAGTCACGGGAGTTTCTTAATAACATCAAAACAGAAGAAATTCAATCAAAAGTTTTAATTTGTGGAGGATCGGCAAATGTTGAACAAGTAAACTCAAAAGCTTGTGCCAAAAAAAAGTTTGCGGTAGCTCAATATGCGGTCGTCCTTGACAGTGTAGAGTCGGGGTTAGAGTTAGTTTACACAATACCACAGCTGTAGCTATAAACTCACGACATTACTATCTGTGAGCTTCGTGGATACTGTATATTATGGGCCTGTTCGCTTCAAAGTTTGTAAAAGTGGGATAGATATTATGTTCGTCTGTTGTCTTCAAAAAAAATTATCAGTAAGATTGTAATCTCGGCCAGCCTATTAAATGATACAATAATAGAAAAGGTAAACACTAAAACTTAGAGGATAACAATCATTTCAGTTTTAAGGTATATTTTAGCCGAAATGATTTTAATTTCAACTGCACCCCACGCGCCACCCGCATACTCGGCTCCTATTTGTCATGTCGTGGTTGTTTGCAACTTACATATGGAACAATATCGAATTATCGCGAAATATCGGCTCACTTCTACAGCTTAAGTTGTCGCAAAAGAAAATATTAGACATGTCAAACGCGTCCATAAAATCTTAGCAGCGGTAATACGGTAGAAGATTGGGAGCGAGCCGACATCTCTCCGTAGTGCCACTGTGTTTAATCTGAAATTTCGGCTACAGCAGCTATCTCTATTGAGACAACCCATCTGGGCAGTACATATTTTAATGCACAAATGTTTGCGCAAGCTTGTGCGTCCACTTGTGAGGATTTTCTATTCGTTAATTCTCCAATTCCGGACGGGGCAAATCCGACACGACCGAAGAGGAATTAGGCGCAGGACCGACGCGACGGCTTAACGTGCTCAGCGAGGCACGGCGGTGTACTTCACCACCTGATTCCTAACTCCGGATTTTTGTTAGAAACTGAAAAAAAAAAAAACCTAATAACAAACAATTCCTGTTGGGTCTGGCCCGGGGCGTCACATCTGTGTCTGAAAATACTTAACACTAGGCCACAAAACAGTCGTAAAACCGTGCAGATGCACATTATATACATAATCATACCAGTTCGGTTATTTATTTGTAGAAGTCACGAAATAATATTTTCATTTCGTTAACATTTCCCAACTACTTTTTTTCATCCGCATAAGCATCTTTCATTCATACGAACTTTCAGCCTTTATTTCAATTACTCGGGGATAAAATTTTCAAAAATTAAAAGAACAATAAACCAGACTACTAACTTGAAGGCACTACTTACTTTTTAATTAATAAAGGAATCCGAGTGTTATAGAAAGAAGCAACTACAGATAGCAACACGTACAAACAGGCGAACTTCCCGCTCCAAGCGGTCTGTTCCAGACAACCAGAACATACGCTCGAAAAATATTACCCTACTTCTGAAGCATCTGGACAAAAAGTTACCTCTTTGCTTCTTTTTTACTAACTTTCCTTCATTAATCTTTGTTAGGCTTGACAATGTGTACAGGTATCATGATTTGTGTGTGCTCTTAACTTTAGTTTTTCTGGACCCTACAATTAACTTTTAATTATAGGACTTTGTAAAAATATTTTTCTTCCTTCGTTTTCGTATTTCGAAGTGGGCATTTTACTTAGCCTGCGGGCTCAATGTCACAGAATCATATTTCTTCACATGAATATTTTTGCTTTACTCTTATGTGTGGATATATTTTTAGCGATAATGTAATATGTTTAATGTACGTATTAAAGTAGGTATTAATAATAATAAAATTTATGGACTAGTTGCACCACGTTAGCCCAGCCCTGTGGTAAGTACCGTAAAAACTTGTGTTACAGGTACAAGACAAGCCAAATATATTTAATATCCATATAGATGTAAGAAATGCCATATATTTAAGGTTTTTATTATATACATATACAAACATTCATGATCTAGGCGGGATTCGAACCCGTGACCTTTAGCGTAAAACCCGGACTAACTGCCACGTTACCAACTGAGACCTCCGGTTGTCTTGTTAGAAATATATTATTTTTATCTTTCTCCGAAAATATAACGTTTTCGAAAATCGAGTTTTCGCCAGTTTTACACGTTTTAATATTCCTGTTGTAGTGTCTAGTAGATTGTCATTTAAAACATTATTAATAAAAACAAAAAAAAAAAAATGTAGCAGTTAGAGGAAATAATGAGTGGGTAGATGTGAATTAATACGTGACCGTACCAGGTGAGGTGAGGTCGAGTGACCCTCCAGCCGCGAGCTGACATCCGGGACCCCAGAGCACACAAGAGGCTGAGCTCATTAAATAACTTCAGGAACAAATAATAACATAATAACTTTGCAAAAAAATGTTCATGTACAATCATGGACTATTTACTATTCAGTATGAAATCCTGTATCTTGTATTTTTGTAAATCAGAACCCACAAAACATATTTTCATGTAAAATGTCGCCAAGACGAGACCTCATACCGCACTCTCAAGAAGTTATCAGATATAAAGTAGAGCCTAGCTACAAACTTCACTAAAAAAAGTCCTAACTTCACAAAAAAAAGAGACACCGCAGTCTAAATTCGCCATATAGCTGTTTTCTCGCATCATATGAATCAGAGGTTAAAAATAAATCGAAGGTGATAATCATCTAGTGTTCAATCATCTAAAACGATGATAACCTATTAAAGTAAAATGAACAAAATGAAATGAAATGAAGTGTTTTCATTCAAAGTAGATTTATAAAAAAATACATTTTGAACGTCAAAAAAAGAAATCTACCAAATAACCTACGTCCAGAGAATTTGACTTTTTTCGGACATAACTTTTTTAACGTTCATAACTTTGGTTTGCTTTGTACCGACAACGCAAACCAAAGTAATGAACGTTGAAAACGACGACACTCTTCGTTGAAAAGTGGGAACTCCCTTGCTCGCCTTGTATAGACCATAGACATACGCAACATTGTTTAGAGATACATTTCTATCCTTCCCCCCTCCCCTCCAACTTACTAGCAGCATGAAATGACATTTTATGGCGATATAATATGCCGGCCCAATTAAGCTGCAATGTAGTGTGATACTAACTCGAACTAAAAATTTATTTATATAATATAATGAAATCAAATCAAATGTATGCCATATTCTTGCAAATAAAGATTATTTCATTTTATTTTTACTTTTAAATCAAAATAATATATTGTTAACATTACATACATACACACATACATACATATACTGTTAGTCTTGTTTGGTTTCGCACACGCTGCCACTGTCAAACACAAATATAGTCTGCGGTAACAGCTGCACAGCGAGCGGTCGGTGGAGTATTTTAAAATGTTGCCAGTAAATTAATGGATGGGTTGATGTTGGTGGATGAGTTTGAATATGATCTCATTGCTCATCTACACATACTCGTATATGTCGCAGTCGGATTGTCTAAATCGCCGTTCTTCATTGCTGTAAGCCATTTTACAGTACAAGTTTCGTTTTATGGCGGGACAACAATGTGGCTGTGTGAAATTCCGCCTGAAAATATTCGGCATTACATGTTATTCAATAAAGCTAGCCTAGTGGACCATTATCAGCCTCCTTGATACACTTTAGTTCCTAATTTTAATACTCGCGGTTGATATGATAACAATGGCGTTAATTGTAAATTACAGGTAAATAAGAAAAATCGGAGGTTAAGCCTAACTCCCGCCTTAACCTTCGCGGTTAGATTATTTTTTATTTGCTCTGAAAACACTTAGCCTAATTTCATACTGGCATCGATCACTATCACTGCCCAAAATAAAGATGTTTATTGAGGCTAATCGCCAGCCGCCACATTGAAGGAATTCATGCAATGACAATTCAGCTAATCGTTGGCTCGCCACAATACAATATAGCCCTGTTTTTAAAAATGGCTAGCCATATTGTAGTATTTCAATTTATACAATACGACTACGACATATATATTCGGTGTATAAGTAGGTATATTTTTCGTCTCTGTGACTGATTTTTGAAGAAAAGTCTAATGACATGATAACTTAAATGTTTACGCAAAGTAACGGCTAAATTGCCCCGTTTTATGAGATTCCGGTGGCCCAACAAAGGTTATTAGGAGGTGCGGAAATTCGTCAGCGTAACAATCGTGTGAATGTTTATGTTCCTAAGGGTTATAAAAACACTTATGTAAAGTGTCCACGAGTTCAGAAAATAATACAATAATAATAATAATAATCTATGGACACTTAACGCACCACGTTACGCCCACCACTGTGTTGCAGTCTATACTTACGGGCATGTCTTTAAGAAGAGATAAATTTAAGATTTTTATCACAGAAATACATATAAAATACATATTCAAGTAAACAAACATCCCTCACGTGTGCGAAATATGAACCAGCGACCTCTGACGTAACTCGCTCGGCTTTACCACTGCGCCAATAGGTCACCTAAATATGACAAATTAGTTAGACATGGTCTTAAAAGGTTTTTAATTGTATAAATTTGAATATCATTTGTAACGGGAATTAAGAAAACGATATGTAGTGCTCGCAAAATAGTTCAAGCGCATGAAGATTTTATAGATCGTCTTCGAAATTTAATTACGTGATGACAGTGGCGCGTTAAGATATTTATGAGGTGGCGTAGAATAAGTTTATAGTAGAACGAGAATAACGTCATAACAATTTAAGTTCGTTTTAAGTGACAAGTTGATGAGCAGTCGTATACGTTGCACGTGGCATATGAATCACCAGCAGTCCGCCTCCGCTTCGCACGGCTATTTTAGGAAATAGGAAAAAAATATTAACTTTAATTTCAATTTATGACAACAAATTAATATTTTGTCACAACAACGCTTGTTTTCGTTATATTAATATCAATATAAATCTAAGGTGTTTCGTGTTAACCACAAGAATCGTGACATCTGTCACTTCATGGCGGTACAGGTTGTGTCATGATGTATTGTAGTGGAATAAGGCTAGCACGACCGCGGAGCTATTTCTGCGCAGGACATAATAGAGTGTAATGAAATTAAATGCTTTTTTTAATTCCAAATAGAATTACAGAACCCAGTCCTGAGAAAAACCAACGAATGAAGCGACGAAATAACATTTTATGGAATGACAAGTGAATTATGAAAAATATTAATCTCATCTATTCAAAAGGAACATCTAGGTGCCCCCCCCCCCGAATGATCCACCGATTACTCACAAAACGCACGAAAGGTGACATTTTTAAATTTCTAGTTTAAAAGCTGTCAGAAACTACATTAGAGAGCCTTATACGACCCAATAAAAAGCACAATGGAGAGAAATGAAGCCAGGTCAGTCCAGAAAAGAAACAAAAAGTTCACAACATAATAATGATAAATTGTGTTCACAAAAATGGAAGCGTTTTGTGTGTTTATACGGTATCATTACCAGCCTTCCTTGGTCCACAGTTGTACAAATACACATTTCCCTTACGTCTGGACAACTCGTGGTAAATTAAATACATTTCAGTAGTGACCTTGTTTCAGCCGAACCAGACCAGCATAACCAGGGTACTTTTCAATGACACGATATCACCATTAAGTGGTTTCCTTCGCGGTACGCGCGGATTACAAGTAGCCGGTATGGCGTTGGAGGGACGCCGATAATTAATTTTAGTTTTATCTAAATAATTTCCCCGAAACCTCCATATAACAAATATTTATACTTCAAACTTCCAAACGTTATTGCTATAATTATATACCTTCATAAATAGTACCTTCGTTTGACGTGTGGGACTAAAATGTACTAAGATCACACGGCGTTCCGTTCCGGTAGTCAGTGGAGATATACCCTGCGAAAGAATGAGCCTCGGATCTTACACAGTACGTTACAGTAATTAGATAACGATCGGTAAACTTTTGCTTTCATGATTCCGCCGCAATGTTTCGGCTATGATATCTGTGCGGCTAATAATTTTCCAGTGGTAAATTGAATGGGACAACTAACGCCATCGAAAAACACTAACTTACAAAATAACATTTGTAAATCGAACTATTAGACACATTTACGCGAGTAAGCGTGTATAAAGTATTCGCTAACCACACGGATATGAATTTATAACTTATGCCAAGTAATTAAACACATTCAATGTAAGTAATTTTAATCGTATATGTAGGCATGTTAGGTGCTGACTAATTGTATGGCGAACAACTTGTATGTACCACGCTTATTCAAATACATAAATTCTAATTCTAGGTAGAGCTTCGATATTGTGTAAACTAACCTTAACTCCGCATAGAAACTGACAAGGACGACCGCGTGTTGAGCTTGTATATCACAAACGTACAAGCTTTATAAATTCTAATTCTAGGTAGAGCTTCGATATTGTGTAAACTAACCTTAACTCCGCATAGAAACTGACAAGGACGACCGCGTGTTGAGCTTGTATATCACAAACGTACAAGCTTTATAAATACTAATTCTAGGTAGAGCTTCGATATTGTGTAAACTAACCTTAACTCCGCATAGAAACTGACAAGGACGACCGCGTGTTGAGCTTGTATATCACAAACGTACAAGCTTTTGCGTTTTCTTATTCAACATTTTCCGGTTGTCAGCTAATTTAAACTTTCCAATTGACTGTCTTGTGTTTTGATGTTATGATGAGATATGTAATTTCATGGGCCGCACCCAATTTGAAATACTATGATGTAGCATTTTCTCTCATTTCGGATCATTAAAATTTAAATTATTATAACGAGTCGCTATTGCTACATTACAGAATTATTGGGCTTGCACGTGTATTTGTATCAACATTTACGGTTTGTGTATTTATTTTCTGCGGAGTTTCATCACGATAAATATTTTTTTATTAAATTAACTTCATTTGATGCACTGGCTATAAGAGGATTAGGGAACGGAATTGCACCTTGAGAGAAGTGCAAGTTACTAAAATTTATCTCCTTCTACATTTCCAGTTAATTCTATTTTTCTATGCTCATTTTTGGAACGCTGTCGTAACACACACTACTACTTTTTCCTGACGCGGGGAAACGCATTTGCGTGCCCTGGTTAGGGCCTGTGGCGTATGTAGTGCTGAATAACCATAACAGCCACTGCAAGTGTCACCAATGCCGCCATTGTTGAGGTGCCCGGAAAAACAAATCCCCCTCTCCTTATAAGAGAGGTACAAAGAGCAGCCTCTTCGGTACAATTGGCTTCGCCTTGGTTCACCCCATGCTACTGAGTCCCACCGCCACGACAAGGCTTGACTCATGGTGGGGAACACCTTAGTGCCTTTTTTTTTGTTGACGCGGAGGAACGCATCTACGCGCCTTCACTGGCCCTGGGTGGGGTCCAGTGGTGTGTAAGATTCGCGGCATATGATAGTGCTGAATACCCACAAAAACCACTGCGAGTGCTATTAGTGCCGCTGATGGTGAGGTGCCCCGGAACAACAAATCATTAGGGCACTTCGACGGCTAGTCAGCCCCCTAAGGGTCCAACTCCATCTACAGAGATGAGGTTGCCACGCACTACAGGACAACCCAACCCCACCGAGTTTGGGACAGTGCAACGAGGAGAGGTTCCCATCCTCGCCTCTTACCCCATGCGCAAAAGCGCCACCTCCTGTTGCTCTTTGATCCCCCCTTCTTATAAGAGGGGTACCGAGAGTGATTCCTCCTCCTGATCTTTAGCCCCGTGTTTCAATTAGCTTCGCCTGGGTACACCTCAGGCTACTAAACCCCACCGCCACGACAAGGCTTGAACCATGATGGGAACACCTTAGTACCTAAGACAAGCGTGGGTAAAGTAGTTCTACTTCACAAAATTCTGTGCTTTAAATATCTGATTAAGAAGCAAGATATATTCCTAGAGTGTAATTTTATACGTGTTACACAAGCCTGGCATCTGGTAGCGTCTAAGACACAAATCAACTAGCGTGCTTTAATTAAACGTCAAAAGCACGGCGCCTTGTCTCACACGTGAAAAGGTTTTACCAGAGCTTATAAAAATATTTTAAAATATGGTAATAATATATATTTTTATTTAATTTATTTAAGTTGTTAAAATTATTTATATGTAATTTTTTTTTGTAAATGCTACAGAAATATTGATTACTTTAAAATAAAGGAGAGTTCTTCTTGAATAAAAATCAAATGTATTATAAATATTAATTGTAGTAAGAAAGGAGCAAACTAAAGAACAAATTTATAAATAAAAATGTATTACACATATTATTGTCTGATTTATTTTTTGTTATCTAGCCAATACAGAAACTAGAATAGCAGGTAAAATCTGTCTGCAAGTTTGTACTGACAGATACGTGCTTTACAACAATCACTGATCTCAATTTTATACAATATATATGGATAGATTATACTAATGGAAGAATTTCCAATTCGTGGTGTAAGATTGGGAAAAATCAATGACTAACGAAAAAGTTGATTGAAAGTTAACAAGCATGTAACGTGCTTTTGAACATTGATTTTTTTGAAAACTACGAACTGTCAAAGTTTTGCGATCATGTGACTTTTACTATATTTTAGTTTTATTAATCATGCGGTAGAGCGAATATTTGCCAAATGGCGTCAATGACAGTTTACTAGATTAGTAACCCATATGTATAGAGGTGAGTGATAAACTTGTATGCATTTGACAGCTGTCAGTTTCTAAGTTTATTCACGTAGAAAAAATTCTGCAAAAAAAAAGTTATCGTAAGGCTTATCTTAGTTAGTTTAGCTCCAACAATAAACCTAGCGAAAAATAGTGGGGTGGTTTAATAAATCCGTGACTTTGTGGCCGAATAAAACCTTTTCTTATCAATTACGCTAAAGTAGTTTTGTAAGAAATCCGTTTTTTTTTCAATTTAGCACGAAAATAGTATTTATTAAAAAAAACACACACACATTCTCTACGAGGTAGTACCGTGAAATGTGGAAACACGAAGTGTGGGACTGCAGACCTCAGTTATAACAATAGAGTATTAATCTAGAAATTAGACAAAGCATTACTTACAATTAATGCTTAGTATAGTGCAGGCCTCAGATCAGTATTAGGTATACAACTCTTAGAAAATAGTACTTCAGATTTCACAGATTTTGTTACATTATATAAACCCCTTGGTTTATATAATGTAACAAAATGACAGCTAGCTACTGTCCTGTGTTTATGGTGCCGCGAACATAAATCCGCAATCCGATGAAGCTGTATTGGGCTTATCTTCGCTTCCACACCATAAGTTCAGGTCCGACAATAAGAGATCATAAATCTAACTCGTAACTGTAGGCATCCGTAACCTACCGTAAATCTCTATCTCCTTTTTATATCTAGTAACAGGGTAATGCTTTTAGCCGCTCGCACCGTGTATCTTGTGCCTTTATACAAGTGCCCACACATTATTACATTACAATATACACCTAAACGTACAATATAAACTGTTTCTACTTCAATTAGGGAACTAGCATGAAGAAGGATTGTGTGCTTGTGCGTGAGTGAGTGAGTGAGTGTGTGCGTGCGTGCGTATGTACTTATATCTAAGAAGTCTACTTCGAGAGTAAAATAACATCACAGTATAATATATCATTACTGAGTATACAGAAAAGTAACATAATACTTTAAGATGGATAGAGTAAGTTTTAAGCCGAAAGATCCACAGGAAAAAAAGGAGCAAGCAAAAATTGTTTTTTGCTATTTTTTGTGTTGAGCATATGATAACTGAACTGAAACAAAGATTCATTTCCAATAAAAATTGTATCAATATTCGTCAGCCTTGTAGCAAACTATAATCAGACAAGTAATGTCAGAATGACAGCCACCTTGTCAGAGTAAATCTCCCCGGTCATAAGCGCTAAGTAAATATTATTTACGACTTGGCCTCTGTCCTAAGTGCATCAACAAATAAATGTCCATAAATAATGATCAATTATTTTCATTTGGCCGTATGCAACGTAGAGTGACTCGAATCGTTGACGACCAAGTTATTTCCGGACATCTCGATCCTTTGGCCCCACGTAGAGGTATCTTTTCACAGTGTGTATTTTACCATATCTTTCATAGGATTGATCCAAGGAATTGTTCGGCTTAAACAACATCATAATTCCATCTTTAGGCATCGCGGTAGAACTCTAAGTTCCATGCCCATCACTTTGATGTTCGCAAATCCACAAATGTGCGGTTTAAAGGCGACTTTTAACCGCGTACAACTGCACTATTGAACCAGCCCTCCCTCTACATTTCCGTTCCGATACCTCATAGGGATCTTCAAGAAGAGAGCATTAGGTATGCTATTTTCCTTAAAGGCTTATATGTTATATTATATATTAAATTATATTACTTTTATTTTGTTCTCAAAGTAAAAGTAACGAAATCTCTAAGAAAAACATTGTTTTAGAGAAACAACAAAACTATTCAAGTTCCAGATAGTTCATAGAGGGCGAAAACATGACATAGTAACGTATAGTTGGCATCACACTTCGATCAATTATATTATATATTGTTGAATATCGCATGGTAACATGCATATCGCATGCGAAATAGACCCAAAAACTGCAATGACAACTTCATTTTTAGCAAAAAAATGTATCCGAATGAACCATGTAATCATTACTTCGATAACAAACGCTTTACAAAAATTTAATAAAGCGGCCCGGGAACCTCCGGCTCGTGAAAGGTGAGAGTTGATAATAATTTACGATTTGCAAATGAGTTACTGCTTTATATTCTTTTGTGAAATATACACTTTTAATAGGTGGATAATATTGAATAGCGCTTCTGTGCCCATCACATAAATCTGTATTATTCATTAATATAATGAGACCCGGTTTACTGTAGTGTATTTGTGCTTATCTCTTAAACATCACATACATTAGTGAAAACATGGAATAGACAGCTTCAATTAGAAATATAAACTAGAATTTTTATTCTATCACTAAATAATATTCATTAAATAATATTAGTAACAAAAGATGTTAGTTCGGAGATTAGCTCTTACAAATAAACTTAAACTAAATATTTTACACTGGTGTAGAATTAATCATTTGCAATCAAAAATTTCTTACTCCGGGTAAGCTTTAGTTTAAGCTAACGTTTAAAAATTTCAGTGCTCAAAATTGTAGCCTTAACTTTGGACTATGAACGACGCGTAACATATCAAGTTGACACAATTAATTTGTGCGCAGTTGACAAGGAAACTGTTGTGCTAACTTCATGAACACTCCGGGTCCAGCAGCGTGACGGCCGGGGATACATATTCTTTAGAGAATAGCAGACGACAGATGGATTCAAAGTAATCGTCGTCATCGGCATATAAAATGTCATGGCCATTATTTATAAGGAATGCTAAATTTTGGCTTCAGCAGCGTTTATATAGAGACTATCTTATACACTATATCAAATGCGTAGTAAACAAAACACGCACAAGTGTGCGGACGGACACAAGTGCACCGTTTATCCTCACGTTCCCTTTTTGGGAGCACAATCAGCTTAAGGCACTCTCCGAGAAGGCAATGTGACGCCCCCACCTACAGGAATCCTGACTGTTATTAGAAATTGAAAAATCCCAATAAAAATTTTGGTCCCGTCTAAGAAATCGAGCTTTCTCATCGAAGTGGGTGAACCTGCTGCCACTAGACCATGGGGTCACTTACAATTGATCACTCACCGCAGCTGAAATGTCACCTGTAAAAAATAATGCTTGATTGTCTCGTGGTCTAGTGATACGCATATTCAGCCCCAGACATGATGGTGAGAATGAGAGTGCGCTTGTGTTTGCGCCATTACTGGTACACTGCGATATGTCCTGCGCAGATTACTTTCGCGATAGAGAATACCGTTGCATCTAAAGGACGGCTAGGATGTCATTATTAATATTGCTGCATCTCAGCGTAATCAGCGGGCACGACCGGATGCACCTTCTAACCATACGGTGGAATGAACACTCACTTCAGACTCCTTCCACCACATTAAAACTAGCATGTAAATTAGGCATAGATTTCATCCGAATGATGATGATGATAAGTCGATTCGACCGTGGAGGTACCTCTCGCTCACGTCATACAAACGTAAAGTGACATCTTCAGTATCGTCTTTCGTGCGGTTTGTGAGTATTGGGAGGGAGGAGGAAAGGAGGATAACGTAACGGAAAATAATCATGCGGATGTTTATGCGCATCGGCGACGACTGCCGAAAAAGGCTCGTTAGCCACTTTCAACATAAGAAACAAAAAAAAAAGTGGAGTATTTGTGAATGTTTATACGACCGAAATCCCGAATGCCTCCTACGAGAAGCAGATAATAATAAAGTTGAATAAGAAATTGCTATAAAAATATTAGTGAGAGAGAAATATTCTTTGTGCAATGGTCTCTGTAGTGTACCTGATAAAGTGATTACTTCCAGCCGCCGACGACGGGCGTAGATATTGTCATAAAGTAGGGCTGCCAGTTCTGCTGCATCGTTGTAATATCTACAAAGACTCAATGTTAGGAGGCCATCTGATAGTAATAAAGCTTTACCCCCGTAACTTCTCCCTGCCCTAAACCCGGATTATATAACAGACATGTTGGCAATCCGGTGACAGATTTTTTGGTGAGTGTCATATACATCCACATAATGTGCAGACGTGTTGCCTTCCTTCACACAAAAAAAACATACAGGAAACGTGATAGTATTGGTGTAGTAGTTGTAGGTAGAATTTAATTCCAACAACAACAACAACAATAACACATTTCTTTATGCCAGTTCCTTGATATAGGCAGAGAGAACCGAGTGCCACATGACAAGATCCTTACAGATTTTTTTGAGATAGGGGGCAAACGAGCAGGTGCGTAGTGACTACTGCCGCCCATAGGCATATGCACGCATATGTCGCGTGCTACATGTGTACGTCATTACTTTTTTTTGTTAACGCAAGGGAATGCTTTTGCGCATTTTGGACCACCAGACCTATGTTAGACTCGTCCATTGGGTAGCAATATGAACTAAACTCCTTCGGGAGCCTTCAGTCACTATTAGTGGAGGTTCCCGTATCTACAGGCAACAGGAACCATCCAGCGATAAGCTGACTTCGGCGAAAAGGCCAGACTTCACCTCCTCGGGGACTGTCCGGCTTTGCTAAGATAGTCCCCGCGACGCTGTGTCTCTATGAAGTGGACCGGGTTCCCATCCCGGCCCGACACGGAACACAGGGGCACTACTGAAAGCGCTGCAGATAGCGCCTCCTTCGTAGCCCCATTCGTCGTCATCGGGGGAGGCCGCGTCGGCAGCCTCCTCTTTCACCCGCTCATTGGCTACCTTCTTGGACATGAAGGTCCCACAGAAGGAAGCCATCGCCTGGTAGGACTCGCCGCTGTCGAGCATCGCGACGTTGATGCCCGCCTTTGACTAGTCCTAGGTTCCCCCTCTGAGAGGGAGAGGGAACTTTCCCGCGCTGAACGGGGGCTTACAAAACGTGCCCCCCTGGTGTGCCGGCGTCCGCGCTCACCGTGCAACGAGCAGCGGTAGCACGAACCCCAGGCACCGGTAGCAGTGTCTGGTACGCGACTGCAGGAGGTGCACACCAATCCGACTCCAGCCCACCACTAATTTCCCGGCTTGCAGCAACTTCTTAGCTGCCGTCGCTGGAAGCTCAATATGGGCTGTGCCTGAGCCGAACTGCTCCGTACGATGATTCCGCACTAGGATCCAGCCCGGGTTACAGCCCCCCTCCTTGGCTACAGCGGTCGCCAGCCTTTCCGCGGCGACTCCCTCCCTCAGACGAGCGACGAGCATGTCGGCTTTTTCGTCACTGGCGTATCCGGAGTGTACCGATGCCTAGCTCCTTCAGGTCGACCTCCTTATCTGCTTTAAACAGCGCCGAAGCATATGACGCGCCCTTATCCGCTGCCTCGGGCCGTAATTTGAGACAACAGCCGAGGAGCGGGGGAGCGTCAGCTTGGGCTTTTCCACCTCTTGTTTCTTTGCCGGCGGCGCAGAACCCGCCAAGTGTGACTCGCCTTTTCACCAACAGCGCTGTTTCTGCCTGTTCTTTCACCGTCCTGCGGCGGACCACGTCCATTCACTTGCTGCCTTCTTCCTTAGGGGTACGCTCTTCCGGCCCTTCAGCAACTGCTGGGGCCGCAGCCCTGGAGGTTGAGGGACCGAAAGCGGTCCATTCGCCCTGCCCTTTTCCCTTCGCCTTTCCCTTCCTCTTTGGTGGCTGGGGAAGTGCTGGAAAGTGCTCCCGCAAATCCCTCTCCACTGCTTCTTGGCCTTCGGGCTTAGTCACCGTCCGCTTAGCTGCAATTGCGGCTCTCACCACTTGAGCCAGTGGCTTTTTGTTACCAGCCGGAGGGGGATGATATGGTAAGGCAGGAGGGAGCTGCATCTCTAGACCCGATATGCGAGCGTCCATAATATTTCCCACCATCTGGGCAAAATTCATTAGATCAGCCATATTAGGGACTCCAGTCCCCTCAGCTGACCTTCTCCTGCCTTCTTCGAATTCACGCCTATAGGCGCCACAGGTTGCCCAACTCCCTCTGAAGACGAGCGTTATCATCCGTGAGGCGTTCAAGCTCGTCATCCTCCGTTCGCACCATCAAGAAGTCTAAGGTGACCCTGATGGACCCCACCGCCCGCCTAATTTTCGATGCATAGCCAACCTTCAAATTGGCCGCATTCGCCGTCTGCTGTAATATGAGGACTAAATTCGCCTCCGCTGTCACCATAACATCGCCGGTCGCACACCGCTCCACATCCTCTAACACCACCGGAACACCGGCCTGCTTTCCTTCTGTTTCTTTTTCGCAGGGCACCCACAACATCTTCCTCCCGTTCATTCGAGATTCGCTCCCTTAGAGCTGCCCGGACTCCAGTCAACGTGTGCGCCTTACCACGCTTTGCCACACACCTAGAACTGGACCCAATAGTCCCACTTCGGAACACTCCGGGTATATAGGCGCTTGTACCCCAGCTCCGCCTCGGGTAAAGATGCCAAGGACGAAAAGTCCTCCAACACCATTGACACTACGATGCCAGCACTAAGTATACGCTAGAAAAACAGAGACAGTCTTGTCACGTGCATACACCATTCCACACTAGCAATATATATCTGTCTTGTTAGTCTAACATCTGCCATACTTTCGACGGCAAAAAACGATTGAGTATTTACTGCATGACGGTAACCTGCACTCGGCACCAGGTGCTCTAGCCTGTTGGGTGTCGTGGATCACGGCACGTTCAGGTCGCATTTTATATTCTTTGCATGCACGGGCGTGTATAGACTTGAACGCTCACTGAAATTTCACATATTTTTTGTCAATTTACCTTAAATCGTAAAATATAAAGGTAAAATCTTTTTATCTATACTTATAATAGGTTATTTTTAGCTTTCCGTACACATAGGTAATAACTGAACCCCATTATTAAGGCTCCGCTGTCACTCTGTTCATCGGTCTGTCACCAGGCTGTTGTTCTCTAATGAACTGTGATGGTTCGACAGACGAATTTTCACAGATAATGACACAGAGATTTATGTTGCCACTATAACAGATACAAAATGTATAAATAAAAGGTTTAAGGGATGGGAGCCCCATATAACAAACGTTTTATAGATAATGTTACGGAACCATTCGTACGTAAGTCTGTCTTGCACTTGGCTGTTTAAGTGATTTCATATATAACCACTTTTTTATTATTACAAATTAATTGGATTTACCGTATACGCCATACCTTATTTGAGTCTCGTTATATATGAATGGTTTTTTTTCGCCGACTTTATGTGGAACGACTTTGCGAGGTAAAATTGCTTTGCATTCGAAGCTAATCGTGTTACGGTACAATCGGCTACGGTAATTGTGAAATTTTATGAAAAAAATTATACTTCGATCCATATATGCGCACATAGCAATTTATTGAACGTCAGATTATTTTTATTGACTCGCTCCTCTATTCGTTATTTTTTCGTAAAATTTTTGTGAAAATGTAAGTTACATTTGTATAAATACAAAGAAAATTCACTTTTAAATTAGAAAATGTTATTGTTATTAATGTCTTATTATTTAATTCATAGCAAGCAAAAAAAGTTTTACGCAATAGAGTGAATTTACTATAAATGAAAAACATATCTTACAGGCTGTTTCTATGTAATAAATGTAATTCTTGTCTAGGGCTGGAGCAAGGAAAATAAATTCGGCGACCATCTGATCCGAACATTTTAAAATGGTGTGTCAGGATTCTATTAAAAAGACAAAGCTAATAAGACCTTGTCTCAAAATGCAGTACAGTTACAATCTATTTTGAACACTTCTAAACGTAAAATTGGTTAGCAGAATAGTTAGAAGGAATAAATCGACACCATGAGCTTTCTGCTCACTAGAATTATGGTTCTTTTTCGCCAGATGAAATTGTTCATTTTAGCTGTATTGTCAGGTACATTTACAAGTACAGTGACAAGTCACACAGTAAGTCTGTTAATGAATTTATTGATAGGTTTAATATTGTAGTATATTAAACCGCGATATAATGTTATGAAAAGTATAGGAACATAAATTAGAAATGTTAACCAATAGGATAATTAATACTTGTTAAACCCATTATAATATTAGCTGTAAAAGCTTCTTTTGCATATTTCACTATTTTTTATGTAAAAATGTTAATTTTTAGTTAGAGGTAGTGGCATGCTGCGTTGCAGCGGAATTGGGCGCGACCGGAGAATTACCTCTCGCTCACATAATACAGGCGTTAAGTGATTTTCGGTGTCGCGTCTCGTGCGGTACCGTTGGCCCATCGGGGGGCGGATAGGAATGCAACGCGACGGTATAGTAACTATGCTAATGTTCATGGGCCTCGGTAGTCGTAAAAAGGTTCCGGTTTCTCGTCGTTTCTCTACATTTGAAAAGGAAAACACATTAGAGATTTTGACATCATTAATTACCAATTGAACACTTTAAACATTTGTATCGCCACTTTATTTGTCGTCCATGGTGTTACGCAGACACGCAATGACAAAGTTTCCGAAATGTGTTAACATCAGTTCCTTACACATGGAAATGGTTTTTCGTACTAGCCACTTTAGTCACGAATTTCTCCTCTTTGGTAAGGAATTCCAAATTCAAAGTTGTACAGCTCACGTGTTTGTGCTTAGACGACCGTCATTCATTTGTTCTTTTTCTTCTGTTTTTTCTGTTTGCGTTGCACATTTTACAAAATGGAAAACTTAAAATATCGCATTATTTAGGGTACGAGTTGCGCCATGACATCGTCAAATGACTCAAATGGTGAATAATAAAGGTGGTCGTGTTGAAAATAAAACACAGTTCTTTTTTGTTTCCTACGTTTTCGTTATGGAAATTTCAAACTGCAGTACAAGCCCCGTGGACGGCCTGAGACCCAAATTGATAATGGAGAGTTGTAGGCTATTGTGGAAGCGGGTCCATCACACACCACGTCCGAGTTAGCTGCAGGCTGCGATGTTAGTGAATAACTCATATACCCCGAATAAAATTGGAAAGATTAAAAAGCTTGAAAGGTGGGTACCTCACAAATTGACTCTAGAAAGCCGCCATCGCGCGTCCAATACTGCGTTACATTACTAAACCAGCACAATAATGAAGCTAGCCAAATCCTGCCTCAAGCGAAAATTAGTCCCAAAAAGTTACTTGTAAGTGTTTGGTGGACTAGAGCCGGTATTGTTCGTTACAGTTTTCTCCAACTTGGCCTGAGTATTACGGCTGATGTGTATTGTCAGCAATTCCAAACTGTGATGGGAAAGCTACCGGCTAAACAACCTATCCTGGTCAAACGCTCCAAGCTACTGCTGCTTCACGACAACGCTAGTCCACACACTGCGCAGCAGACGGCTACCGAATTAGAAGATCTTCAATTGGAAAGTCTAAGACATCCTCCGTACTCGGTACTCTCCGGACCTTGCTATAGCAGATTACCATTTTTTTCGAAATTTGGATAATTTCTTCACAATCGGAGCGGATTTCCACTCCGATTGTGCAGTCCAAATCGCCTTGAAAGATATTATTGATTCCCGTCCGACTGGTTTTAGTAATATGATCAATGAACTACCTATGAGATGGGAAGAGTGCATAGACAACAATGTTTCATACTTTGATCAATAAAATAATGTTCAACTTTTTGTTCCTCTGTTAAGGACCCAATATAAATTTCTCGTAAACGATTTGTACTCAACACACACACTTTGCCCATATCAAAAATGTACTCGAATATAAGTTTAGAGGCACGTGTATTATTTTGGCTCCAATGAAGTAATTTTGCTGAAAGCCTTATTCTACAAGCATTTATATTAATTGAAGAATATTCTGGGTATCTGATCACAACCTGTGTTCCGTTTGTACGCACCGTGTAGCTGTGCTATCAACTCTGCATCTATATATTTTTTAAAAAGTTTTCATAACTTAAGATTTTCACTACATGTAGTGAACATACAGTGAACATACTTTTATCATATCCGGAGATGGAAGGTTTTTTTATCAGGTTAGGTGAAACCCAAAACATTTCCAGTAACATTGAATCTGCCCCAATCGTAAGTAAAGTAGTCCTTGTACCGTATGATTATGAAGTTTACATTTTATGCGAAGAAATCCTAATAGATGTGACGTCTCGCTGATGGACGGCCGTTAAAGACCCTAGGGGCCACTAAAACTTCACGCCAAACGTCTTCATCGCTTAAGACGTCCGTCCCGGGGCATATATTAAGAATCACAATTCAACAAATATGCTAATTTAACTATTATTATCATGGTCAGAGACAAATACCAGCTTAAAAATACCAGCTTCTTTGGCCATAGTCATGTAAGTGTTCTTAATGTACATTTTAGATAAAACAATGAGTCGGCACTACTGCGTATATTGTTCACACGGCGCTCGCAGCTAAAAGCTTTTCTCTGTTACTAGACACATACGGAGGAGTGAGTTTTACGGTGTAAGTTACAGGTAACGAGTAAGATTCATGATAGCTATACGTTACGTCGTAATATAGGACAAACGCCTACATCGCGTTGTGTACTTTTTATTTTCGTTACATCATGTTATAAGATGGTCTTTTGTTACCCACTTCTGGAACACTAAGAGGTAAATTTACCCTCAAAATCATTAATAGTATCGGACTATATATCACAGGGGTGATGACTATTTTAACTATCATCATCATCAGATCATAAGATGTACATTGTGTTCTTCGTACTTTTTGGGATTGGGCTCATTTGGGTCTGAGGCTGTGACACAGTACGAGTACCATCAGTGCTGCCCTAGGTCCACGGAACTGTCAAACATCAATGAGACGGGTAGTCAGTCTCCAAAGAGACCGACGCCATCTTCACAGAAGAGTAGTCCTGCACTACAGAAAAACCTCTCCAACATCGGGGAGATGGACAGAGTGAGCAGCCCCCTCGGCTCAAATTGCTTCGCCCAAGGTGACTTAGGTTACTGAGCCCGGTAGGGCTGATGGATGCCCGGTAGGATTGATGCTGAAGTGGTAACTTGATTACGAAAATATTGAGACATAAACGAGGGTACACAATTTCAACAAACAGTTAACAAAACATTTAAAGACATACAATCTGGCGATGATGGATGCTATATTTCTTTGCCATTGGCTTATATTCATTAGTTTTACTCAATAATTTTATTATAACATTAGCCACCTGTATATTTATTTGCAATTGTGTCATAATTTAATTAATACCTAGTATTCATGATTAATAAATAATAAAACACTCTATGTAAGTATTGATACGTAGGTACTGATAATAAGTCATAGTACAAGGAATAACAGCAGTCATAAGTATGAATCACATAAAATATTGTCTACTGTTTGGATCTGCGCTTAAGCCGTAACATTCGATCAATGTCTACAGCGAACTTCTCGTTCCAATTTACGACGTACAATTATTTGCTGGCGATCCAAACTTATGCTGACAACTTCAGGTATATTTTATTTAAATTTCGAATACTAGCAAGAATGCATCATTTGGTTTATAGGTATCAATATTGTAGTATACATAGCCGAGAATTGGGAATTCTCGCGCCATCTTAGACATATCTTTTTGACATATTTGATAACACTAGCTGCCTGCACGAAAAAATATGGTGTCATAGTAACGTTACCAATGCAAGGTTCCGAATGGGCGGAGTCTGCGTGTGAGAGAGTGTAACGAGTCGAGTCTTCTACTCCATCGGGCATTTCGTTCACAGATCGATGACGAAACCGTAAAAATATATTGGCGGTAAAAGTAATTTTTTTGTTTCCATTATAAAAAAAAAAAAGTAAAGCATAATGGATTATAATTATGTAGTCGTTCTGATTAACGCAAACAATATTATACCTTGCTGCCTAATGCTTTAGTGTATTATGTTGGATTTTTGATCCGATTGTGTTTATCACTGGGTCCCAAACAGAGGAAAGAACCCATCCGTCTACTCTATTGCAATTTTGATGTCTTTTTAATTTCAATAGCCACACGGATCTGCCTTCTTAACAAAAATCAAATCTAAGAAATTGGTTGTCGTGTCAGTTAAAACATGTTTTATATGTAATTTATTAAATGTCCTTTTTTACATTTCAAATTAGAACTGAGAACGTTCTAGTTCATTAAGACACGCTTTTGCCTTGATTTCGAGCTTAATTGCCGCAAGATAGTCGGTGCTCCCGGTTATGTAATATGTTTCCCTGGAGTCACCAGATGCCAGATGCCTCTGACCCGTATCAAATTGCCTCACCGAGCAGACCTTATTGCTACATTGTCTTATACGTACAAACTGTAAAGTTTTATTGGAATATTTATATCAATATTAAATTATGTCTAAACTTTATCGGTATGTTACCTAACCAGTTAAACGCAGTGCTAATACACTTAGTAATAAAAAAGCTGTAGTGATTTGTAATGCAAATATGGATAAGTTGCGATAAGGTTATGAACTTTCATACGAGTATCTAATCAATGACCCTCTGTCACACACTCTTTTAAATATATATAAAGTATGTTTTATTGTTTCTATAAGGTACGATGGGGTTAGCGTATCATATTTGACAAAATACCCTAATCCATAATGTTTAAAAGAAAAGAAATAGTAATAAAGACCAATAGCGAGATTAAGTAAGTGTAAATTTGGTATTTTTCCTTTTAAGTAGAAATAATATAAAAATAAAGCTACGTTCATTAATTACATTTAACGAACGAAGCAATTTTCTGTTCAGTAATTAACGGGAATATCAATAGGCACAATAAGCAAAGAGGGACATGGACGAGGAGTGAACAGAGAGAGAGAGAGAGAGAGAGAGAGAAAGAGAGGAGGGAATAGTTGTTTCCTCCACAGCCGCCACCGATTGCACTTCCTTGAACATTTGTAGTTGTAATTATGGAATACCAAATAATCTTGGGCCGTGTTTGGCGGCTGGAGATATATTATTTTCTTAAATTTTTCTCCGCCCGCCAAAGACATTTCACTGAACCCAAATTATTTAAACAATTGTTAGTTGCACTCTGCGGTTTGACCCGCGTATTTTTCGGTTCCGCTCGGAAAAAATATTGTGCCTTTTTATATTATGGGGGGACAATACAGAACGCTCCCTTTCGGAGATTACCGACGTCACTTACATTAACATTAGCAGCCCATAGAAGTAAAATTTGACCTTTTCAAGAAAACTTCGAATGTTTTAAGTGGCCTGATACTGTAGGCTGAGGCACAAGGGATCCGAATATTTAAACAACATCAGCCTTCGCATAAAATGTACTGGGTTATGTTCAGCAATATTAAAAAAGATATGTTACATTGCCTTTGTGGAAACAATAAGAGGTTTAACGCGTCTGATCAGCGATAGCCGGATTAATTTGTATCACTGTCAGATATTCCGAATGAGTGAATTCATAAGGACTGTAGCCATGATAATTTCAAACAAAGTAAAATTATTCGATGATCTATCATATAAAGTATAACATTTTTTTTATGAAATAGGGTGCAAACGATCAGGTTGTTGTGACTACCGCCGCCCATAGACACTTGCAAGACTAGGCGTCTTGGAGACGCGTTACCGGCCTTTCAGGAAGAGGTATGGTCCTTTCTTGAAGATCTCTAAGTCGTATTGGATCGGAAATACCGAGGGAGGCAGCTGGTTCCACAGTACAGTTGTCCGCGATAAAAAGTGGCGTTTAAACCGCAATGTTGTGGATTTACGGACATCAAGGTGATGGGTGCGAAGCATAGAAAACTGGTGCGAAGTCCGAAGATGGAATTGTGCTGCTGATATTAAGCACTTCGGTACTCTCCTCATAGAAAATGCCGCAAAAGACGCACAGTGGACTGACATCTATTCGTAGGACCACAAAATCGTGCCGTCCGGAAATAACTTGGTCGTCAACGATTAGAGTCGCTCTACGTTGTATGCGGTCAAATGATACGAGCTGATATTGCAGTACTCCATATGCGGTCGGACATGCGCCTTGTAAAATTGCAGCCGATGGGCTGGATTGAAGTACTGCTTCGCCCAATTGTGCACGCCCAGCTTCTTTGAGGCCAATTTAGCTTTCGTTCCCAAATGACATGGTGAAAACAACCGAATTGTATAAAGTAAACTAGTTATTGATTAAGGGAAAACATTTTATGATACATTATAATCGCCATATTTCATTATATCCCTGCCTCTCTCAAACATCCTTCCCTTTTGCACCATCGGGTTCCGTTCCCCACATAACATTATCAATTATTATATCTGTTGGTGTGTCGCCACATGACTGAGGCTTTTGTTTGACGCTTTAATATGGATTACTTTAGCTGATGCACACACACCCGATCAGCATATAGAGGATATATGAGGATAGACTGGCGCAGTCATCCCTCTCGCTCACATAATACCGCCTTAAAGTGACATCTTCACTGTCGCATTTCGTGCAGTTTGTGGGGAGAAGGAGCGCATCGGCATGGTAATTATGTGGATGTCCATGGGCGTCGGTAGTCGTAAAAAAGCTCCCATTGCTCCTTTGCCCCCTATTCTTTATAGAAAAGTGCCTCGCTGCATTGCAGCCAAATTGGGCAGGCGCGGACGGAGAGGTACCTCGCGTGTACTATGTATTCGCGCTGCTCACTTTCCTGCGTAATTCACTTACGTCAAAATGCCCCAAAACGTCGTTAAAATTAATTCACTTTAGGTACCTCGCTTTAGAGGTATACGAAATTCTAGAGTAATCCTTTAGAGTGAGAAGGATAAGTCTAGAAATAAATTAATTAGGATGCACTATTTTATATACACGTTCGTGAAAAGACCTGTGCTTCATAATGAGAATACTAGTGGAGCTTACATAAGACTTTAGCTTACTGAAATACGAATAATGAGGTTGGCATGCGCCTTTGTACAGAAAAATGTTCGGTAAATATTATTTCTTAGAACATTATATTTCTTAGAGGATTATTGTTTGTTCGATCAATATAATTTCATATAATATTGTCATTATGCTATACTCTAGTTCTATTTCCTATTATAATTTTATCTTTGACTACTATTTAACAAGCTGCGTCAGTGATATAGGGTTTTGTACCGTACGAGTGTGTCTTTCTATCATCGTTGAGGCGTTCGTAGTCAACAAGAAGCTCCGGTTTATCGTTTATTCCTCTATGATATAAAAAAGTATATAATACGTATGAAGCTTTGTATGCCAAATTAAATCAACATTGAAATGAGCTGGCATGAGCGGTACAGACTACGTGCTGTTTGTGCATTTCGTGCTGTTTGTGAGTTTTCGATCGTACCTTTGAATCAAACTTTTGAGGGGAGAACGATAGGATAGCAACTTGTCGGTATCAGCAATGCATTGGTATCTATTGACGTCAGTAGTCATCAAAAACTTTCGAGAGACTAAGCAAAGTTTATACCGAGACACAAAATACGCTACAAAAATGTCCGATATTAATTTCTTTCCTTTGTTATTTATTTATCCCAAAATGCTAATGTTAGTGTTCATAGCCAAATTTCGACCATGGCGGCCATTCCTATAGAGACTAGCCAACATAAGATATGTTATAGTGTACAAATATGTGCGAACGCACAAGTGCGCACTTGTGCTTCAAAGTTATTAAAGTTAATGTTCATAAAAGTCTGTTAAAGTCATTCTCCTATATCAGAAATCAGGCTAAGGACCGACGGCTTAACGTGCTTTCCAAGGCATGGAGGTGTAGGTAACACTTTCTGGTTTCGACTGTTATTAGAAATTATTACCAATAAAAATTTGGTCCATCCCGGAACTCGAACCCAGCACTTTACGAATATGGTTGAACCGGCCTGCCACTAGACCACGAGGCAGGCTATTTGTATCAGTCGATGAGACTCGCTAAATTTATGGTATTGTCTCGACGTATAAACCTACCTTAAATATGTTTTTCAGACACATGTTAATTAGCGATTAAATCCATAACCGCTGGAGTACGTGTCATAAAAACCTTAATCCTAAGAGGCTGCTACAATTTCGAGAGTTTTATATCTTTCCTTCCTTCCTAAGAAAATCCTAAGGAATTCCTTTGATCATAAATACGGTTACTTTTTTGTTAAAATGTTGCCCAATTGTCTCACCCGTAAACAAAAATTTTCAGTGACCTACCTTTGCGTACCGCTTCAGTAGTTGTTTCTATTTTACTACCCTATTTATATTTAATTTATCTGTGCATCTCTCATAGGCTAAAGCCTAACCATGGTCACGGGTAGACCCGACCCATGGTTGCTGTGAAGCTTCTGAAACGTCGGGCTACATAAATAATTTAATAAGCCGCGATAAAATCCGTAAAAGTAGTTTTATTGTAATTACTAACATTCGCGTAAACTCAAGACATCAATAATGTTATGCTGAAATAAAATAATTAGTTATAGGAGGTAGTGGCATGCATAGAGTATGACACTACATCCTCCTATGCAATGGGATCGGGCCAGCACTACCGGACAAGTACCTCTCGCTCACATGATACCGGTGTAAAGTGACAGCGACGCTATCACATGTCATGCGGTTTGTGAGTAGCCGGTGGTCCATTGGGGTGGATGATAGGGGGGGGCATCTGCCAACCAATGCATCTGCGTAACAACCATGCTAATTTCCATGGGCGTCGGTAGTCAACAAAAGGCTCCGATTCCACGTTTGCCCTTGTATGCTCTAAAAATAATTCAATAAAACCAATTCTTCTCGCGCTCCACATATTATAGAAAAAAATTACGGCATATTCACATCGGCTCTGTTTACGTTCACTGTGTAACGTTTTACGGCGCTTCCACGGCTCAGTTGGCATGTTGGCTTTACACGTAGTGTGCGGGCCCGAGCATGGGGCTGGGATAATACGTTTATGCTTATTGCCTCTCTGCTATAGCAATGTTAGCTTAAGTGGATTTATATTGTAATTTATTTTTGATGTTATACGACTTTTGGCACGCTAGGGAAAATGACGAGGGTACATTTTTACGCGCTTTTTTTTGTGCACACGCCGTCACTAAAAACTGACACACTGTATAGAGTGTAGTACATATGT
>JAFELO010000005.1:1092350-1155380 GCA_017140195.1 Eumaeus atala | reverse complement strand
TATATATAGATATTTAACCAATTTTTTTCTCGTTTCGCCAACCTTGTAGAACTCCTAACGTGTAAATTAAAAAAATGTACGTGTACATACAGACACTTTTGTTTTTTTTTTGTAAATACAATTAACGCTCTGGAACCGATCCTGATTCATCCAGCAGGATGTCACTGGCATTTTGTGGTGGATGTGAGGGATCGATTTCGTATGCAATGCATATTACATACTTTCAACATTTCAGCATCATGGTATATGACCTACAGCTTTCCTGGATCCTGGACTATTCAACATAAAAATAATTTTTCAATTCGAGTAAATTAGTTCCAGAGGTTAGCGCGTCTAAACAGACAAACAAGCAAACTTTTCAGCTTCATGTTATTAGTATTGTAATGTAGATTTAATATATAAAATTCATTGCGTAGCCAGTAATTAAGACAATATATCATACTTCAAAACAATTTCTCTTATTCAGACCCTCTCTATGAATTCATAAATCATGTCGACATATGAAACTTCTGAGTCCTGACCTCACAATTAGTGCGCTAACCCTGTGGTAACTAACGTATGAGTGTTTTATGTTACATCTAGTTACATGTCGACGTCAGTTACAATATAGACTGGTGTTTATAAAGATAAATATTCCCACAACTATTGAAGTGTGTACGGTATATTGTGAATACCTAGTTGATTCGAGAATAATAAAAATCACACTTTTGAGGACTAATCATATTATTTTTTTTCTTAATGCACCCTCCAACGCAGCGTGTTTGGACAGGATGGGTGTGTAGGACTCAGCCCAGACTAAAAGCCGCTTCGACCGCTGTGATGGGGTGTCCCGGATAAGTCAGCGATAGGACAGGTCTCGTCTCACATTTGGGACAATGCACTTATGCACCGTCCCACCGTCCCTGGGTGAACCGGTACGTTTGCGGGGCTCAGCACGAAAGGTGTGCCATTACTGACCAAAAACCTCTCCTCGGCCGCCGTGATGGAATGTTTCGGATTCGTTAGCAACAGAACACCCTGGTGACTGGCCGGTCTTCAACTAATGGCCGTCCTTCGTCACTAGAAAGAGGTCACTTCGGCACTAAGAGCGATGGCAACGACGTCGGAGCCTTAAGGTCCGTCCGTCAGTTCAGGTAACCAGAGTCCTTGGCTGCGATGCAGCAGGTGCTGTATATAAGCGCCCGCTGGGAACTCCTAGCCGACGCCTGTGTAGCTGGCCAGCATACGCCACTTGCTCTCAGAAACGCTTCACAGCCTCCTTGAGGGGACTCACATCTTCGCAATTGGAGGCGACTGCCGCCCAGGACCCGTCACCCTCGAAAATCGACGAAGCTTGGTATTGAAAGTTCCTCACCTCGAGCACCATCGGCAGGTAGTGTGCCACAGTAGAAACATAGCTCGGATAGCCGTAAATGTGGCTTCAGAGGTCGCGGGTTCGAAGCTCTCTAAGGTCGTGATTGGTTGTCCTTGTATTGTATGTATTTCTATAATAAAATATAACGTTCCTTAAATTTATAAAAGTAATAAATGTATTTTTGTCATATGGTACCCGTAAGACTAGTCCTTACGATACTCACCACAGGACTAGGCTAGCCTGGTGTGATAAGTCCACAGATACTATTCATATTTAGAGCAATTGTTCCATACCGCAAGGAAGGCTTTATTGCTATCTATTGTTAGTGAATCTTTTGTTACGGTAAGCCGCCCGCATGATGGTTGCAGCCTTTGTGTATTTACCAGTTGTCGTCTACGGAGCTGCTGGTAAAATACAAGTTTTATTCAATTAATAATAGACTTTTGTCACGAAACTGACGTCGAGATTTTGAATGACATTAACATTCTAATTAGAGGATTTATATAACGGTTAAACTTACTTATTCTTTATCATTGATGTTGTAATGTCTTGAATAAATTTCAGTTTTGCATGAGAAATACATTAGAATAAGACAATGACGTCTGCAGCGTAATTTTAATTTAAAATTTCAGGAGGAGGTAGTGCCATGAATGGTGCATGACACTACATCCTCCTGTGACAATTTTATTTATATAAGGGGGTCAATAATGGGATTAAACGGCTATTGAAGGTTTAGTTAAAAACTTAGATACATTTATTCATTCATTGTCCCTCCACAATCACAATCATGAACAAACTTAAAATAGTATCCGAAACAAACAATAGAATCAACACAGTTTTTAATTAGGGTTCGTAAGAAGTGAGGGCATGAAGTCTTATGTGGCAGTTGTCCGAGACTCTCGGCTGCAACTTGGATGTCTCATAAATAAATCCACTGTTTGCTTGCGGATTGTTGTTCGTTCCTTATATCCAATAGCGAAAGATTATACGGACATCATATCTTCATATTGCATCCAAATTTAAAACGGGAAAAAGAAAAGGAGTAAAGCTCTGAAAGGGAACACACAAATAATGAGATTACCATTGTCCTGGCTTCATGATCCAACTAAAATTCATGAGCCAACTAAATGGCTCCAATTTCTCGTTTGTCCCACTATTCTATAAAAAAGATCTACTTAGAGAATTAGAGTCGGGCGTGGATACAGTCGGGGACTCAACATAGTTGTGCTTTTATATATTTATAGTGTGTGAACACATATAGCGATTACTCATTATGCTATTAAAGTGACCCTAATTGCTTCAGACACTCTTGTCTTCGTAGACAATTGTGTATATTTATAGTATATGCTTTATAAATTGTAATGGGTACGAGGAAAATGCTTGTTAGTGGGCTTGTGCCAGCTACTTTATGGCTACGAATGTTTCACTTCTCGACTTTGGTTGTCTGGAGGGGACCGCTTAAAGCGGTAGCATCTTTTTGTGTCTCCTAGCTTTACGTTCAATGTATTAATACTATTTTTCAAGGAACGAAGTAGAGGAGTTATTATTATTATTATTATTATTATTAATATTTTATTTATTACTACCTGTGTAGCTGGATATTCTAGTATTGATTTGGCTTAGCTGAAATTTCTGGTAAAATGATTATGACGCTCTGTTAGACAAAAACACTATAATATATTTTCTAGCTAGATAACCTATGAAACTATTCTTTTTTTTGTTGACGTGGGGAAACCCTTATACGCGTGTTCACTGGCCCTGGGTGGGGTCAAGAGTTGTGTGGGGCTCGCGGCGCCTCATTGTGCCGAATATCCACAAAAACCACCGCGAGTGCTATCAATGCCGCCTTTGGTGAGTTGCCCCGGAACAATAAATCATCAGGGCACCTCGATGGCTAGTCAACCCCCTAAGAGACCAACGATACCTCCACAGATAGGGTTATCCCGCACTACTACAGCCCCACCAACTTTGGGACAGTACGATGGGGTGAAGTTCCCATCCTGCGCAGAAGCCCCCCCCCCTCCTTTTGCTCTTTTCTCCCCTTTTCTTATAAAAGGAGTACAAAAAGCGCCTCCTCCTCCTGCTATTTAGTCCCCTCTTCTTATAAGAGAGATACAAAGAGCACCCGCCTCCTCGGTTCAATTGGCTTCGCCCAAGGTGTCTGGGTTTACACCAGGCTACTGATCCCCACCGCCACGACAGGGCTTGAACCGTGGCGGGGTGAAACCATTCATAAACCCTCATATTCTATTAGGAAAGGCCGTGATATACGCTTACATATGTCATGTTACCATTTCTAACATAAAAACATTTAGCACCACTTTAAGCAATAAGTTCATTAGCTAAGTGTCTTACAGCAACTCCCTGAATTACCTGAAATTACGGAGTGATCGATCCGTGGATCAGAACAAAAGTAAACGTCGATCCCTCCGTCCATTTGAAGGTATAAGTAATTTTCGACGTATCTAAAGTTATGTCACCTCATCAGAGGAACCATTAATAGGTTAGTATCTTAGTATATGTATAACTACATTTGCTGTGGATAAACTGAGCCTTTTGGTGACTATCAACCCCCATAAACATCCACATAGACTTCTCTCTCAAAATCTGCACGAGATGCATACTTTCAAAATAGATATGTGAGTACCATTCCTGACGTTTTCGTCTTACGCAGTACAGTGCAAATAGCACTGCCCCTGACAAAAACTACGTGGAGCATTTTCATTGATAATGACGTCGGAATGTCGGAATGTTTTGGTAAGTTACTTCTGATGCATGTGAACTTTGAACATGTACTATATTTCGTCCCATAAACACAAAGAATACACGTTATCAAAACCAAAGCTAAGTAAACACAGAAAAGTTTTTCAAATATCGGCAAACAATGGCAGCGCTCAGTAAATATACGTGAACAACAAAACAAAATTGTAAGAGATAATTTTGTTCCACCATTAATAAAATTACATTTGATCTGCGATGGAGTTGGGAGTTGTGACATTTCATTATTCTGTTTGTCGATCCATCATTTGTACGTGTCAAAGTCCCGAGGTGCGGCCGACTCTACGCAAACACAACACTATATCACTTGCGGCTGTTTGGCGTGCCCAATTACCGTAAAAACTTAGAGTTTTTTTTCTATTTATGCTACATTTGCTAATTATCGGATATGTTCCTTGTTCTGTTCTTAATTAACGAATTATTATAAAGTATATTGTTAGGGATGTTTGCTTATTTGAGATGTTACTCGATTGTGAGCGGATTGGTCTGGGTAAAAGCCCCTCGCCGGAGATATAGGAGATGGAAATTATTTTCAAGTTCGCTCAGAATAGGACAAATAGAATTTGATATGGATTCAATATTTTGTGTAATATTTCCACATTTTGTATATTATTAAAAAAAAAAAAATATCGCCCGTTACTATAAAAATTAAGGGACTCCATAATCAAGTTAAGAATCTTATATCTAATAGCCTTTATAATCTATTGTACAGGGAAGATATTCGAAAATTATATACACGCGTTAGTAGCTATACTTCTTTGGCGTGACAAGCGAAAAAATAAAATATTGGCCATAGTTAAGTTCAGGGAGAAGGTTTTTACCAGACGTTACGCGCGCGTCGTAAAAATTTACTCTCATTACTTTTCCCTAACGCGCGAAACGGAGTATAACTTCAAAAATTGTCTCAGAATACTAAGAGTCAAAATCACTTTTGTCCTTCTATCTGTTTATGGCCGTATGTTTTTTTGACCGCGCATTACATGGAAGTGGCTCAACGCATCTTGATGAAAACTTTATCAATCTGACGAGAAAATCTTCAACCAGACATGAGGCTTTCTTTATAGAATAGGCGGCAAACTAGCAATCGGAGCCTTTTTACAACAAACGACGCACACGAATACAATATAACTAGATTAATAATAATAAATAAATATCAATATAACTAGTTGGTTGTAGTACTATGTCGTATGCCCTGCTTCCTACGCGAGGTGTGTTGAAGTCTATGTCAAGCTCTCAAAATGAAAATGAAGCAAGCGCTATCTTCTTACATTAAGTTATTGGAAAAATAGTGAATGCCGTATGAATATTCATGTGGTAGATATTGCGTAATGCACCCCCGTTGGCCTGGGTTGGACACAAGGAAATATAATTTATTACTACTTTATGTGTGTGTTGTTTGAAAATTAGATATCTAGAGGATTCTTCAACGGGGGGTCAAGGTATCGGCATAGTAATTATGTGGATATTAATGGGCATCAGTAGTGGTAAAAAGGCTCCGATTGCTAGTTTGCCCCCTTTTGTCAAGTCACAACGATGATAACAATTATCATGAAACAGCAATAAGTTCAGATATGCCAACGGAGAGTGAAGTTTTTGTGTCTCGGGCCAAGTGGGGTCGGTCATTAAGGGGACGGACTGTCATACAGTCCCAAAACAAACTTGCAAATGATCTCATTCGCCACGTCATATTTTGGCGTCCCTTGATTAATGTGCCTTTGAAATAAAATGCTCGTCGACGTTAATAGCTTTGACGCCTATTTTGAACTTGACGACTTTTCAAATTTTCTTGCGAGTTTACCGCAATGTTTTACGAAGAAACTTATATATTGGTTATATTTTAAGCTCATGATAAATTGTGTATAAGCTACGAATTGCGTTTTATAAACGCTAATTACTCGATTGTACGAGAAGACCGTACTTTTCGAGTGTGAGTATGCTTGAATATTAATGTTACTCGTTGTAGCCTTAGCTTAAAGACATTATATGTTTAGGGTGAAAGATTTTTTAATATCGATTTAATTTTGAAATAAAACTACGTATTGCTGTTACATTAGTAGCGTTCCAAAGTTTTACTTTAAACTAAACTAGCAACCTTTATGTTTATGTACACCATTCGGGATAAAATATATATTTTTGTACCAGGTATTTCTTAGTAATATTATAAACATAGCAGATACTTCTTAGTAATATTATAAACATAGTTGATACTTCTTAGTAATATTATATACATAGCAGATACTTCTAAGTAATATTATAAACATAGCAGATACTTCTTAATAATATTATAAACATAGCAGATACTTCTTAGAATATTATAAATATAGCAGAGACTTATTACTAATATTATAAATACAAAAGTTTGAATGTTTCTTACTCTTTCACGCGAAAGCTATTGAAAGGAATTGAAATAAAATTTGGCCCAAATTTTGATTACAAACTGGAATATCTGACATAAAATGTATTATTATATTAAGAAAGAAAAGAGAATTATTCCTTTTGACTTTTCCATCTGATAATAATCAATTCTAATACCGGATAATCACAAACCACCCGAAACAGCGCAGGCATGAAGCTGCAATGCATCATGCTAAGGGGACCCTGCACGGGAGTGTTGTCTTTACAAATGTTTTAGCGACTTACTATCAATTCTGATTATTACTACGGTACAACTTGTTAGGCCGAACATTTAGGCTTATTTCGTCTATATATAATAATTAAATTTTAATATGTATAATTAAATGTTGTCAGAAATACGTACCAAATGCCTAGATCAATGTATTCGCATAACATTAATGCGATATTAGACCCAGCATTACACTCGAATTCCCCTAGTGTCGTTCAACTGGACATAATTGAATTACTGTCTTCGCTGTCATGTGACGTCACAAAGCGAAATCAGGTTAGCGGCGCACAGAAGCAGATGTGCAAATTTGACATTTCTGCAAACATCGTCGATGCACTTCTGGAGTGAATTCTATGTCTTTCTGCATGTGCATTAGCTGAAGTTGCATATTTTTGAGAAAAGGGATTATTTTCGAAAGAAAAATTAGATGAAATGAATATTGTAGAATTTTTAATTGGAAAATATCTTGTTTAATGTTTTGGGTGTTGTGCTGCACAAACTGCAAGTCTCCATTTACTTACAAAAAAAATTGTTATAAAATGTCAAGAGCAAGAGGTAGTGCCATGCTGCAGCGGAATCGAGCCGGTACGACCGGGGAGGTACCCCTCTCTCACATAATATGGAAGTAAGGAGACATTTTATTCAGTATCGCGTTTCGTGCGCTTCATGAGTAGCCGGTGGCCCCTTGGGGGAGGAGGGCAACGCATCGGCATAGTGATTATGTGGAAGTTCATAGACTTCGGTAGCCGTAAAAAGGTTTCGATTGCTCGTAAGTACATTATTCTCTAAAAAGAAACAAGTATTGGTTATGATGAATTTCAATGTTTTACGAAAACAATGAAACGGGACCTTTACTGAAGGATCACCTCGGAGACTTACTTAAAACCACACTCATTCCTACTGGTCCTTGATTTTTGTGGTCACTTGCTGAAGCTATGTAAGAATGGCAGTCAATTGATATTTTGCATTCCATTTTTTAAATTGTTATAAATTAAATAATGTTGTTATTGCTCGTAATGTTTTTGTAAGAGGCAGTGCCATGTTGCATAGGAGGAGGTAGTGCCATGCATAGAGCATGAATCTACATCCTCCAATGCAACGGAATTGTGTCGGCACTACCGGGTAGGTACCTCTCGCTCACTCGATACCGCCGTAATGTAACACCTACGGTGTCGCGTTTCGTGCGGTTTGTAAGTAGCCGGTGGCCCATGGGGATGAGGTGAAATGGAGGGCAACGCATCGGCATAATTATGCTGATGTTCATGGGCGTCGGTAGTAGTTAAAAAATTAAAAAATGGATGGATGTTTGTTACTCAACTGTTGCCGCTGTCGTCCGTGCGGTTGGTTTGTAAGTAGCTGGTGCTTTTTCTGTAGCGCTACGAGCAACGGATGCATTTAGTGGCTCCGTTGCTCGTAGCGCCCCCGTAACCCAGAGGTTTACAAACTTATTACGTGTAACGCTTAACTTTATTATTATTTTTATTTCGTCGGTATTTCCGAACCGATACGATATGGGGTTCTCCAAGAATAGGGCTTACTCCCATCGTAAAGGACGGCAACGCCTCAATAACTAAATAATTAATTAGTTATGCCTGGAATTTGAAAAACCGATATGCTAAACTAGACTCATCTTGTAGGAAGAGGTAGTGCCATGCTGCATACGAGTTGGTAGTGCCATGCGTAGTGCATGACACTACATCCTCTTATTCAGCGATATTGAGCCGGCACGACCGGGGAGGTACTACCCCCGTAAAGTGTCATCTTCAGTGTCGCATTTCGTGCGGTTTGTGAGTACTCGGAGGCCCATTGGGAGGTAGGAAAGGCAACGCATCGGCATAGTAGTTATGTGAATGTTCATGGGCGTCGGCAGTCCTAAAAAGACACCGATAGCTCGTTTGCCCCCCTATTCTATAAAAAAAATCTGCGATTACAATGCAAATTTACTATAGTATAAACGAGAGTATCTTTTATTGAAAATCCCATTTCCTCTTCAGCTTTTCTGAACTCGTAACGGTCCTCATGTAGGCCTCAAGGTCGCAAGGCCACCCTATTCTATCCCTCGTCCTGGATATATCGTCCACTTTGTAAAAGAATGATCTGAGCTATAAGTAAAAGTAAAACACTGTCGGTTAAAAGCGACAAAATACACACCTTTTCCGCGCACTACACAATTTACACATTACACCCGGCAGGGTGGCATCCCTGCTCCAGACGCTCGCTGGCATTTCTTCAAATAAAGAACAAACAACAAGAACATCGCACTTCACGATGCTTCAAACAAAACCCACACACGAGCACCGGCTTTGTTGTCAAAGAGGCTTTGAGTGAAAATTACACAAAACCTCGTGTTACCTCGTCTCTTTGCTAGGTGTTGGAATTTCGTTCCATATTTTTACTCAGCACGACTTGCTTGTAAGAATTTACGTCATATATTCGATTAAGTACCGTAATTAAGTACCGATAAAATTATTCAATCATTGTTATTGTCCGGTTTTATTGTTTTAAGGTTAAATGTGCCTGCTCTCTCTTTCTCTCTCTCTCTCTCTCTCTCTCTCGCTCTTCTCTCTCTCTCTCTCATATACACACACATAAACACACATACACACACACACACTCACATCCATTCGCACACACACACTTTTGTTACATAATATTCTTCAAATTTAATCACATCAGCCGCACAACAATCGCAACCAACAACAACAAAAACCGCAAACGGATCAAATATTTCGACACCGCACTCTTTATCTGCAAAACTATTTTTTAAAATTAAGAAAAACATTTTTGCAGAAAAATATATTCACGAAATGAAAATCGCGGACAAAAAAACTACTCGTTAAAATGACACAGTAGACCCAATAAAATGACAAAACAGGTATTATTCGATATACGTTAGGTACTATATGTTCTAGACTATACAAAATAATATTTCAATCAAATCCAACTCTAAATTCTTATATTTCCACATCATTTTGAAATTAATTTCGGATAATAAACAAGAATGAAAACGATCAAGAACGATCAGAAAATAATTATCTATACTAAGCTGAAAATCATTACAACACATCCATCATTTTCTGGACACCCCTGTATAGAGGCCAATATTAAAAAGTTTATTACACATACGTATAACTGTGTAATAGCTCTCACCGTTTCCTTTGTTGCCTGAAAGCCTTTGCCACTAAGCGATTCCGATGAATGGCTGGCCCCACTTCGGCCTTCACTAGACCGAGAGGCTTAGATTTATGGTTATACATTATATGCCAGTGTTACAACCGGGTACGATTTGTGAGATCTTTGATTTCTATTTAACATTTTCATACGACACTTTGACCTTGACTATTCGGCATTAGGTGCAAATGAAATATTTCGCGGGACAGACGTCATTTTATTTTCGCATGACACTTTCTTCAATAGTTAAAGTTATATATTTTATGAACATAAGCGGAATGTATTAACACTGTAACGTGCTATGACGAAATTTGAAACCCTGGCACTAACGTATTGATATGCATATGGGGCCCCTAAGACAAGTGATGCCTGGGGCTACAGCCTCCCTAAGTCCACTCGCCTGTATTCGGCGCTGTTTCTAACTCCCGATAACTGATATATTGCGGCAAGAATCTTTCGCAGGAACAAAATAAAAAAGCAAATAATTAATTAGGCAATTCTACTCCACTTAAAGTAACAGATGAGGTGACCCGGAACAACAAATCATCAGGGCACCTCGACGGCAAGTCAGCCCCCGAAGAGACCGACGCCACCTCCACAGATGGGGTTGTCCTGCACCACAGGACAACCCCACCGACTTCGGGACAGTGCAATGGGGTGAGGTTCCCATCCTCGCCCCTTGCCCCGTGCGCAAATGCGCCGCCACTTCTTGCTCTTTTGTCCCCTCTTCTTATAGGAGGGGTACTAAGAGCCGCCACCTCCTCGGTTCAATTGGCTTCACCCAAGGTGTTTCGGGTAACCCCCGGCTACTGAGCCCCACCGCCACGACAAGGTTTGAACCATGGTGGGGTGATTCAGTCAACCTAGCTTAACCTTGTTTTATAGCTATGCCCTACTTAAATCAGAGTAATACTAATGCTATAAACGCGATCATGTTATAAATCTGAAATAACGTACCTTATGATGCTTCTGTTGACTAGGTGACTGGATTATGTCCATAGACATTCAAAACATTTGTTAATATCCTGTGGTCATACGAAGAGAGGAGTACTTACGGGACGCACTTGAATAACTTCACGTGACGTAACATCATAGCTCTTACTCCGTAGCTAGATCAAGTGAGCGAGGCTGGTACCTCCCGGTAATGTTCCCAACCGTACGATAATTATCCTACACGTACGATAATTATCCTACTCGTACGATAATTCCAGCGATGTACCTCAGTATACTAGTATTGTACAATGATTTGTACAAATTCTTTATTTTATTTACTTTTGGTTGTTGTGACGCGCAAATGATCATACAATGGTCCTGGTAAGATCATGGCCTTACTTTAGGGTGTGAGCGCTGCCTCCCGAGTTTTGCCGACCAATTCTACTGCAATGAAGCATGCCATTATATATGACCAAGTTGTACGGATTGTATGTTGACAGCTGTACGGATGGCCACACCTTTTCATGAACCATTTATGCGAAGCGTTGCACTTTCAAATATGTACAACAGATCTTCACGAATGATGCCCCGATGGGACTAGATGAGACTGTACGTGACGACACAAAAGGGAATTTAACAATTCCCTAATAAGATCAGGTCGATGTTCAAAGAAAATGCTCGCTCAGTTTCATATTCATGAGACTTTACCATTAACAAAGTCAAGAGTATCGAATCGGTAACTGATAAAATTCTGATCGCTGATCATAGCGTGGATACTCCATTTTTTTTTGTTATATTTATATAAATGCTATCTAGTGTGAGGTAGTGGCCTGCTGCATTGGAACGAAATTGTGTACACACCTCTCGCTCGCGAAATATCGCCGTAAAATGACATTTTCGATGTCACGATTCGTGTGGTGTGTGAGTAGCCGGTAGCCCATTGGGGGAGGTGAAAAAGAGGGCCACACATCGGCATAGTAATAATGCTGATTTTCTTGGGCTTCGGTAGTCATAAAAAAGCATTGCACGTTCGTTCTGTAAAAAAAAGTATTGCGAACAAATACTCAAAGCCTTTCAGTGACAACTGACTCCCGTGAAGTATAAACTTAAATAATGTATTATTTTATGAAGTTGTATTGCTCTCATTCTCTCCTTCTCTGAAATTGGACGCTGGAAACTTATAAACCAAAACGCGTATCTCCAAAACAAGAGGTCTGGTTGAGCAGACCCGATTCTACCACAGTGCGGCATATCCCCTTTAAAACTTGTATACTAATATACTAGTGATATAAACTATTTGTATACTTTTATTTAGCCGTACAACTATTTTTGTTTCAAAATCATCATCCTTATCAGTACACTGCTGAACATAGGCATCTCTCAATGAACGCCAAGACGACCGATCTCCTGCTACTCGCATCCATCCCGGACCGGCTACTGCACGCAGATCGCCTTCCCACCTGGTGAACGGTCGATCAACACTTTGTTTTCCTAAACGCGTCCTCCACTATAGAAACCTTACAGGCCGATCTGCCATCTGTTGTTCTGAGTCTGTGACCGGCACATTGCCATGTCAGCGAGCCTATTCGTCGGGTGATATCGGATATATTAATTCTCTGTCTTATGACTACGTTACGAATTCTGTCGGACAGAGAAACATCCAACATAGCACGTTCAATAGCCCGTTGAGCTACCGCAAACTTGCGGACTAGTCCTAAATTAAGAGGCCTTGTTTCGGCCCCGTAGATCATCACGTGGAGAACGCATTGGTTGTAGACTTTAGTCTTCAATCTCCGCGGTACAGGTGACGTGAGAATGTGACCAAGCTTCAGGAATGCTGCCCAACCCCACTGAATCCTTCTATCGGCTTCCTTCTCAAAGTTGTATCTACCTAATTGCAATAGTTACGCGAGGTAGACGTATTCGTTTACGATTTTGAGAATAGCACCATTTTTATTTAATTAATGATATACTTAAAGAGAGTCGTTCCACTTTACGTTTAAGCTATTCTGGCTCTAATCTCCATGGCTTCCGACGCTTCCCGAGGCTAGCGTGAAAGTTCCCGCCTCTCTCTATAAAAATATGTTATCTAAATTGAGCGAATGCGGAATCATTTTCGCACTCATATTTCGGTAAGACATTTCTTAAAAGACTTTTATATAAAAAAAGAACAAGTAATATCTATATTATTATTGTGATAGCACACTTCATTAGGAATGTACTGGAATATAAGTATATCATCGAGTGAATCCACATAAATGTAGAATCAGCGTATTATTTTATTACACAAATTCCTGATTTAATTTATATCGGGTATTAGTTATTCTATGGGAAAGCCAGCAGCCAATATCGACGAGCCAGAGAGCGGGTCAGAGTTACGCAGCTGATGGTATAATACCTTCATAGGAGAAAATGTCATATTGCACG
The DNA here is from genome assembly GCA_017140195.1 of Eumaeus atala. NCBI lineage: Eukaryota > Metazoa > Arthropoda > Insecta > Lepidoptera > Lycaenidae > Eumaeus > Eumaeus atala. The sequence goes on along the minus strand of JAFELO010000005.1, from coordinate 1,142,094 downwards.
CAAGTTAAAGCACTCCCTACAAGTGACAGTTTATGTATTATAGGTGGATAGTTATAAGGTTAGTGTAGCAAGTAGTTGGCATAAATATATTATCATCATCATCATCATCGCGCGTACATGACGTTACAACACTTGCCGTCTCGTTCCCTTTAGGCTAAAACGGCAACGGCGAATACAACAGTCCGTCTGCCACATATATACTAATACAGAAAATTATACAAACGATTCTAAATAATTATACCAGAGACGTTATAAGTGTTACAGGGATAAGTCAGTAACATATTAAATATTAATATCTGAAATTTACGCGAATGCTACTCATTACAATAAAACTGCTTTTACGGATTCTATCGCGGTTTATTTAATTATTTAACTAGCCCGACGTTTCAGAAACTTTACGGCAAGGATGGTCACGGGTGGACTGAGATGACAGATGCCCTGATGTCACAAATTATTAAAAGTACCCCAAGAATTATAATTATTTTGTCATATCTGCAACCCTATCTTGCAGATGTCTATGGAGGTTGGTAGTCATCAAAAAGTTCGTTATGCCTCTTATACTGTAAAAAGGTATCAACTTACTTACCTGGTTACATTTTATCATCTTTTTTATAGAATAGAGTGGCAAACGAGAAATCAGTGCCTTTTTAGGACTCCCGACGCCCATTAACATCCACATAATTACTATGCCCATGCGTTGCCCTCACACCAACCACCACCGGCTACTCACAAGCCACGCGAAATGCGACACTGAATATGTCGTTTTATGGCGTTATTGTGACAGTTTTAAATTACTGTTAGGGGTAAATGAAAATAAAATTACTGTTAGGGGTAAAGAGACTAAAAGAATTATGTTAAACTTTTATATACATTTATTCAAAGATGGTTTTTCCACATTCACGATCCAGGACAGACTTAAAATAGTACAATAACAACAATGGAATTAATACAGATTTTGTTATGGTTAGTAAAAAGGTGAGGGTGTGAAGTCTTATCTGGTAGTTGTCCGAGACTCCCGGCCGCAACTTGGATGGTCCTTTATATATATAATTATTTTTTGTTTTCCTTCACTGTGTTGATTGTCCTTCATTCCTTACATTCAATATATCTGAATAATATAGTGTTTAATAAAAAGAAAAATAAAAGTTAAAAGGAGTAGAGCTCTGGTAAGGAACACACAAACAATAAGAATCCCATTCTCTTGGCTTCATGGGCCAACTAAAATCAGGCAATATGTAAACTCTGTTACAATTAAATAGAATTTAAGATCATAACAACAATGAAACATGGCGTCGGCAAGAAATCATGAACTCACCCTTTCAATGAAATATTAATTCATGCATTGTGACACGAATATGTAGTTTCCCGGCTGAAGAGAAAAAAACTATTTAATTGTAATTTGGCGATGGCATGGTTAGCTATCGCAATTATATCCATCCTCGCCATCGCCAAAAGGAAAAAAAGTGACATTTCTTCAACACAGTGTACATTAAGCCTTGCAGTAAAAGATGACAGATATACTTTTTTATAAGATATTTAAGTTTCAAAACATAATTGTTACATTATGATGTGAGCGAGATATACCAACCCGGTCGTGCCGGCCCAATTTGGTTGCATAGGAGGATGTAGTGGCATATACTATGCATGGCACTACCTCTTCCCAAAACGTTACGTTACGAAATCATATTAATTAATAGAATTTTACAAACGACAGACGGACACGCCTCTTTGTCTCTACTACTTCGCTGTAATTAGTTTTAGCAGTAATTTGATTTAACAAATTGGCATAAAATCTACTCGTGAAAAGCGCTGTGAATGAAGAACTCGAAGAGAATATTTTGTTCATATCTCTACAAACTTTCACAAATTTATACTGCTTCAGACAATTTCCGTTTTGTGATTACAAATGATAGCGTGTGAACTCTGAAAATATGACGTGTGTGTGGGTGTGGGTGTGGGTGTGGGGGTGGGTGTGGGTGTGGGTGGGGGTGTGGGTGTGTGTGTGGGTGTGTGGGTGTGTGTGGGTGTGTGTGGGTGTGTGTGGGTGTGTGTGGGTGTGTGTGGGTGTGTGTGGGTGTGTGTGTGTGTGTGTGTGTGTGTGTGTGTGTGTGTGTGTGTGTGTGTGTGTGTGTGTGTGACGCTACTTGAAGAGACTATGTTTTTATTTTTCTTCATAGCATAAAAGGCAAACGAATAGTTGGGACACGTGATAGTAATTGATCACCAACACCCACAGACATCCGCAACGCTGGAGGTCTGTCTGATGCCTTGCCGGCCTCTTAGAGATATGTATAACAAATTTTGAGTGGCTGAGACAAACAGTTTCCATTTTGTGATGACATCCATAGCAGAAACGTAAAAGAGAAATAATGAACGATCAAGAGATATGTGTGAGTTAAACTGTAGTACAAAATAATATTTTCATGTCCAAGGTATGCACAATTGGACTTCATAACATTCAAGACAATTTACATACAATACAATACGAGTCAAACAAAAAAAAAAGAGGGAACGTGCCAAGGAAAAATATAATTGATGATCATAACAGAAAGAAGGCCAGGAAGCTGTATAGAAATATCGCACTAGAGAAATTATTATCAAATTTGTTTAATATATCTCTCTATTCTATTACGGCCAAATTGCGCCTAAACTTTCGGGGTCGCTTTCTAATATTCCACTTTTTGTAGTGAACACTTTCACAAAGTAGCAGTACAATCAAAAAACATTCTTAAAAGCCTCGGATCTTTTCATATCTCTCGAGAAATACCTATCTAATGACACACCACTCGGCTATCTGGAAATAAATTCTTAGTTAGGTGTGTTTTAGTTATAAAAAATCACATCATTTCATCACAGACCGCTACAAGGTTCATAACATATACCTAACTACCAAATTTCTACTTTGAAGGAACATACAGTACCTGTAGACATATGTGACATGCGGACTGACAGCTGGACATGACGAAACTATAAGGGTTCCACTTTTTGCCATTTAGCTACGGATCACTAGAAAGATCTTGTGAGGGACAGATTCATACTGCATTGCATTTGAATTGAGCTGGCACTACCGGTACCTTTCACTCACGTGGTACCACCGCAACATAACAGTTATGACTTGCGTTTTATGTAATTCAATGAACTATTGAACGGGAATACCGGGGTGAAAACAAGTCTCCATAGCACTTATGTGGATGTCTATTGGTGTCGGTAGTCACCAGAGGCTCAATGCACATTTGTTCACTTATTCATACTTTATAAATTATATTAAGAATTTGAGCATTTGTTCATCACCCGACTAGGTTCATACCGCCTTTAGCTAATTACCAAGGCCCTGCACTGAACACATTAAAAATGTTTTTTTCAGTTATAACGTCTTTCTTTTCTGTTTTTGTCTGGTATTTTCTATAAGTACAATACATAACTTGACATATAGAGGTGAGGCAAACACCCGATCATCTCAGCGTGATATTGCCCTTTTTTAGCGAGACGTCCGCCGCTCGCTATCAACTTTCAATTATATTATATATTCACGGTCGACCGTTTCCTTTGACAGTAAATATCCCGCAATTTGCCCAATAGGAAGAACAGAAAATGTTTGATCACATTTTCTCCGTGCATAAGTAATTTGTGCACGGAGGAAGGCATGTAGTACCAATCATAGTTACTAACATAAATTCGCGCAGTTTCTAAGGCATGGACTCCAAGTTTTTCAGGATCGATCATCATTCCAGAAGATAGAGCTTGTGAAATAATATACAATCGTTTAATCAATGTTTCATCAACACTTGTTATGTTCGCCGAGCAAGTGTAATTGTAAAAGAACCTTCGTGCTGTATTTCCATCACTTCAGTTTCCACTTAATTGACGAGGTTTGTAGATAATTAATCCTAGCTCTTCTCTGAAAGGTCTTTTAACAAATTCCTTCTTTTCTTTCTTCCATTTTTTTTTCTTGTGTTCTAGCAGACCAAGTCTTCAAGTCAAGATTTTAGCAAATGTGTAATACCATTTCCACGCTGCGAATCCAGGCATGCAATGTGGATAACCGTTGGCAACTCTTGCATTATCAGGTCTAGCAGTCATTTTTAATAGGTCATTCATAAGTCGAGGAGTAGTCCCACATATAGTGCGTGTAGAACCCGAAGGAATTTCTGTTAGGTCCTGAGCTACCTTACCATTAATCGTTGTTAGAAAAAGAATGTAGCAAATGTGTAATACCTTTTCCATGCTGCGAATCCAGGCATGCAATGTGGACAATCCACATTGATAACACTCTCATTTTCAGGTCTAGCAGTTACTTTTAATAGGTCATTCATAAGTCTAGGTCATTCGTAGCCCCACATATCGTGCGCGTAGAACCCCATGGAATTTATGTTAGGTCCTGAGCCACCCTACCATCAATCGTTAGAAAAAGTTCGCACTTCACATTCACTGCAACACCACTTTTGTTTTTTAATGACGGGCGTAAAGATTGAAGTTGTCTGGTAATTTCGTCTACAACTGCTTTAGTTTTTTCAGGAATTTCTTTACAAAATTCAATAGAAATGGGTCTACAATAACGAACAGATGGAGGTACTGGATTTTGCCAAATAATGGCCTTAGAGAGGTCATCAATTAATGTAATGGGAACTAATGAAGTGACGAACAGATTGGCATCTGAAATGGTTTCCGATTCGTCTGGCAATTCCTGCTTGTATTGTCTTTGGCCAGATGAACCATTACATCCCCATTCAGAGTAAAGAATTAAACTTCTGTGTTGTTCTTGGAAAACTGAATCTAAATGCTACTGTATCAGATAAAATCTTCATTTGGTATGACTATTCCGACATAGCCGAGAAAACTCTTTCTTTTCGTTCTTAGAGTTTCTTAGCTTTTCAACCAGATGAGCCTGCATACTCACCTAAGGCCACAGTCCTTGCGAATTGCGTCAAAAATGTGCTCAAGCCCATATTCTTAATATAAATGTTTTTCCTTTTCTTTCTTAATTCTGAGGAGTCTCCATAAGCACGGTCTTCTTCGTTCACCGGAAGTTGATGGCAGTGAATGTGCTTCAGAATCCGGAAACTGTACTGAATATCGGGACTCCAGCCAGCTTGTAATATTCCGAATAAATTTGTAATTTTTCCATGATGCTTGATCAGCCAGACCAGCGCTTACTGAAACAAGGCAGATTATGTGTTTGAACGTCACCAATTACAAAACACAAATTGTTTTCAGAGACATTTAATGTTTGCTGTAGAACTATGGACAACGATTCCAAGGTTCTGCCACGATCGATGTAGGGAATGATTAAATCGTGCTTAGCACTGTTAAAGGTCGACATTTAATGGGTAATCACCAATTTAAATAAGTGTCACTTAATATGAAATACACGCTGAAGTGTACAATTTGTTTCCCCTTATATACTGGTTTTTTAGATATGAAATACGTACTAATATCAATGTTATGCATATTTACTCATGCAGGACGAGTGAAAAAGATGATAAGCTATTGCTATCAAAATATTGTGGTTATTAAACACAATGTTTTTGTAAACTACAGTAGTAACCGCAAAAGATACCCAACTATCTACTCTATATCTCTATCACATCTTCTGCCATAACTTCCAAGGCCGCAAACTTCCGCAGCTGATTTCTTAAAGTTTTCATTTATGAATAGTCAGGCTAGCAAATAACACATAAAAATGCGCATGGGGAGACGTGGGTAAATGTGAAAACATTCGACGTAAAAAAAGTGAAAAATAGGGTATGTCAAATTTTAAGTATGTACTCAAAAATAAAAAGCATATTAAAAAAGTTAATAGCTCATTATTAAGAAAATAAAATATCCTTTGCAAAAATATATAAAACCGCATGCATGTGCTAAATACTTTTTTAACAATATTTAATTGAATTATGTGTATGCAAACATTTGAATGAGCCATCCGCTACTTCAACTTGCTTCAGGCTAAGAAAAAAAATGTGTATGCAATTTTAGTACAAAAAAAATCAGACTAGGACTATTTGGTTATTACAGTATAGAATGCAATAAGTATTTCATTCAAATTGTGATATTTTTAAAAACCATCTATTATATGCTCTAGTTCTACTATTTTAATATTAACTCTACTATTTAGAAATAATACACTGCACGTGCCTTTACAAGTATTGTAATACAGTTACATAGTCTTACATTTACACAGTCTAACATACGCACATTAATTTCTATTCAATGTATCTTGTCCGTTTAGTTAACGATCAATATTACTTTACGAGACACTTCACCGAACACGCAACTCTTTCGACCATGTGAACTGTTCGCCGCTCTGTCTTGTAATATCCCACGGTCACCATAGTTTGTTACAAGCTAGCACTCGGGCTTGTGTCAGGGTAGACGCCGCTGTCTAATCACAATGGCACCGCCACTGGTGTGGGATCACAGTGGTACTGTCGCCGTCTTACAGAAATACAAGATTTACGATTTACGGTTATACGATTATAGGTACAGCCCAATTGCAAGACATATTGCCCTAGATAGGGTCACAGTGCGGCGGTGTAAGTAAATAGTCGCCTACTCCAGAAGATCAGATTTACCAGCGTACTGTGTTTCAGCATACCCCAATGTAGTTCAAGAAGCAGTCTTCTCATGTTGAAAGCTTAGAGGCACCCGCCAGTAGAGTCGTGGTTGTGTATCACCGCTTTCCCGTGACTCCATCTCGGGCAGTAGCGCAGGAACACCCCTACGGGTTTAGTGAGTATTTGGGACCGCTTATTGGTTCCAAAGCCTTACATTACCCTTAGGGGCTGTCCCACAGTGAGCATGCGTAACATACGCATATTTGCGTAAATGCAACTAAAATGCGATTAAAGAGACGTGGCTTGATATTCCCACTGATTATTAATATTATAGAGGAACGGTATAAAAGACAAAGGATTCTATGGCTATATTAAGACTAATTAGTTTCCGAGTTTAATCCTCCGACTTGGAGCGTCTGGGAATTGTTTACGTAAATGTAAATCTCGCCACAACCTGTTGAAGACTGTCGGAAACTGTTGAAATTCCCAACAGGAACATATAAGCACTGGAATATTATTTCCTGCTTAACCGATAACACGTTATACAGAAATAGAGCTACTGATAATAAGGTGCTCTATGTGGGACACCTATGCCCAGCAGTGGAAATTGTCTGGCTGTTTATGATGATGATGATATATTATAAGTATAAATATTTGTAAGATTACTTATCCTGCGGTTTCACCAGCTTATAATCAAGGACTTCAAGGGAACTCTCAGGGTATTCAAATAAATTCTCACCTTTAGTCCAAAAATAAAAGTAGTCGTTGAAAGTTGGAAAACAGGAAGGACGTCAACGTGGCTGCATAACTTCTTTGCGAATGTGTGTGGGTATTATGCAACATTATTGACCACTATAAGTTCTATCGGATTGCTCGAGCATGTGCCATGCACTCGAGCTTACCAGAACCTTTAACGTAAGTGATTTCACTCGTATGTGAATTGTGCTATGTATTACATCTGGCACTTTCCCCATCGTAGTTATAATGTATTAACTTAGACAGAGCAGAGAAGACGCCAACATGTCTGGCCGTCCAAACGAATTCACGAAAATTTTGCGTAGAAATCCAAAAGAAACGGCTGCATTTAGCCAAAAAGAAAGTTTTATTCGACCACGACAACGCGCCTGTGCACTCGTTAAGGGTTGCAGATGTCAAAATCCATGAATTGTTGTTCATATTGTTACCGCATCCCCCCTATTTCCCAGATCTGACCCGTGCGACTTCCACTTATTATCGAATCTCAGTAAATGTTTAGGTGGCCAAATATTTTCATCGAATCGTAGTCGTTTCGGATACTTATCAATCACCCCTCGTACATATCTACGAGTAAATGCGTTTCCCCGGGTCAACTAAAAACAATAAAGGTCTGAATTGCACTCAAGAGAAAACTTACGACGAAGAAAGTTCTAGGTCTCCTCATACAAACTCTATCAGTTTTCGGAAAGGTGATAGAATATAACATAATAAATTTTGTTTGCCACCTTTTTATAAGTATGTCTTTTCGGACAGTCATCAATCAGCCTCGTATATAGGGTGTGTACATCAGTGGTGTGTTATAGCTTGCCATCGCACGTGTAATACTCCTCACCTAGAGTCTTTCTCTCAGGATGGTCATACAGCCCTCCATACGTCATCCTGAAGTAACGCATCAACACATAAACGTATATAACAAACTAGTTGTCAATAACTTCTGCGGCGTAAACAAGGATTTACTTTGATATTTTTTCCGCCTTTTTGTTACATTGTAGAAATTCAAAAATCGCGTTATTGGTTTGGTCGGACAGGAACATGGCGCTACGAAATTTAAATTTCTGTTCCGGCCATGTTTAAACTGAATTTAAATATTTTCTTTTTTGTTTTGAGAGGGTTTGAAATACGTGTTCAGAACCTAAAATGTAATCTTTAATTAAAAGTTAAGAATTTCAACTAGTACTAATACATTTGCAGTCTTTCATCCAAGTATTAAGTGCTTTTACCAATTCTACAGTGTAAAATATCAAATTATACGACGTCTTAATAACTAACCTAACGTAACACTCTCTGTTTTAATCATAGAGAAAGTTTATGGAAATAGAGAAAATCCTCTCCATGCACCCCATTTGATGAACAATCATTTTTCTACGTAAGAAGACGACATAAAGCTTTTTTATTTAGTAGATCACAATACTTTAATGTTAGAATCAATTTCAACCTGAAGGTAAATGAATATTTAAAATAAATAAATTTATATTATTTATAACTGAAAAAATTAAATTTCAATCAATAATACAAAGATATTTACTACATCGTTAAAAATTAAAAAAATGAACGGTTGCTCTGGAATAGATATTACGTGGATAAAACCGTGGCATTCAGCTTTCCTGACTGCCTTATTGGTTGACTGATCTACACAACGAAAACACTACTGGGCTTAACAAGTTGATTGCATATACAATACAGCCGTCATAGTAATAAATATTTTCCAACATTGTATGCCCAAATTGTAAAATATTAGACGAAAACTTGTAGGAATCACCTACGTGGATGAAACCTGAAAAAATTCATGCGTTAAACTAGACAGTTTCACTGAAATACATCCTCTCGACCTGGTAACATGTAGTTAGACGTGAAGGTCCGTGAATTTACTTGATATGCGAACATCTTACTAAGTGGAAGAACCTTCTCCAAGTCACAATGACGTCACATCGCTAAGAGATCGTATTGACATTAGAGCTTCAACATGTAATTTCTTTTCGATAACGTGGGGAAACTGATTTACGCACAATGGTGCGTAATTGGCAGTGGCCAACCCTGGGTAGCTGTGTACAGCGCAGGGAAGTACCGAGTGCCCACAAAAAATCATAGCGATGCCGTCTTTTCTTTATTATTTTCAGGCACACAATTAACAACGCAAGCACATTACAACGTAAAAAAATATCGTGTGCAACATGAAGAAATAATTACACGCCTTTTGAGCCATGTAGATTTTAAAACGATGATGACAAAAATGCATATGAAATTACGCAGTCATACAATTATTCCGCGTGGTTTGAGGGGATGGTCGTAGATCCGAATATTCCAGGCACGTAGCCTCATACTCGGCTGACTTCCACATTGATTTATACATCTTTCATAAATGCTCAAATGCATTTATGGTCATTAGTTCGTCGTGTTTATCGATATGAGGGCACTACCTCTTGCTGCATTTTAGCTTTATTGAATATGAACGGCCGGGGAGATATATCTCAGTCGCATTGTACTACACAGATATGGTTTGTGATAGATGATCTATCGGGGAGGTATTTGTATAACAATTGTGAGGGTCTCTGTGAGTGTCTGTAGTAATATAAAGGCTTCACCTGATTGTTTGCTCTCATAGGCGATAACCATAAAAATAAATAAAATTAAAAACCCTTACCTATATATATAATCGCTTCGTTACATGAACATATAGTACTTCCCCAGTCCGACAAGGTCGGGTGTGATGCAAGCAATATCGATAGTTTCTTAGGCAGTGGAATCTAATTGCTTAAGATTACCCCGCCTTGTTCAAGCCCTGTAGCGGCGGTGTGGCTCAGTTGGCCACGGGGAACCCAGTCACCACGATTCTTGAGTACCCTAACTGCGTCGCCATAAATAATTGACCTTTGATGTGTATCAAGTGAGCTATCAAACTGTAGATATTTATTTAAATGACGATACAAAAATGTTACTCGTAGTTTTAACTTATTACGAACTAAAGACATAAAATAAAAAATAGAATAAAAAAATTTGGAAACTCGATTGTAGCTGGAAATAAGTAAAGGAGCCTAAAGTCGGAACATATTTAAAAACTTGCCAAATATATTGTTGATAAACAATGGCACCCGACTGTAGAACGCTTATTTTTTCTTATCATTCAGCACTCGGATTTCTGGTCTCTTAAATATTTGTAAGAGGTAGTGCCATGCTGCATTGCATCCGCTATGACAGCGATAAAAGTTTCAATGTCAATATGAATATAGCATATATATATTATTATTACAATAAATTCTTCGCATTGAATATGTTTGAGTAGCCGTTAATTATCATCATCATCTCTCGTTAATAGCAGCTCCAAAATAAAATACCTCGGGCATGTTTTATGCAAGTTACCTCTCGTGTCCTTGTCAGTATAACATATGTAGGTACATGTGTTATACTGACAGGGACACGAGAGTTTTTAAATAACATCGAAACAGAAGAAACTCAATCAAAAGTTTTAATTTCTCGCGGACCGGCAAATGTTGAACAAGAAAACTCAAACGCTTGTGCCAAAAAAAAGTTTGCGGTAGCTCAATATGCGGTCGTCCTTGACAGTGTAGAGCCGGGGTTAGAGTCAGTTTACACAATACCACAGCTGTAGCTATAAACTCACGACATTACTATCTGTGAGCTTCGTGGCCGTAATGCCACGGTGTTTGATCTGACAATCGAAGTGTATTCCACTCAAGTTGTACCAAATCCGTAGTGTAATTATTAATAATCGTCCTTCGCGAATTAAGGCTACAGTAGCTATCTCTATTGAGAAGACCCATCTGCGCCGGACATATTGATGTCTTAAGTTTACCCGAATGTTAGTCATTACAAAAAAGCTACTTTTACGGATTTTATCTGAACAACTAAAATTATAATTCTTCGGGTACTTTTAAAAACTTGGTACATCTGGACATCTGTTATATCAGTCCACCCGTGACCATGGTTGCTGTAAAGCTTCCGAAACGTCAGGCTACATAAATAATTTAATAAACCGCGATAAGATCTGTAAAAGTAGTTTGATTGTAATGCCCAGGACATGTTATAATGCACAACTGTTTGCGCACGCACATGTGGATTCTCAATCCGCTTATTTCTGTGTGTAAGTCACGAACTAACCTTTTCATTTCCTTAATATTTTCCAATTACTTACAGTAAGTGATTCTGGCATACGGCACTAAGCGAGATGGCTGGACTATAGCCAAAATAATTGGTGTGCATCTAAATTTACATTTGAAAACATTTTTAAATATAGGAAAGTAGATGTACTTTTTTTATATACTCATAATAATGTAACATTTATTTATGTAACTTATTATCTTAAAACTTTTGAAAAATGAGAAAAAAAATTAAAAACCCTTAAAGGAAAGAAACTTACAAGTTGATTAATAATGGGGTCAGAGTGTTATAGAAGCAACTACTAACTAGGAACAGGTACAAACAGGCGAACTTACCGCTCCAAGCTGTCTCTTCCAGACAACCAGAATATACACTCAAAAAGTGTTACGCTGTACTGAATTATCTGGACAAAAAGTTACGTCTTAATCTTTGTTGTGCTTGAAAATGTGTACAGGTATCATGATATGCGTGTGCTCTCAACTTTAGTTTTTCTAGATTCTACAAGGAATTTTTAATTATAGGACTTTGTAAAAAGATTTTTCTTCCGCCGTTTTCGATTTCGAATTGGACACTTTACTTGGCTCGGGGGCTCAATGTCAATTCAAAGGAATATTTTTGCTCTACTCTAATTTGTAGATATGTTTCAACGATAGTGTAATATGTGTAATGTACGTATCAAAGTAGTTATTAATAATAACAATAATAATATCTATGAACATATTAAACCACGTTAGCCCAGTCCTGTGGTAGGTACCGTTGGGACTTGTGTACAGGTACTAGACCACAGAAATACATTTAATATTATTATAGATTTAAGAAATGATATATATTTAAGGTTTTTATATTTGAATAGTTTGACCTTTCTGTAAATAATCTACAAAAATAATGCCATTCGCATCGCAAAAACAGAATCCATGACTTTGTTAGTCGGCAAAACGACCTTAGCCTTTTGGTGTAGGAGAGTCTGATAGAGAGATAGGAGAGTCTGTGTATCGAACTCGTTTTTGTTCAGTTGAAAGCAACCTCGGGACCCAGCGAGCAGAAACCTTATGGAACCCCAACTCTTCCGTTATTATGTGTTGCACCAGGCCATAACTAATGTTTGTTATCTCAGCTATCTTACCAATGGTCTAACGTCGGTCACCCAGTACGAGATCACAATTTTATCGATGTTTTCTTTCGTGGTAGAGGATGTAGGACTTCCACTCCTAGGATCATCTTTAATGCTCTCACGACCGCGCTTAAACTCAGCTACCCACTTCTTGACACTGGAATACGATGGAGCAGACTCCCCCAAAGTGGTCAAAATATCTTGATGGATGTCTTTTGGTGATAGACCTTTTTTATTGAGGTACTTAATGACTGCACGGTGTTCAATTTTCTCCATTATTGAAAATTGCGTCAGATTGCTTCAAACATATAATCACAGAAAATTTATATTCTGCAGTATCGGAATGAAACTGAGCACAATAAATCAATATGACACATACTAACAAATGACGGTAGATTCAAAAAGATGTCATAGCTCCATGTAGGTTAGGCCACGAACATTTAGATCCACCCTCGTTATACGTGGATCTACGTACGAGGTGAGGTGAGGTTGAGTGGCCCTCCAGCCGCGAGCTGACATCCGTGACCCCAGAGCACATAAGAGGCTGCGCTACAAATAATAACAAAATAACTTTGCAAAAAAATGTTCATGTACTATCATGGACTATTCAGAATTCAATATGAAACCACGTATCTCGTATTTTTGTAAATCAGAACCTGGAAAACACTTTCTTATGTGAAATGTTGCCAAGACGAGACCTCATATCGCACTCTCAAAAGTTTTTCAGATATAAAGTAGAGCTAAACTACTACTATTCACATGCTCTAACTCAAAAAGTACTAACTTCACAAAGATGTAGAGACACTGCAGTCTAAATTCGTCGTTTAGCTGTTTCCTCACATCATATAGATCAGAGGTGAAAAATAAATCGAAGGTGATAACCTATTATAGCAAAATGGCCAAATCAACAAAATGAAATGTATATGTTTTCATTCAAAGTAGAATTAGAAAAATACTTTTTGAACTGCAGTAAAAAAATAACTAAATAAGATTATTTGGTGGTTTTCTTTTTAGATACGACTTCGTCGATACGTTCGGAAAATTTAGTACTTTCGGCAATAACAATAACCTTGTGTGGGTGCAACGCAAACCAAAGCTATGAAGGTTAAAAGCGATGACACGCTTTGTTAAAAAGTGGGCAGTTCCATTGCATTTCCCTTGCTCGCCTTGTAAAGATCATAGACATCTGCAACATTGTTTTGAGATGCGTTTCCAATCTTTCCTCCCTCCCCTCCAACTTACAAGCCGCATGAAATGTGACAGCGTAGCGGACATTTTATGGCTATATCGCCATAAAATGTCACGTCACGTCACGTGCCGACCCAATTGAGCTGCAATGTAGCGTGGTACTAACTTTAAAAATAATAGTTATTTATATAGTTTAATCAAATGAAATCAAATGTATACCATATATATGATTTAAAAGTAAAAATAAAATTAGATTATTTTATTTTATTTTTACTTTTGAATCATAATAATATATTTTTAATGTTTCAAGGTTACGCGAATGTTAGTCATTTCAATAAAACTACTTTTTTACATGGTCACAGGTGGACCCAGCCGTGACCATTCTTGCTGTAAAGCTTCTGAAACGTCGGGCTAGATAAATAATAAAATAAACCGAGATAAAATCCAGAAAAGTAGTTTTATTGTTATATATTGTTAACGTTACATTCATACATTAGCACACGTTGTCATTGTCAAATACAAATGTAGTCTGCGGTAACCGTTGCACAGCGAGCGGCCGGTGGAGTATTTTAAAATGTTGCCAAAAATTAATGGATGAACTTCGAGGTACGGACGCCGGGATGATCTCATGGCCCATCTACACATACATGTTAGTATATATGTAGCTGATTGGTATTATCTCTGTATATATATATATATATATATATATATATATATATATATATACAGAGATGATACAATATATATATATATTTCATCTCTATGGTTGTTCAGCTAGTTTTTGAAGAAAAATCTAATTACACAATAACTTAAATGCCGTCGCAAAGTGACGACTAAGTCTAGTGGTACGTAGGTATGGTACTAAGTAGATAGGCTAAGTATAAGTGTAAGTGACGTTGTGTGAGATTCCGGTGGCCTATTGAAGATTAAGCTCCTATGGGCTATAGAAAAACTTATGTAAAGTCGCCACGACCTCTGGAAATAATATAACAATCACAATAATAATAATGTATTGACACTTATCACACCACGTTATGCCCACTCATATGTTACAGTAAATACTTACGGGCCTGTGTTCAAGAAGTGATAAATTTAAGGTTTTTGTCACAGAAATACATATGAAACGTAGATAAACATCCATCACCTGGGCAAAATACGAACCAGCGACCTCTGATGTAACTCGTTCGACTTTACCATTGCGCCAACAGGTCGCCTAAACATGGCAAAAGAGTTTTTTAATTGTATAAATTTGAATTTCAGTTGTAACGGAGAATTGCGTAGGTCATTGAAGTGCATGCAAAAAAGTTTAAGTGCGTGAAGTTTTTATAGATCGTCTTCAAAATTTAATTAAGCGATGACAGTGGCGCGTTAAAGTACTTATGTGGTGGCGTAGAGTAAGTTTATAGTACGCTGAGAATAACGTCACGAGAATAGTTTAAGTTCGTTTTAAGTGGCAAGTTGATGAGCAGTCTTATACGTTGCACGTGGCATATGAATCACCGGCAGTCCGCCTCCGCTTCGCATGTTTTCTATTTCACAAAATATGCAGAAAATTATAAATATTAATTTCAATTTATGACAACAATTTCAATTTATGTCACAACAACGCCTGTTTTCGTTCTATATAAGGGATTTAGTGTTAAGTTTAAATTATTGTTTCAATAAGACTGACTTAATCTTTACTATACTATAGCTTTTAAATAAATATTAGAAAAGAAAAATCAGACGGGGCAGCTAATTGTCAATATTTTTTGCAGCTATATAAAGACTTACTTTGATGTTGTTTTCTACACCTTTTGTTACATAAGATTATCAAAGTAAGAGCTGCATTACGGAATCAGGCCAGCGAATCTGCGGTATTGCGTTTCATGCGGCCTGTGAGTGGCTGAGAGCTGGTGATCCATTAGGGAGAAGATGAAAGGAAAATGCGGGCAACGCATCGACATAACTTTATAATTATCTGGATATCGATTGGCCTCGGTAATCGTTAAAAGGACACGATTTCTCGTTTGCCCCTCTATACTATAAAATATCTATATTATCGAAGTCAAATTTCTAACAATTAAAAAAAATGTTACATAGCCTACGTTCATGATTGAAAAAGTGATTCTAATGGTAAAAAAAATTTCAAATCGATCCAGTACTTTCAGGGCCTATTACGACTGTTTGCATTAGAGACTCCGAAAGTACTACAAACCAACAACCAAATTGATCTTTATAATATTATATAGATATATATATTCTGTAGAAGTTATTATATTTAAGAGCATCTCGCTGTCTAGTTAAAAATGTTCCTCGAGTATGTGTCGATTTACCTTTCTCATTCAAGTTGAATTCAAATCACACCCGTATTAAATGCTTATTTAATTTATTTATAGTACAGAGGGGCAAACGAGGATATTGGAGCTTTTTGAAGAAGATATTCCCATTATTTACTATAAAAGTATTCGCCCATTTTCGCATTACTGTCTGGCTAGATGCGTTGCCGTCCTTTCTTCTATCCTTGAAAGGGCCACTGGCTACTCACAAACGGCCGGAAACGCGATATCACAGTTGTCACTTAACGGCGTTGGCCTGTAATCGAGGGGTAACTCCCTAACGAACAGTTATGTATTGCAAGGACTTTCAACTGATTTATCTGTTGAAATGCCTTGCAACTGACAATTGTGTATTGAAATGATATTCAATAGATAAGTGTCAGTATGAATAGTTTTCGAACTACTAATTTTTTCATGACATTGTACAGTTTTGATAACCGAATGTACTGTAATACGATTACCTTAGCGTGCAAAACGCTTAAATGTTAGCTCGCGTAGTCTAAAGAGAGAAACTAGCACCATCATAGCAGTGAAATAAGGTACAGTAATAGGTAGCGCCATCCTACATTACAGCCGAACTGAGCCAGCACGAAAGAGGGAACTTTATTTTCACACGCAGTTTAACTATCACTTTAAGGCATCATGTCACAGCTAGCCAGTAGTTTGGGAGTTCCCGGTGACTCATTGGAAGTGAAATAGGGAAAGAGGGCAATGCATCGGCATTCAACAAAAGAAACTTATTGTTCGTTTGCTCCCATATGCAATAAAATATATGATTGAAAAAACATTGACAAGAAAATGTATAAGACTCAGTGTACGGACAAGTCTACAGAACGCGCCCGTCCATGCATAGAATATCAAATGCGATGCAAAAATGGCGACAGCCGGCAGGTTACGTAGAAGGTAGGCATGTACATAGCAATGCAATAAAGACTAAATAGTTTGTTATATGCAAAGATATTTCTATATACATTATATTATGCTAGCACTACTAGCACCGATAGGAGTACTAACTACCACTTGTAGGGTGAACAATCTTTATCACTTGGGTGTATGAAAAATAGGTAGTAGTCGATTCTCGGACCTTCTCTGAATATGCATATAACATTTGGTAACAATCGGTAAAGCCGTTTCGGAGGAGTAAGGTAACAAACACTGTAACACGAGATTTTTATTTATAAGATGAAGGCAAACGAGCCCTTCGATGATTAACGAAGCCCATAGAACTCCGCATGCAATACAGATGTGTTGTCCCCTTTCCCCCAAAGGGCCATAAATCACACGAAACACAGTATCGTTTAAGAGACGTACCTCCCCGGTCAATCCTATGGCTAGTAAAACTCGCTCGAAGGGGCTTGCGGTGCAGTGTAGTACCGAATACATACAAAAATCGCCGCGAATGCCGTCAGTGCCAGCTTTGGTGAGGTGCCCCGGAACAACAAATCATCGGGGCACCTCGACGGCTGGTCAGCCCCCTAAGGGACCGACCCCACCGCCACTGATGGGACCCCGCTTACTTTGGGACAGTGCGTTGGCATGAAGTTCCTATCCTCGCCTTATAAGAGGGGTGCAAGGCGCATCCCCTCGGTTCAATTATCTTCGCCTGGGTTCACCCCAGGCTACTGAGCCCTACCGCCGCGACAAGGCTTGAGCCATGGCGGGGTACGCCGGCCGTTCCTGACTTACTCGGCTGTAACTCATCGTGGCATATCATATTATTTTCACAACAAAACAAAACAAACATTTATGCTGAATTTCAGCCAATCCGTGTGCATATCAGAGGCCCACAACTATAATATGTACATAAATTAATATTAATATATCATACATGAACTAATAATTCACTATTATATACAATATTAGTTCACTAACTGGAAGCGAAACTCCCAGGAGGATTAAACCGGTCGTTAGATTAATTGGGACATTAGATAAAATCCCATCGGCCAGATGT
Organism: Eumaeus atala; assembly: GCA_017140195.1. Taxonomy (NCBI): domain Eukaryota; kingdom Metazoa; phylum Arthropoda; class Insecta; order Lepidoptera; family Lycaenidae; genus Eumaeus; species Eumaeus atala. Next base: position 1,124,103 of record JAFELO010000005.1, on the reverse strand, counting down.
AGCCATTACACAAATTGTGCAAGTGAAATGATGTATAAGAGTTCTGCAATTAAAACGGATTGGATAAAAGGTAGATATTTCAGTAGATGGCCCATTGGATGGGAGTAGAAATGGAGGGCAATAAATCTTCATAATATATATGTGGATGTACATGGGAGTAGGTACTCATTGCCCCCCTATACTAAATAATATAATTAATGAAAAAATATATCTAAATTAAAATTCTCATTTTGAATAATGTTTTGCACTTTATAACGGGTTTAATTATAAACTTATTTTTCAAGCTGTCATATGCATTTACTCCTAAAGAAACGATGTACAAATCCCCGGGTATTGTAAAAAATACGAGAAGTAAAATAGTGAAACACTAAGGCTAAGAACTCACCGAGCGATTATATTCTGCGCCCGCTGCGATGGCGGTTTGAGGTTTTATTTCAAAGCTCGTGAGACGGTTTGACAGGCCGCTCTCACGAAGTGGTTTTCACCCGTGGCTGTCGCTGTTGCGGACCCGTAGTTTCTGCGGGATGCAAATATACAATTTTAGAATTAAAAACCAATTAACGAAGCACCTTCCGCCAGCAGTGTGCGCGGTTTTATTTTCAAGAGACCTTGGCTACCGATGACTATTCAAGCAATAATCATTTTTTGTGGGGTTAAGCTCATAAGAAACCATGTTCATAAGACCAATTTGAGATGGCAACAAGGTCATCATTACTATTTTTTATAGCAATATTAAGCTCGTCTACATTCGACTGCATGTAAATTTGGAGATCGTCTGCATACATGTGGTATATAGGTCATTCGTTATAGAGTTTATTAAAATAGCAAAAAGAGTAAAGGTAAGAGCACACCACCCTGAGCGACGCCAGTTGTGATGTCACACCAGTCTGAAGTATTATCATTGATTTTGATTCGCTGTCAGCGGTCCTTTGTGTAACTATGAAACTAGTTAATGGAAGATGGAGGGATGTTAATGGATTTTAAGGAGCTAACCAATGTATATCACTATGTCTAAGTCTACAGAATTAAATGCGTTGTTAAAATCCAGTAATGTTAATTTTTTACTATCCATTCCAAGACGAATGTCATCTGTTATCTTAGGTAATGCAGTTATAGTACTGTGCCCTGTCCTGAAACCAGATTGCAGTGGGTCAAAGAGACCAGTTTTATTTAAGTATAGATTTAATTGATGATATATTAGCATTTCAAACATTTTAGTGAAAAATGGTAGGATTGAAATTGGTCTATAATCTGAAGGGACAGTTGTCTTACTGGACAGTTGTCTTACTACTTTTAGGGAGAGGAATGATTAAAGCATCCTTCCATATTTAAGGAAAAACACCTGCAGAGATTGAGGACTTGAAAGTATGCGTAATAACTGGAAGGATGTTATAAAGTATTATAAGAATAACCATATTTCTTCTAATATTGTCATTCTCAATGGCATTTGACGAGAATGATAAGGTAGCCTTTTTCACATCATGCTCATTAAAGTGTTTAACATAAAGAGGGAGTCATAAGAGAAGAATATTTATTCAGTGTTAGTTGTTTAATTTGAATGTCGAAATTACTAGAAGTGGTAGAGAAGTGTTGATTGAGGAATTTGACTTCTGTATTTAGAGAAATCCTAAAGTGTTGAGGTATTTCCAAACTTTGCTAGGATCACCATTTTCGAACGATTTGTGTATATGACGTCTCTGTGCATCTCTACACAATGTATTGCAGCGAGTCCGAATTGAAATATTTTCCTTTCTGTATCGCATAATTATTTAGTATTAATGTAGCTCTAGCAATATTTTTCTTTTTAATTACGTCCCTAACCTCTTCTGTAGACCATGGCGTAGGCAAATGCTTCATTTTAATAAGGCGGACAGGAATATGCTTGTCATATGACGTCATTAGTTGTCTATAAATATAATCAACTTGTCATCGATAGTACTAGTTTCAATCAAAGAGGACCACTGAATATTGTGAGCATCAATTACTAAGAGTTCAGAATGAATATTCTTTAAACTGCGCTGCATCAGAATCTAAGGTAAGGTAGAGAACACCACGTAGAAGCTTTGTGTGACAAAGTTGGACTTCAAGTAGCAAATGTTCAGGTGCATCAGTAGGCAGTGGGTTTGTAGACATGCTAAGTATGTGATAGGGAATATTAGCCTTTAGGTATACAGAGACACCTCTACCAACTCTATCTATGCGGTCATTTCTGATAAAGCAAAGAAAATGGATTAACACAAACAGTTTTTAATTTAATGTAGTAATACAAGGATAATACAAAACACAAGATCACGACACAAAACCCTAGACTCAACAAATTCAAATTCTTTTTTGGTTTCAATGGACGGTTTTCACCTCATTAAGAGTACATTTCACAAAACAATATTAAAAGCTACTCATCGGCAAGTCTTACATTCTTATCAGCTCTGACCCTCCATCAGAGGGAGGTTCCCAGGTCGCTTTATTAATTTCTTTATAAAGCATTTACTATCGAAAAGAATAATTCCATACTTCATTCGAATAAGGTTTTATTAAAATCATAGTTTACATTACAATAAATAAACCATTGTTGATGTTATATTGAAGCACGTAAACTATAATCTTCGTATACATTCGATTGACTTTTTATCATTTGGGGGGCAAACGAACAGCCCAAGCATTAGGAAGAATTGGAAGAAATGCGTAATACAATGGAAACTCACAAACCACAACAATCGTGACAACTGACACATTACGGTGGTACAGGTTGTGTCATGCTGTATCGTAGCGGAATTAGGCTAGCGCGACCGGGGGGGGGGGGTACTTCTGCGCAGAACATACTAGATTGAACATGTGTAATAAAATGAAATGTTTTTTAAAAATTGCAAATAGATTTATAGACATGTGTAATAAAATGAAATGTTTTTAAAATTCCAGATAGAATTATAGAACCCTGTCCTGAGAAGAACCGACGAAACAAACCCAGCGGGTCTCATAAACAATTAAATTAATAAAATATAACAAATGTGTAAATTATATACCTAGTGTGGCCATTAACACTGTTACAATTAAAAATAAAAAAGACTTACTGTTGAGTCCTGACTGTGTCATTTTTATATGATTGTTCATTGTGTCTTCTCATTTCGGCGCCAATAGATTGTACAATATTTTGCGACAGGAAAATGAAGTGGATTGCTTTACACAAAGTAGGTACGGAGCCAAATGCAATTTTTAAAACTCTCCAAATGTTTGTGCACGGGGCTATTAATAGTACAATGCGACTTCCTGTGTTTGTGACAGTGAAAGATCTGGCTGTCATCGTAGTGTTTGTTTGAAAAAGGTGGTCAAAGCAGTAAGGGAAAGAATTCTAAGAACGCTTAAAGTACGAAAGCTTTTATCAGGAGATTTACTGTCGAGAAAAGAAGATAACACCTAGAACCGTATCGAGTATGTTAAATAATTTCTTAAATAAAAACATTTCTTAAATAATGAATTTAATATGAATAGGATGTTAAAATTGAAATAATTACAGAAGCGGTACGCAAAGGGAGGTCATAGAAAAAAAATGATTACGGATGAGATTTCTTTCAAAATCGAGCAACATTTTAACAACTCAAAGACTCGGGACCAGACAGTAAAACTCGATCCAACCCATCTTGGTTAAAATGAACATTCCGGACTTGATCAGAGCTGATGACTACCCTTCATTCAGTTCCGACCTTAGGTGGTATCCACGATGTGGTATCCGTTATGTGCGCATGACGGATACCACATCGCGGGCCCAAACACACTATCTACCTGACCTCACGTTTGTGCCGGAACCTGCTTGGATACGAGATAGTCTTTCGTTACGTGGTCCACAATATATATAATATCATGACGTCCCACTTTACCTGCAGTGGACCATTATTGCTATACCTCTCAGTGGTTTTGCACATAATAATAGTAAAAGTTCATTTAAATTCAGGCTAAAACATTTTAAACTGGATTTGGTACAAAGCGAGTTAGCTTACATGAATATTTTAGTCATTGTTTGATGAATTTATGAATTGAATTCGAGAGCCGAAACGCGTAATAACTTTCAAACCAGCGACTCAAAGCGGTAATAGTATAACATTGAAGCGAATATTTCAACATGTTTTTTAGCGTTAAATCGAATAAACATTTACATAATAATAATAAAGTGCCTAGATTTTGTTCTAAGCACCCTAACGTTACATGTATTATTTTTAGCCGATTATAAAAAAATGTTAAGCTCATATATTCCAAAGGAACATCCAGGTAAGCTTAAATGTTTCAGCTATCTTTAATGTATTACCTACACATGTCAAACGGAGTGAAAATTCAATGTGGTTGTGTCGTTTTATTAACAATTTCCTGACCTTCCAGATTTATCATCACAGATTATGGATTGCTTGTAAAATTTTAGCTAAATCATTAACCGGGGAGTGGTTCAAATTTAACTTACAAGATTTGTGATAATAAATCTACTTTCACAGGGAACTCGAAGCTTGTGGTCTCTCAGAAGCTGCTTGCAAAAATGTTGAAAATCGGTGATTATGCGTAGCCTATCACAGATATTTCTTGCTTTATGAAATAAAGTTTTACTCGGGCTGCGGATGCTCGCACGAAAGGCGACATTTTTAAATTTGTGGTAAACTGCAGCGACTAAGCTGTAAGGAACTACATTAGTGAGCCTTATTACAGTTGTCATGGAATAATATACGACCCAATAAAAAGCACAATGCAGGGAAATGAAGCCAGGTCTGACCAGAACAGAAACAAAGAAGTTCACAACATAATAATAATAAATGAAGCTCGCAACTATGGAAGAGTTTTGTGTTTTTAAACGGTATCATTACCAGCCTTTCTTTGTCTACAGTTGTATAAATACATATTTTGCTTTGCGTCTGGACTACTCGTGGTAAACTAAAATATATTTTAGTAAGTGGTAGCGTCCTTGTTGTAGCCGAACCAGACCGGCATAACCGGGCTACATCACCACAAAGCGGCAATGCTTTCGCGTTACGCGCGGATTATTAGTAGCTGGTGGTGCATTGGAGGGGATGAGGTAGATGATTTATTTGAAGTAGCGCCAGGCTGCATTATTTTTAAGTTAGTAGCTGAATTGGGCCGGCGCGCTCAGGGAAGTATCCCTCTCTCACATGACTCCGACGCAAAGTGACGCAACTTTTGCTGTCGTCGCGTTTCGTTTGTGAGAGCTCCGGTTGGTCCCCTTCCCTCCAATCTCATGGCAGCAGCAGTGATTCGGGAGAATCCCTCCCTGGACCTCCATACTCTGGACCTGTAACTGAGTTTGTAAGCCTGGGCTGCCTCGCGTATTCTGTGGGGGGAGGTCCCTCACCCTCTGTTGTGAATTTCTGCTACATACGGGGGTTGAATGTGCGTAGATTGCTTCCACCACCCTCGCGTCTATGCTTGCCTTTATAGATCCCACAGTGGTAATGCCGAAACTGACCGACCCCTCGAGCACATCGAAAAGGCTTCGAATTCCCTTCTAAAACATATCACAACCGTGGAGATCGTGGTTCTTGGCGATTTTGACGCCAATCAAGCTGCATGACTAAACTCACGCATTACCGATCACGCGGGTAGATCTGTTCACGGCTTTGCCTTGGCATATGATTTAACACAACTGGTCTCATAGCCCACGCGAATCCCGGAAGTGGAAGACCATACACCTTCCCTGTTGGACCTCCTGCTGACCCCCAAACCGAAAAGTTTTCGTTCCTTGGTTGCCAAGGTGTTTGGCACTATAGGTCAGCAGATTGGGATGGGATGCGTCTCTTTTTTTTGCATCTTACCTATTGACGGATTTTCTTCTCGCTGGATGATCCTAGCGCTCTTGCTGATGTGGTGCAGCGAGGAATATAGCTCTTTATTCCGCAGTCGTCAGAACCCAGCTGGCAAATCACAGCTGCAGTTCAAATTTTGTTTTGTGCACATCAATGATATGCTACAAACCAGCGGCATTCATTGTTACGCGGATGACAGTACTGGTAATACACTATGCACTAGCCACACCAATATTTCCTCAGAGTGGAAAGCCCCTCAGGTACCATCTCAGCAGAACTATTGCGGAAATGGTATTGTCGAACTATAACCGACTAAAATCACACGGCGTTCCTTCTCGGCGGTTGGTAACGAGGTACCCAGATATACCCTACGAAAGCATGAGCCCTGGATCATACACAATATCTTACAGTAAGTAGATATCAGTCGGTAAACTTCTGCTTCCATTATTTCACCGCAATTTTTTTCACATTTCATTTCATATTCGCCGCAAGTTTCCATTGGCCCATTGAATGGGACAAATAACGCCATAAAAAAAACATTAAAAAATAAAATAAAATTTGTAAATCGAACTATTACATACATTTAAGCGAGTAAGCTTGTATAAAGTAATCGCTAACCATATGAACAGTACAAAGTAATTTTAATCCTATATGTAAATGTAATTTAATAATGTTCATCGAGGCATGTCAGGTTATGCAAATAAATAAATTCTAATCTAGTTAGAGCTTTGATATTGTTTAAACTAACCTTTATTCTGGATTCAAACTGAAAACCGCGTGTTGAGAATCAAAAAACAAGCTTTTGTGTTTTTTTATTCAAATTTTTCCGGTCCCCAACTAACTTAAACTTACTAATTGATTGTCTTGTGTTTTAATGTTATTATGGGATTTCTTACTTCATGGGCCGCACCCAATTTGAAAGACTTTGATGTAGCTTTTTCCTTATTTTGGATTATTAAACGTTAAGTTAATGTAAAGTTCCCATTGCTACATTACGGCCATATGGGGCTTGCAGGAGTATGTGTAGCAACATTTAAGCTTTGTGTAGTTACTTTAGGAGTTTTATCACAATAAAAAATTACCAAAAATTTGTCGATAGTGCCTTTTATCAAGCAATTGTTTGTGTTGAATGAATAATTACAAAATGTATAACAGACGCGAAAGCCTCAAATGAATACGTATACTCAAGCTTTTCATTTTTACAACTAGCAAACCGTACGGTTTTACGTGTGAATAACAAGTGCCGGATCGTAAATTTCATAAATTATACACTAAAATCTTCCACGGGAGTTGCTATCTATGTGTGTAAGCCGAGAAACATCCGTGCAGTAGATTTGACTACCGACGCCAGTGGACATCCGTATTATTGTCATGCAGATGTGTTTCCATGTTTACCTTCTCTATATATATCTATCTACGATGGACCACCATCTACTCACTAAACGTACGAAAGGTGACTGTAAAGCTATCACTCTAAGGCAGTGTCATGTGAGCGAGAGGTATTTCCTCGGTCGTGCCGGTCCAATTCCGCTTCATAGCAGCTTGGCACTACTTCTTACTAATAACGTCATTAGTATTTATTATTTCTACATGGATGTGTCTGGGATTTTTGAAAAAAAAAAAAGCTACTTGGAAATCAGAAATTTAGGTGTCTAACATTTTTACAACAATTTAGGCATGTTATTGCATAGTAGTGTGTATGTTTATTGGTGTTAAAATTCCTTCAGGGAATAGGTATAGAAAATGGATGTTAACGTGTTGATATTATCAATTTAAAAATATATGACTTTGGACATCGATTTACAAAAATTCCAAAATACAGTCGCTTAAAACCCTCCGTATTTAAAATGTACCATGTAAAATTATGCACCGAAAAAACAATCCAAAATCTTGCACATATGGTTGACTACGCAGAAAAATACGTTTAAATGATGCATTTATGTCAAAAATAATCTGCTTTATAAAATATACTTAAAATTATGCACGTGACGTCGACTTCAAGGAAGCATCACAGTTCAGTATGAAATCGTGTATCTTGTGGTTTTGTAAATAAACGTATTTAATGTCGAAAATCCTATTTCATTGAAGTGCGAAAGGTGCCTTCGTGGAATTCCACGTTTTCCTTCGACTAAAGACAATCGGTTTATTACATTAAAAGATGTGCTGAAGGTTATTGGGCCACGGATTCTTTGAAAGAAAAAGTTGAAGAACTACAACACACACGCCGTGCCTGTAAAGTTACGAAGCTGAACTAAGGCTCAAGAATTTACTTTTTTGTTGCACAATATTCTTGAGCTTTTTATCAAGTTTCTAGTTTGGATTTTATTCAAGTTGACAATAGACATAACCTTGCTGTGGCTTCGCCCGTGAATAACAGAGGCTAGATTATTACTTTAATATCTATGCACTTAAAGGTACCTAAAGAAACGCTCCCGCGCACGCATGAAATGTTTGAAGACACCAGCGTTCAGATTACCTGTTGTTATGTGATATCCGCGTCCCTTAGTTCTCGTGTAAAGCGAAACACATCCTTCTGGTTCGTCCTCCGTCGGTCGTGATGTTGGATTAAGGCACCCAGGGTGAAATAATTTGGAACCTGCAAACTTCACCAAGTTCTTTGTTACTTCTCACGGCTATTACGCGATAAGGAGTAATTACATTGCACCTGTACCCAACCTCTAGGCATACATTTAGTTAAGACATAATTTAATAAGTATAAACATTTGTCAATTACGCTTTTCCTTCATTTCAAAAAGGAGAAGTAAAATCGTAAAATACTAAGGCTAAGGACTTACAGAGCGATTATATCCTGCGCCCGCTGCGGTGGTGGTTTGAGGTTTTATTTCAAAGCTCATGAGGTGATTTGACAACTTGTTCTCACGAATCGATTTTCATCCGTGACTGTCGCTGTTGCGGGCCCGTAGTTTCTGACGGATGCAAATATACAATTATAAAATTAAAAACCAATTCTCGAAGCGTTTTACGCCCGCAGTGTGCGCTGTTGTATTCGAGGGTTAGTTGCAAGAGTGTCCGATGAACTGTAGGAGCAAAGGAAATAGCGTCGCCAACAGTAATAGGTCCCTCAAAAAAAAAACACGCGCTCTGCGATCTGGATTTCAACTGATTGTTAACAGGCTCCTGACTTAGGAAATAAAACCGCAAACGCCTACGTCATTTGAGATTAACTCGTGATTCTAAAGTGAAATAGCTTCAGAATCAAGCGCATTTTTAAAGAGTAAGCTCCTTTTATATTTCGGGGATAAGATATAAGTAACACAAACAGATTTTAATTTTATGCAGTATTACAAGGATAAAACACAAGATCACGACACAAAACCTACACTCAATAAATTCAAATTCATTTTAGATTTCAATGGACGGAATTCAAAAGCATCCACCTCATTAAATGTACATTTCACAAAAGAATATTAAAAGCTATTCATTCGCAAGTCTTACATTATTATCAACTTTGACCATTTATCAGCGAGAGGTTTACGGATCGCTTTATTAATTTTTTTATAAAGCATTTATTATCGAAAGAATAATTTCATAGTTCATTCGAATAAGGTTTTTATTAAAATTGAAGTTTACATTACAACAAATACACCATTGTTTATGATATATCAAAGTACATATCTTCGTATACATTCCATAGACTTTTTGTCATTTGACCGAAAAACCCAAGAAGATTTGAAAGAACTGCGTACTACAATGGAAACTCACAAACCACAAGAATCTTGACATCTGTCACTTTATGGTGGTACAGGTTGTGTCATGCTGTATCGTAGCGGAATTAGGCTAGCGCGACCGGAGGGGGGGGGGTACTTCTGCGCAGGACATACTAGAGTGGACATGTGTAATAAAATGAAATGTTTTTAAAATTCCAGATAGAATTACAGAACCCTGTCCTGAGAAGAACCGACGAAAAAAACCCAGATGATCTCATAAACAATAAAATTAATAAAATATAACGAATGTGTAAATTATATACCAAGTGTGGCCATTAATACTGTTACAATTAAAAATAAAAAAGATTTACTGTTGAGTCCTGACTCTGTCATTTTTATATGATTGTTCATTGTGTCTTCTCATTTTGGCGCCAATACATTGTACAATATTTTGCGACAAGCAAATGGAGTGGATTGCAAAGTAGACTCGGAGCCAAATATAATTTTTAAAATTCTCCAAATGTTTGTGTACCGGGCTGTTAATAGGTACAATGAGACTTCCTGTGTATGCGACAGAGAAAGATTTGGCTGTCCGCGTAGTATTCGTACGGAAAAGGTGGGTAAAGCAGCAAGGGAAATAATTCTAAGAAAGCTTAAAGTACGCAAGTTTTTATCAGATGATTTACAGTCCAGAAATGAAGATAACACCTAGAACCATGTCGAGTATTTTAAATAATTTCTTAAGTAAAGAAATTTCATAAATAATGAATTTAAAATGAATTGAAACAATTACTGAAGCGGTACGCAAAGGGAGGTCACAGAAAAAAATTGTTTACGGAAGACTTTTTTTCAAAATTGAGCAACATTTTAACAAACAAAATGACCGTATTTAATCTCAAAGCTTACACATTTATCCACAGAGCGCAACGTGGGTAATATCCGTCTTCAGAGATGATTTGGTGGGGTTGGTGTTATAAGCTATGAGGGAGTGACTGAGCCATATTTTTGTGAAAGAGGTATCAAAAATCGGTTCAAGTGTGTCAAGATACCACTTTCAAGAAGGCAGCTAAGACCCCTAATTAACACCATGTTCAATAACCAAGTATAGTCCTTTCAGCAAGACTCGGTACCTGATAGTAATGCTCGATCCACACCATCTTGGTTAGAATCAACGTTCCAGACTTGGCCAGAGCTGAAAACTACCCTTCATCCAGTCCCGACCTTAGGTGGTTCCCCCCTAAGAAAAAGTGGAAGAACTACAAAAAACTTGCACGCGCCGTGCTTGTAAGTTTTCGAAGCTGAACTAAAGCTCACGAAATTACTTTTTTGTACACAATATTTCTTAAGCTTTTTCTCAAGTTTCTAATTTGAATTTTATTCAAGTTTACAATAGACATAGCCCCGCCGTGGCTTAACCCATGAATAACAGAGGCTAGATTATTACTTTAATATTTATGCTCTAAGACCTACCTCGATGAAACGCTCCCGTACACACATAAAATACTTGAAGACACGAGCGTTCAGATCACCTGTTGTTAAGTGACTTCTGGTTCATCCGCCGTCGGTCGGATGTTAAAATAATTTTCCCATCATGGTTCAAGCCTTGTCGTGGCGGTGGGGCTTAGTAGCCTGGGGTGAACCCAGGCGAAGTCAATTGTACCGAAAGAGATCTTTGCACCCTTCTTATAAGAAGAGGGGGCTTAAAGGTCAGGAGGAGGTTTCGCTTTCGATACCGTTCTTTTAAGAAGAAGGGACCTAAGAGCAACAGGAGGTGGCGCTTTTGTGCACAGGTAAAGAGGCGAGGATGGGAACCTCACCCTATTACACTGTCCCGAATTCGTTGGGGTTGTCCTGTAGTGCAGGGCAACCTCATCTGTGGAGGTGACGTTGGTCCCTTAGAGGGCTGAATAGACGTTGAGGGGCCCTGATGATTGTTGTTCCAGGCAACCTCACTAAGGGCGATACTGATGGCACTCGCGGTGGTTATTCTGGGTACTCGGCACAATCATGGGCCGCGAGTCCCACACACCACTGGACCCCACCCAGGGCTGGCGAAGGTGCGTAAATGCTGGAAACGCATCAAAAAAAGTAAAAGAAAAGGTGATATAATCTGGATTCTCACCAAGTTCCTTGTTACTTCTCAGGGCTACTACGCGATAAAGAGTTGTTACGTTACACCTCTGTACAATCTCTAGGCATACATTCAGTTAAGACATAATTTAATAAGTATAAATATTTGTCAATTACGCTTTTCCTTCAAGGCCTGATCAAGAAGATACGAGAGGGCTCTAGACAACACGACTGAACTACGACTTAATAGTAACTTAACTTCATTTGATGCACTGGCTATAAGAGGATTAGGGAACGGAATTGCACCTTGAGAGAATTGCAAGTTACTAAAATTTATCTGCTTCCACATTTACAGTTAACTCCATTTTTCTATCCTCGTTTTCGTAACACTGTTGGAACACATTCAACAGCTTGCTACTTTCTTTTGACGTGGGGAAACGCACTTAAGCGCCTTCAGCGGCGCCGGTTACACAGTAGTGCTGAATAACCATAACAGCCGACGCAAGTGCCGCCCTTGGTGGGATGCCCGGAATAACAAATCATCAGGGCATCTCGACGGCTAGTCAGCCCCCCAAGGGACCGACACCCCCTCCAAAGAAGGGTTGCCCCGCACCACACGATAACCCCACAAATTTTGAGATATTGCAATGTGTTAAGGTTTGCCCCGAGCGCAAAAGCGCCACGTTCTGTTGTACTTTTGTCCCCTCTTCTTATAAGACGGGTACAAAGAGCGCCTTGCCTTTCTGCTCTTTAGCCCCCCCCCTTCTTATAAGAGAGGTATAAAGAGCAGCCCCTTCGGTACATATGGCTTCGCCTTGGTTTACTCCAGGCTACTGAGACCCACCGCCACGACAAGGCTTGAATCATGGTGGGAACACCTTGGTACCTAAGACAAGCGTGGGTAAAGTGGTTCTACTTCACAAAATTTTGTGCTGTTCAATATCTGATTAAGAAATAAGGTATATATACCTATAGTGTAATTTTATACGTGTTCCACAAGCCTGGCATCTGGTAGCGTCTAAGACATAAACCAACTAGCGTGCGATAATTAAACGTCAAAAACATGGCGCCTTGTCTCACCACATGTGAAAAGATTTTAACAGAGCTTATAAAAATAAAAAAAAAACAAACTAAAAACAAATTTATAAAAAATATATTATACATATTATTGTCTGATTTATTTTTTGTTATCTAGCCAATGATAATAGAAACTAGAATAGCAGGTATCTGTACCTGTCTGCAAGTTTGTACTGACAGATACGTGCTTTACAACAATCACTGATCTCAATTTTATATACTATATATGGATAGGTTATTTTTATGGAAGAATTTCAAATACATGGTTTAAGCTTGGGAAAAATCAGTGATGACCGAAAAAATTAATTGAAGGTTAACAAGCATGTAACGTGCTTTTGAACATTGACCTTCTTTTAAACTACGAACTATCAACATTTTTGTGATCATGTGACTTTTAACTATTATTTAGTTTTATTAATCATGCGGTAGAGCGAATATTTGTAAAATGGCGTCAAAGACAGTTTACTAGATCAGTAACCCATAAGTATAGAGGTGAGTGATAAACTTGTGTGGATCTGACAGCTGTCAGTTATTAAGTTTAGTCTCGTGGTAAAAATTCTGCAAAAAAAAAGATATCGTAAGGTTTAACTTACGTATAGCTCAAACAATAAAAACCCACTGAACGATGGTGGGGTGGTATAATAAATCCGTGACTTTATGGCTGCATATATCCTTTTTGTTATCAGTTACGCTAAAGTCATTACTTAAGAAATCCATTCCTTTTTCCAATTCGGCACGAAAACAGTATTCAATTTAAAAAACAACAATCTCTACCGTGAAATACGGGAACGCGAAGTATACCCCATACTACTTCAGACCTTTGTTCTAACAATAGAGTAGTGATCTAGAAATTAGACAAAGCAACACTTCACCTACAATTAATGCTTAGTATAATGAAGGCTAAGATTAGCCTTAGGTATTTTAATAATTGTAAATGTGACAAATATATGTAAAACAATAAAATTTATTGAAAATAGGACTTCCGAAGTTGTCAGATGAGGGGTTACATAATGTATCGAAAGGAAAGCTATCTACTGTCCTGTGTTTATGGTGCCGCGATCATACATCCGCCATCCGATGAAGCTGTATTGGGCTTCCCTTCGCTTCCACACCATACGTTCAGGTCCAAAAAAAAGATCATTAATCTGAATCGTACCTCTAGGCATCCGTAACCAGGCGTAAATATATATATCTCTTTTTTATATATAGTAACAGGGTAAAGCTTTTAGCCGCTCGCACCGTGTGTACTGGGAACATACAAGTGCCAAACCATTATTACATTACAACATACACCTGAAAGTAGATTAGAAATTTTATGTACTTTAATTAGGGAACTGGCATGAAGAGGAGTGGGTGAGTGAGTGAGTGAGTGAGTGAGTGAGTGAGTGAGTGAGTGAGTGAGTGAGTGAGTGAGTGAGTGAGTGTGTGAGTGAGTGAGTGTGTGAGTGAGTGAGTGTGTGAGTGAGTGAGTGAGTGAGTGAGTGAGTGTTTGAGTGTGTGTGTGTGTGTGTGTGTGTGTGTATGTGTGTGTGTGTCTCTACTTCGAGAGTAAAATAACATCACAGTAAATAATAATCACGGAATATGCATAAAAGTAAAATAATTCTTTAAGGGATAGAGCAAGTTTTAAGCCGAAGGATCCTCAGGAAAAAAGTTGCAAGCAAAGTTTCTTATTCTATGTTTTGTGTTGAGTATATGACTACAGAACTGATACAAAGAGTCATTTTCATTAAAAAAAAATACTATCAATATTCATCGGCCTTGTAGCAAACTATAATCAGAAATGCAGGGTTAGAATGACAACCACATCGTTAGAGTAAATCTCCCCGGTCATGAGAGCTAAGTAAATATTATTTACGACTTGGCCGTTGACCTTATTGTGTAAACAATTAAATGTCCATAAATAATGTTCACACAATTTTCATTTGGTCGTATGCAACGTAGAGTGGCCCGAATCGTTGACGACCAAGTTATTTCCGGAGAGTTCGATCCTTTGGCCCCAGTGCAAAATGCCATTGGTTCACAGTGCGCCTTTTACCATATCTTTTATAGGAGTGTTCCAAGGAATTGTTCGCCTTAAACAGCATCAGAATTCCATCTTCAGGCATCGCAATAGAACTCTAAGTTCCACGCTCACCACTTTGATGTCCGTAAATCCACAACAGTGCGGTTTAACCGCGTACAACTGCACTGTTGAACCTGCCCTCCCTCGACATTTCCGTTCTGATACCTCATAGGGATCTTCAAGAAGAGAGCATTGGGTATGCTATTTTCCTTAAAGACCGGCAGCGTGTCAGCAAGACGTCTAGTCTAGCAAATGTCAATGTTCGGTGATACTCACTATCCAACTGCTCGTTTGCCCCCTATCTCATAAAAAATACTGGTCACACAAATCTACCAGTAGTAGTAGAAGAAATCGCTGTAAATAACCTAAGACTTGGCTAGGTTTTGCTTCGAGATATCATTACTTTTATTCTGTTGATGCCTTAAGTGTACGCGAATGTTAGTCATTAAAATAAAACTACTATTAGAGATTTTATCGCGGTTTATTTGATTATTTATCTAGTCCGACAAGTCCACCCGTGACCATGGTTGCTGTAAAGCTTCTGAAACGTCGGGCTAGATAAATAATCAAATAAACAACGATAAAATCCGTAATCGTAATTTTATTTTATTTTGATCTAAAAATAAAAGTAATGAAATCTCTTAGCGAAAACATTGTTTTGGAGAAACAACAAAACTATTTAAGTTCCAGATAGTTCATAGAGGGCGAAAACGTGACATAGTATCGTATAGTTGATATCACACTTCGATCAATTATATTGTACATGATTGAATAGATAGCATGGTAACATGTATATCGCATGCAAACTAGACCCAAAAATTGCAATAACAACTTCATTTTTAGCAAAAAATGAACCATGAAACCATTATTTAAATAACAAACGCGTTACAAAAATTTTATAAAGCGGCTCGGGAACCTCCGGCTCGTGAAAGGTCGGAGTTGATAATAACTTACGATTTGCGAATGACTAACTGCGTTTAATATTCTTTTGTGAAATATACACTTTAAATACTGCGCCCAACACATTAATCTATATTATTCATTAATATAATGAGACTCGGTTTTATCTCTTAAACACCACAAAAATTTGTCAAAACATGGAATTGATAGCTTCAACTAAATATATAAGCTAGAATAAAATTATTAAATAATATTTGAAACAAAAGCTGTTAAACCGGAGATTAGCTCTTTCAAATAAACTTAAACTAAATAATTACAAAGTTTCTTACTCCGGGTTAGCTATAGTTTTAGCTAACGTTTAAAGTTTCAGTGCCCGAAGGTGTCGCTTTTAGTTTGGACTATGAACGACGTGTAATATGTCAAGTCGACACAAATAATTTGTGCGCAGTTGACAAGGAAACTGATATGCTAACTTCATAAACATTCCGCGTGACAGCCGGGTATAGATTTTCTTTAGAGAACAGCAGACGACAGATGGATTTAAGATAATGGTTGTCATCAGCATGTAAAATATTATGTCAAATTTTCATAAGGAACGCCAAATTTATTATTCGGCAGCGTTTGTATAGGGACTATCTTGTACACTATATCAAATGCCTAGCACATAACATGCACAAGAGTGTGGACTGAAACAAATGCTCTGCTTATCCTAACGTTCCGTTTTTGGGAGTACAATCGGCTCGGCTTCAGGCACTCTCTGAGAAGGCGATGTGACACTGCCAACTTCTTGAATTCTGATTCCAGTTGGACCAAAGAAAAAGTAATGTCATGTTTACTCATTTACCTCCCCGTGCCTATGCCAGGTTTGTCTTCTACAGTTGCCGGAGTAGAAGGACGATGGAATTGAGCGTGCGCTTTCTTATGCATGTGCCATAATTGTTACACTATGATAAGTCCTGCACAGATTATTTAACTAATAGAGAAGATCACCGTAGCTAAAGTACGGCTAAGATGTCATAATTAGTACTGCTACATTTCAGCGTAATCAGCGGGCACGACCGGATTCATCTTCTAACCATACGGTGGAGTGAACACACACTTCTGACACTTGTGGATCTTATTCATGATAAAAACTAGAATGTAAATTAAGTGTAGAGCTTACAATCGCTTGTGCCATAGACCCTTTATACTGATATTTGTTAACTTAAATACCGACTTGCAGCGTAATTGGGTCGATACCCACACACAACATGCGCATAATTATTTTCGATGCGTTAGCCTTTCTTTTCTCTTGTACAAATGTATATCTATGTGCACTTCGACTACGACTGCCGAAAAAGGCTCGTTTGCCACTTTTATTGGAAAAGAAAAACAAAAAAGAGTTAATGTAAATCCGAATTTGTATACTACCGAAATCCTGAATGGATGCTACGAGAAACATTTAGTAATAAAATTGTAATAACATCTCTATAAAAACTTTAGTGAGAGAGAAATATGACGTCTTTGTGCAATGGTCTCCGTAGTTTATCTGATAAAGCGATTACTTCCAGCCACTGACGACGAATGTAGATATTGTCATAAAATAGGGCTGCTAGACCTGCTGCTTAGTTTTAACATCTACAAAGGCTAATGTTAAGGGGCCATCTGATAGTATATGGCTTTGTCCTCGTAATTTCTCTCTGCCCTATCTAATCCGAGGAATGTGGGCAACAGATATGTTGCTTGACCTACAGATTTCTTACGATAGGCGCAATCCGATCGCGCCCAGCCGATTCCTTTTTGTAAGCTCATACACATCCACATAATGTGCAGGTGTGTTTCCTTCCTTCATACAAAGAAATATACAGGAAATGTCACATATCGTATAGCTGTTATATAGATCGCGGCGATTAAGTTGAACCAAAATGAAGTTTTCAGCGCAGTTGTGACCATAAATGTGTTACTACGCATTCAAATATGTTCAACTGCCGCGAACTAAACATTGATAAAGTGAACGAGTACAATCCCGGTGGCGTTGGCCCAAGTGGGCTACGAAAATAATATTTAACTTATACGTACCTTCTCGATGAGTGCTGTGTGGGGGCGGCCTAAGAAAGAATACCCTCAAATGGACGACAGCAATAGAATTTGGCACCTAGTTCCCGGGATACGGATCGCTACCACCAATTTTACCTGGCTACGTATAGCGGACAAACGCTCAGACTAGATAACCACTCGGTTGAGCTGGAGGTAGAACTGGAAAAGTCCGATGGCACGTTCTGGGGCTATGCGAAGTCCGAAGCCAGGGCGAGGACACCATAACTCTGCCATCGGGTCACCCTTTTCTACTTCATGGAAGGCGACACTCCATAACAAGGCGACGTGGTATTCCTCGTGAATAAGTCCCTCGTAGGCAACGTCGTTGAAATCTCTAATGTGTCGGGTAGGGTGGCGTATCTTATACTTAACGTCAATAAGAGGTATAGCCTTAAAGTGATACGAGTAAACGCACCAACTTCGACACATTCAGATGACGACGTGGAGACAACCTATGATGATGTCTCAAAGGCCTTAAATAACACATGTATAGCCCACACCGTTGTTACGGGGGACTTTAATGCCAAGGTGAGAGTACAAGCTGGTGTCGAATCGAGTCTGGGACCACATGGAGTTGTAAGTCGAAATTGCAGGGGGCAAATGCTGCTAAACTTCCTCGAGAAGGAGAGCCACTTCTTAATGTATTCCTATTTTAAGAAGAGGCCCCATAGGAAGCATGGCAGAGCCTCCATATTATGACAAGGAACGAGATGGATATTTAGGGATGTCTCCGTGATCAACAGGTTTAAAACCGGAAGTAATCAGCGATTGGATAGAGGCTCACTGAATATAGGCTTTCGATGCGTACGTGTCCGGTAGTACCGTCGACAACCATGGTAGGTTCCGAAAAATTCCAACTGGAATTAGAAAAACCGGTTCGACGCCCTAGACACTTCGGATATTACAATAGTAATTGACGAGACGCTTGAACTTATGAGGGAACGCAGAGAGACGTTACGTCTGTCGAAGTCAAGCTTCTTCCAAAGCGAATCCGCAAACTAATACGCAGAGTCCTTCGCAGCTGTACGCAACGGGTTACCGTAGCGATTGAGCAGAATAGACGGTAGAAGGTTTTTGTGGAGAGGATTAGAAGAGGACATCTGATAAAGGTGAGGATTGACTTTGGGGTTACCATTTCTTCTAAGCCTGGGATCTTATCTAAGATCATAGCTTTCTATAGCAAGTTTCATACGTCGCACGCTCCTCATCCTGATATCCTAAACAGCGATCCGCGTGCAAGCCTAACACGATATTTGTCAGGCGATCTGCGTATGTCAGCTTGAGTGGGATTCGTCAGGCGCTTGCGCAGCTTAAAAGAGGAAAAGCTCCGGGGAGGGACGGAATTACACTTACCCACCTCCACCCATGCTCCTACCCACCTCTCGGTATACGGAGCGAATCATGGAAGATACACGGGGGCTTACTCACCGGCTCTGTTCCCCAATGTGCAATTCTTGATTGCCTACACATTATTTAAGTGCCTTCTCGTTATATCACTCTCCCCTTTCTGGGGCCTGACACCACAAAGATAGAAGTTGTCTTCAGCCTCGTCAGTCCTGATTATCTCTTATCCTTCCTCTTCGCGTGCCATGTATGCGCAAATGTCTTCAATTGCCTAAAGCTCTGTTCCGTTGTGACCAAATCCTGATGACGAGACGGGGCCCACTGTCTTCCGTTCGATGCCATCCAACATGACGTTTTGCTCGTTTTTGTACATGTCACACTCCCACAGTACATGGTCTCTGGTTTCAGCTTCATGACCGCAAGGACATGATGGCAGGTCATATAACGCCATCCTGTGCAGGCGACCTCTAAAGCAACCGTGTCCTGTTAGTATCTGTGAGGTAACGTGCTCTGGTTCCACCTATTGATATTCCGGACGCGTTGTAACTTTTGGAAAGAAGCAGTACAGCTCCCTCCCATCGGCACACGCGCCCCAGCGTACTGTCAAGTAGAGACGATGTCGTCCGCGATAGCGCTTTTCTTATTCTTACGCTCCTTGCCCTTACGCCCTCCGAACCTCCGAATCATCAGGCAGAACGCCGGCCAATACTGGTAGCACCGCACTGCTTCATGACCTGTAGGCCTTCGTCAATAAAATTAAAGCTGGTCTTTGGATGCGTAATAGTGCACTACGTACAAAATACAAGTGAGAGCGTCGACACCAAAGCGTTGCAGCATATGTCAGGATTGCAGCATAGGTTCCGTGGTACAGGAACCTAAGTGCCCGGTACTTCACATCCCACGAGGTGATGAGACACGTGAGACCTTCCCGAAAGAGCTGGCGGCCTACTCGACCATCGAAACCGCATGTGCAAAGGATCTAGCATCCTCTATGTGTACCCCAAGCACCCAGGATACAGATACATTCGCTATAAAGGCACCATTCATCCGTGGGGCCCAATACCGAACCCTGGGGAAATTCCATTGTGGAAACCTTCCAAAGCATGCGGTGACCAACTGTGAAGCCACCGTAACGATTACAGAAATAACTTATGAGAGTCTGATAGATGTTCGGAGAAATGCCGGTAGCTTCGGCTTTTAACAGTATCATTTGCCACCATGCATTATCGAAGGCCAAAAGAATGAAATGAAGAATGTCCAAAAGGACAAGCTGGACGTACTTATGCGTGGAATGATCTACTATCTCGAACACTGATTTTAATGCGCCTATAGTTGAGCACCCTCTTAGAATCCATGCTGATTTTCGGAAATGCCACGATGCAAACAGATAGCGCAAGTAATTATGAGAATTTCTAAAATTTTTCCTAGAGTCGGCAGTAAAGTAATCGGCCGGTAGGCCTGCGGATCTGTTAATGACTTGTCATTTCCCTTTGGCAGCACTATCAATGACCTACCTTCCGGATATCTGGAAATACCAGTTCTTTAATACACGCTGTGTACATCAGCATCATTTTTCCGGAAGAAGCCGTCCAGGCGTTCCTGATAATATTTCGAGTGATTCCGTCCAATCCGGGACGTGCATTCGGTAAGCTTCTAATAATGTGATCGAGTGCATGGCGGGAAGGAGCATCTGAGTTCCTACCTGAAGGAGAGCATGCAGCCGCCGCTCGCACTTGTCGGTTATAGCTGTTGTTAATTTCTCTTATATCATCTGGGCATAGGGAATACAGGAGCATAGCAGCTTCGATGTAGTCAGAATAACCTTCTAGAAGTTTTCCGCCATGAATGACATTCTTCAGAGGGCGAGATCTACCAATCGCGGCTTGGTATGCCAAACCCCAAGGATTTTCCTTTCCCGTCTCGGCAATATCTCTAAAATGTTTAATTTCAGCGTCCTTAATGGCCACTTTGTATTCTTGTCTGTGGAATTTCCTCGTCTTTAGTTTTGCTAACATCGCCGTGCGGCCTTGACTTTACGGGGCAGACGGTCCAGATTCGGACTCCACGATTCTTAGACCCTGAACTCCCCATCTTTGGAATATCCGAGTTTTATTTTGGCAGTTTGCGAAAGGATTTTACTAAACTACTTAGTAGTATCCATTTGCTGGTTTCCTGGATTCTAGTGTACCCATTAGCAATCCATTTGGGTCTTCTTGTACTCTGTGTCTCGCCCTCGCTCCAAGTATTGATGACGTTCACGGAACCAGAGTGGTGAATGCGCATTGCTGTCTACGACAATCAGTATAGGCTTTCTAGTTAGGTGATCCAGAATGTAACTTAGGTGTTCGAGATGTCGCGCTATATTATGTCCATACTAAAAGTACGCTGAGATTATGCATACATATGCATGACAGTTCGTAACTCAGATGGTGGAGCAGCGTAAACGCAATATTGTCATTATTGACCAAAATCCCCGCTTTCGGAGTAGCTTCATTTGCATACTGTTCCTGAACGAGAACGAAATCTATGCTCATTTCACTGGCAAATAACAAATATAGCACAGATGTAGCAGCCTCTAATCCCTGAAGATTGAGCTGTCCTATCGAAATAATATTTCCCTCCTCATCCTTATTGAGTCATGTTGACTGCCTGTTGTTCCCCATATATACGAGCTGGGCAAGTCGCAAAGTTGGTTACATGAGTGCTTGCTTCTTTGATGTGATGGCCACCAAAGGCCGACGAGCCTTGGGCTCCGAAGCCTTCGGAGTTGGCGGGGCAGCCGCTTTAAGTTTCATGGCGGCTGCAGGTGTAGCGGCCCTGTCCGCTACCCCAAAATTGCCAATTCGGCGTCTTATAAGAATATGGGACAAAAGAGTAAAGAAAATGAGGCTGCGCTATTGCACTCGTGGCTAGGGGCAAGGATTGGAACCTCATCCCATTGCACTGTGTTTCAAGCCTTGTCATGGCGATGGGGTTTAGTAGCCTGAACTGTAGAAGAACCCAGGCGAAGCCAATTGAACCGAGGGGGATCATTGCACTCCTCTTATAAAGAGAGGGGGTTTATAGATCAGGAGGAGGAATCGCTCTCGTTACCCCTCTTATAAGAAGAGGGGAACTAAGAGCAACAGGTGGTGGCGCTTTTGTGCACGGGGCAAGGGGTGAGGGTGGGAACCTCACCCCACTGCACTGTCCCAAAGTAGGTGGGGTTGTCCTGTAGTGTGGGACAACCCCATCAGTGGAGGCGGAGTCGGTCCCTTTGCGACTAGCCGTCGAGCTGCCCTGATAATTTCTTGTTCCGGGGCAATTCACCAAAGGTGGTACCGATGGCTCTCGCGGTCGTTTTGTGAGTATTCGGCACTATGATGTGCCGTGAGCCCCACACACCACTAGACCCTGGTAGGGCCAGTGATGGGGCGTAAATATATTCCCCGCGTAAAGAAAAAGAAAAATTCAACTTGGAAAACTTTCATGTTAGCAACAACGATAATAACACACTTCTTCACTTACTGTTATTTCAGTTACTGGTAGTAACTTGAGACAGGCACAGAGAACCGAGCGCCACATGACAAGACCCTTGTCCTTCAAGTAAGACATTTCTTTTTATGAGAAGGGGGGCAAAGGAGCAGGTGCGTAGTAACTACCGTCGCCCATAGACATATTCATACATATGACGCGTGCTACCTGCGGGTGTCATACCTGAGACAATCCATCTACGATTTCTTATTATATTTATATTGTTTTCTCTTATTATATACTTATTTATAACACAATACTAAATCAGTCCGATTATGGTGTGTTAATCCTCTGAGATAACTACATCATTCCACACTAGCAATATACATGTGCCTTGGTAGTCTATCTGCCATACTTTCGACAGCTAAAAACGATTTAGTCTTTACTTTTAATAGTAACCTACGCTAGGCAGTAGGTTCCCTAGCCTTTTGGATGTCTTGGAAGACGCCACGTTCGCGTCGCATTTTGTATTCTCTACATTGACGGGGTGTGTGTGGACTTGAACGCTCACTGAAACCTCACACATTTTTTGTCAATTTATCTTAGATCTTAGAATATAAAGGCACAATCTTTTTACTTATAATAAGTTATTTTCAGCTTTCAGTACATAAAATGTAAAAACAAAATACCATTATTAAGGCTCCGCTGTCACTCTGTTCATCTGTCTGTCACCAGGCTGAATCTCATGAACCGTGATGGCTCGACAGATTAATTTTCACAGATAATGTATTTATGTTGCCACTATAACAGATGCAAACGTTTGATACATAATGTTACGGAACCATTCGCACGCAAGTCTGTCTTGCACTTGGCTGTTTAATTAATTTCGTATATAACCACTTTTTTGATTATTACAAATTAGTTCGATTTACCGTATACGTCATACCTTATTTTAATCTAGTTATATCTGAATGTTTTTTTTTCGTCGACTGTACGTAGTACGGCTATGCGAGGTAAAATCATTTTGCATTCGAAGCTAATCGTGTTATGGTACAGTCGGTTTGGGTAATTGTGCAATTTTATGAAAAACTTTTCATTTCTATTCATATTCGCGCACATAGCAATTTATTTAACGTCATTTTATTTTTATTCACTGGTTACACTATTCGTTATTTTTTAATAAAATATTTTGTGAAAATGTAAGTTATGATTTCATTTAACGAAAATTCCCTTATAAATAAGAAAATGTTATTAAATGTCTTATTATATAATTCATAGCAGGTAACACAGGTGCTACATATTATAATGAATTTACTATAAATGAAAAATATATCTTCTAGGCTGTCAGAATTTTATTAGAAAAAGCTGATAAAATCTTGTCTCAAAATGCAGTACAGGTACAATCTACTTTGAATTATTTTAAACTTAAAATTGGTTATCAGAATCTTAAAAGAACTAATCGACACCAGCAATGAACTTTCTACTTACTAGAGGTATGGTTCATTACCGCCCGACGGCCCAACCTGGAACTGTTCATTTTAGCTGTATTATCAGACACATTACAATACAGTCACTAGACACATTGTAAGTCTGTTAATCTTACAATATACTAAACCGTGATATAAATTTATAAAATTTAAAAATATAGGAACAAAAATTGGATGAGTTAATTAATAATTATTAAACAAATTATAATGCTAGCCCAAATATGTAAAAGTTTTAATTTTTAGTTAGAGGTACTGCCGTGCTGCTTTGCAGCAGAATTAGCCACGACCGTGGGACCTCTCGCTCACATTATACAGTGTTGTGTTTCGTGCGGTCTGTGAGTAGCAGGTGGCCCACTGGAAGTGGTGGAAAGGAGAGGAACGCAATGGCACAGTAACTATGCTGATATTCACGGGCGTCGGTAGTCGTAAAAGGTTCAAATTTCTTGTTGTCTCCTTATACTTTAAAAGGAGAACATATTAGACAGTTTGACATTATTAATTACCAAATAAATACTCTAAATGTTTGTATAGCCACTTTATTTGTCGTCCGCGAGATCACGCATACACGCTATGACAAAGTTTCTGAAATGTTTTAATATCAGGTCCTTACATATTAAATTGGCGTTTTCGTACTCGCCACTGAATCACGAATTTCTCCTCTTTGGTAAGGAATTCCAAAATCAACTTTCTACAACTATGTATTCATGTATTTGTGCTTAGAAGACCGTCATTCATTTGTTTTTTTTCTTCTGTTTTTTTTTCTGTTTGCATCTCTCATTTTACAAAATGGAAAACTTAAAATATCGCTTTATTGATATTACGATGAAAAATGGGTTATTTACGACATTCGGAAGCCATCCAAATCCTGCTCCGAGCGAAACTTAACCCTAAAAATTTACTTGTGAGCGTTTGGTGGACTAGTATCGATATTGTTCATTACAGTTTTCTTAGACCTGACCAGAATATTATGGCTGATGTATATTGTCCAAACCATGATGGGAAAGCCAGCGGCTAAACAACTTAGGCTGTTCAATCGCTCCACACCACTGCTGCTTCACGACAACGCTACTACACTGCGCAACAGACGGCTACCAAATTAGAAGATTTTCAATTGGAAAGTCTAAGACATCCTCCGTACTCGGTACTCCCTGGACCTTGCTAAAAGATTACCATTTTTTTTTTAATTTGGATAATTTCTTGCAAGGGAAAAAATCAACTCCGATTGTGCAGTCCAAATCGCCTTGAAAGATATTATCGATTCCCGTCTGACTGGTTTTAGTAATATGATCAATGAACTACCTATGAGATGGGAAGAGTGCATAGACAACAATGTTTCATACTTTGATTAATTAAATAATACTCAACTTTTTGTTCCTCCCATACGAAACGCCAGTAATGTATGTAAGGATAAACAAAAGGTCATTTTGCCTATATTAAAAGTGTTCTCGAATAAAAATATAAATGCACGTGTATTATTTTGGCTCCAATGCAGTAATTTTGCTGAAAGCCTTATACCACAAGCACTTACAGTAATTGGAGAACATTCTGGGTAAGTGATATCTTAGCCTGTAGCAGTGTTGTTCAGACAGTACATAACTAAATTTATTCCTATCCTGTTATATGTTTTAAGTTAATTGATAAAAGAGAATATCTACACTAATATAAGAAAACTGAAGAGTTTTTAGTTTTTTTGTGCAAAGCTCTTGAAGTACAATACTGATGTCTTAAGTTTACGCTAATGTTACGCATTACAATAAAATAATTTTACGGATTTCACTGACGGCAACCTTTGTTACTGTGTAGCTACTGAAACGTCGGGCTAGTTAAATAATTAAGTAAACCGTGATAAAATCCCTAAAAGTAGTTTTATTGTAATCATGAAATACAAGTCGAATTTGAAAAAAAAAAAAAGAACTTTGTGTATGATAACTATATTCATAAGGAAGGTTATGGGCTATTTATTAAGAAACAACAACCAATTGGACAGCCGTTACGTGCATCAAACCGCGGAGTGTTGTTGGTTTTTCTGCAACATAGTAATATTTTAGATGCTATCTGTTGTATAGATAATATCAAGCTAAACGACTCAGCTCATCGTAACACGTCTTTGTATTTTACTAGTAAGGTTTCAAGTTTTGCTCGTACAAGTTCCGATTCTATGGAAATTTTGGAATAAAGTTTTGTTCCGCAAGTAGAATTTTATACCCCACAATCAATGTTTTGCATCCTGAAATATATGCTATGTTATGCTAATTTTATGCTGCTAAATGCTTTGCACTTGTCAATCGTTAGCGTTTCCCATCCCTGATTACTTGTATATAAATATAGGTCGGGACTCATATATAAAGTATAGCTCACTTATTGTGTGTGTGTGGCAACGAAAAATATCTGGGACTTCATAATTTTCCTACATGTATTACCACTCCATGATCACAACCTATGTTCCGTTTGTACCTTCCGTGTAGCTGTGCTATCAACTCTGCATCTATATATTTTTTTATAAAGTTTTCATTAATTAAGGTTTTCACTATACGTAATGAACATACAGTGAACTTTTATCATATCAGGAGATGGAGGGTTTCTCGATCAGGTTAGGTGAAACCCAAAATTTATCCAGTGAGTATGAATCTGCCCCAATCGTAAGCAGAGTAGACCTTATACTGTATGCTTTTGACGTTTACGATTTATGAGAAGAAATTCTAATAGATGTGGCGTCTCGCTGATGGAGGGCCATTAAGGGCCCTAGGGGCCACTAAAACCTTCAACAAACGTCTTCATCATTTCCGACGACCGTCCACCTATATTGAGAATCTCGCACGGTGCCTCAAAATACTTTTTTGCAATAGCCAATCTTCAACTTAGCCTTTGTCAACATTCCTTCTTATTTATTAGTTCAAATATGTTGATGATGAAGTCATGAATAGCATTATATTTTTGTGTACAGTTTTCCATATATCTTCTAAAAATTGCGTTCCGGACTTTGACAAGAATATGGCGGAATGGAAAAATGCGATGTACCACCCATGTTTAGGTAAATTGAATTCTCGAAGACGAGGGTTTAAAATCGCCTTCGAATGTAAAAGCTATAGACGGAAATAACGTTGTATTATAGAACTAACCTTTATGTATAATCATCATCAGCCTATTTACGTCTACTCATGTCCCCACTATAATCATAATTATGAAAATTAATGACACTATATATTATCTTGGGCATAATATATAGTGTCATCAAGGAATCATTTTTAAATTTGAGAGTTATTCTTATTATGTGCACTAATAATCTAAAATAAATTAATAACTCTGGGGAAAAGGCGTATCTGTGCAAATTTTAATTCATTTAATTACTTCCGTTCTAAGTTTGACACACTGAAATGTTTATTAACAACTTTTTGGTCGCAGTACTTAAAAAAGTGTCTTTTTGGATTCTGCTACGTTTTGTGTATTTACCAGTGGACATGATTTAGGTATGAGTTCTTAAAATTGTAGTGATTAGTTAGGTAAAATTGGGATTTATTAATAATGATACTACTAGTATATACGTACATCGGCCTTCTAGATACCACAAACTAATAAGCGCGATTAATGTAAAGACATTAATGTGGTGAACTTTTATGTCGGTCCCCGTTATTGTGTATCGTATCGTAAATGCGATAACATAAATCATCATCGAAAGCCGGGTGTAAAATCTATTTGTTCTTGAAGTTATTTAATGAGCGCAGCCTCTTGTGTGCTCTGGGGTCCCGGATGTCAGCTCGCGGCTGGAGGGTCACTCGACCCCCCCTCACCTTGAATGTAGGTCACGTTTTAATTCACACCTACTCACTCATTATTGCCACCAATTACTTCTTATGAATTTAAATTTCAACTTTTAAAACTTATTTGGATACTTGTAGTTTGCATCAATAATCTTTATTTTTATTTCAGTGCTCCTGAAATAAAAATAAAGATTATTGATTGAGTAATTTTTTTTTTTGTTAAGAACTACTTCCGTGCTGAAGTTTAAATTAGGTCGGCGCAACCGTGGTTACTACTCTCACCTACAGGATACCGCTGCCAGCTATGCCTTCGCGTGTGGTTTAGCTCATAAATAGCTCCGGTTGTCCTTCGATACAGTTATGTTTGCAGTTTATTTTTAGGGTATGCCATTTCAGATGAAGGGTTGTACGTGGTCCACTGGAGGGTAGAAGGAAAGGAGGCCAACGCATCTGCATAACGATTGTGCGGATATCTATGGACGTCGGTACTCGTTAAAGAGCTTCAACTGCACGTTTGACCCATTGTACCATAAGATGAGACGTTTTTAAAGTTTGGGTAAAGTATTCACTGGTGTCATCAATTTGATGCTATAATTTGTTGCAAGATCTAAATTTCATTTTAATCATTTAAAATGAAATCTAGGTGAAAAATTTAATACATCATCTTAAGGTCTTAAGAATAGCATCGTGTAGTTATATCCTAAAAATATACGCTGTTAATAAAGTTCAATGGTAAAGCGGATATAGTCTATTAACTTAATTTACCAAGTAAATAGTTTTGTAATGTGTTGTTCTTTTTTCGGACATCGGAATTCAAATTCATTCGGAATCCAAATGATGCTTAATGCAGCTACATCGGATTGCTGTGTGTGTTCGTCGGGTGATAAGACTAAGCGTCCGGTAGAAAGGGCTCCGACCCCCGCCGTCACGCGGATGGGAGAGATGCATCCCGATTTGAATTTTTTGGGTTTGGGATACATATCTCCTAACAGCAACTTACCAAACATGTAAATTTGTCTGTTCTTATCATGGTCAGAGACACCGCGGGGTCTCTCATGCTCCGACTCTGACGACGGGGGCAGCTCGTGCGCGGTCGCCCAAAGGTCTGACCGCTGACGTGAACGTATCGCTCATAGAGAGGATCATGGCCGTCCTTTTATAGACAATACCAGCTTCTTTGGCCATAGTCATGTAAGTGTTCTTAATGTACATTTTAGATAAAACAATGAGTCGGCACTACTGCGTATATTGTTCACACGGCGCTCGCAGCTAAAAGCTTTTCTCTGTTACTGGACACATACGGAAGAGTGAGTTTTACGGTGAAAGTTACAGGTACGAGTTACATTTATGATAGATATACTTTAAAGATCGCAATATAGGACAAACGCCTATATTGTGTTGTGTACTTATTATTTTCGTTACATTATATTTTAATGTGAATTTAGTGACAAATTTTTGTAATACTAAGAGGTAAGTATGCACATAAAATCATTAATAGCATCGGACTACATATCACAATGGTGATGACTTTGATAATCACATGATATCATCATCAGATCATAAGATATAAAATGTACATTGTGTACTGCCTCAGGTGTACGGAACTGACAACTGTCAATCCGACGACTAGCCAGTCTCCTAGGAGACCGACGCCATCTCCACAGACCAACATCGAGGTGATGTGCCTATAAGATGGACAAAGAGTTCAGCCCCCTCGGTTCAAATTGCTGCGCCCGAGGTGACTTAGGCTACTGAGCGCTATCATTTGATTACGAAAATATTGTAACATAAACGAGGGTACACAATTTCGATAAACAGTTACGAAAATATTTAAAGACATGCAAATTTCTGGCGATGATGGATACTATATTTTTTTGGCATTCACTGATATTCATGAGTTTTTACTCAACAATTTTACTTTAACATTATCCACCCGTATACTTATTTGCAGTTGAGTCATAATTTAATGAATATGTGGTATTCATGATTAACAAATAATAAAAAAATCGATCTAAGTATCAATTCGTAGTTGTAGGTAATAAATCACAGTACAATAAATAAATAAATAATCTTTTCTTTGCAAGAATGTGGTGTACATATACATCCGAATTTGATAATTTCACACATTCTATTTGTTTATATTAGTTTTTAAACTACATTTCAATAGAAAAATAGTTAATTACATTTACAAAATCATTATTAAATTAGTAAAATAAATATATATTTTGTAGTATAGTAAATCGTCATTACATTATTCTTAATTAAAATTCTTTATAAATAACAATATAATAATATAATATAATTTTTTACTATCTAAAAAGTATTCATTTCTTGAATAATACATTTTTTTAGTAACCACTTATACAATTCTTTTTAAAATTGTTTGTAATTTAGTCCTTTTAGGTATGCAGGTAATTTATTGTAGATGTATATCGCCATACAAGGAATAAAAGCAGTCATAAATATGAATCACATGAAATATTGTCTACTGTTTGGGTCTGCGCTTAAGGCGTACATTCGATGAATGCCTAAAGCGAACATCACGTTCCAACTTACGATGTGTAAGGTTGGCTGGTGATACAAACTCTTATCGGCAACTTCAGGTACATTTTATTAAAATTTCGAATACTAGCGAGAATGTATCTGGTTTATAGATATCAAAGTCCTCCTCGCGCCATCTTAGACACATCTTTTTCACGTACATTGATAACACTAGCACGAAAAAATATGGTGTCATAGTAATGTTACCATTATAATGTTCCGAATGGGTGGGGTCTCCGAGTAAGAGAGCTTCTCTTACATTCCATCGGACGTTGCGTTCGCAGATCAATTACGGAACTGTAAAAATGTATTGACAATGAACGTAGTTTTCTTGTTTCTATTATTTCTATTATTTCTATTATTATATTCTATTATAACTTTTAAGAGACGTAAAAATACAATGGATTTATAATTATTAGTTGTTCTGATTAACGTAAACAGTACTGTTGTGTTATGTTGGATTTTTTTATTTCATTATGTTTATCACCGGGCTCCAAGCAAAGTGAAGAGCGCAGCCATCTTCTCTACTGAAATTTGGATTCTTTTAAACTTCAATAGCCTCACGGACCTTCCTTAATAAAAAATCTAATCTAGTTACTTGTCCTGTCTGTTAAAATATTTTATATGAAATTTGTTAAATGTCCTTTTTTACATTGTAAATTAGAACTGAGAACTTTCTAGTTCATTAAGACACGCCTTTGATTTCGAGCCTAATTGCCGCATGATAATCCGTGCTCCCGGTTATGTAATATATTTCCCGGGAGTCACCAGACGCCAGATTTCACTGACCCGTATCATATTGCCTCTCCGAGCAGACCTTATTGCTGCATCGTCTTATACAGATAGACTCTAAAATTGGAAATTTTTTGTCAATATTAAATTATGTTTAAACCCTATAGGTATGTTACCTAAACGCAGTGCTAATACATTTAGTAATAACAAAATCTGAAGTAATTTGTAATACAAATATTGATAAGTTGCTATAATGTTATGAAATTTAATACGAGCAACTAATCAATGACTCTCTGTCACACATTCTTTTAAGTATAAATAAAATGTTTTATTGTTTCTATAAGGTACGATGGGGTTAGCGTATCATATTTGACAAAATACCCTAATGCATAATGTTTAAAAGAAAAGAAATAGTAATAAAGACCAATAGCGAGATTAAGTAAGTGTAAATTTGGTATTTTTTCCTTTTAAGTAGAAATAATATAAAATATAATATAAGTAGAAATAATAGTAGAAATAACATAATTGCTTCGTTCGTTAAATATACATTTAACGAACGAAGCAATTATGTGTCCAGCAATTCACAAGGATACCAATAATCACAAGAAACAAAGAGGGACACGGACGAGGAGTGAACAGAGAGAGAGGGAGAGAAGGGGACAGTTGTTTTCTCCATAGCTGCCACCCATTGGACTTAATTGAACATTTGTAGTTGTGATTATGGAATACCAAACCCTCTTGAGGCTCTGACTGGTAG
Organism: Eumaeus atala; assembly: GCA_017140195.1. Lineage (NCBI taxonomy): Eukaryota > Metazoa > Arthropoda > Insecta > Lepidoptera > Lycaenidae > Eumaeus > Eumaeus atala. The sequence continues at coordinate 1,092,380 of JAFELO010000005.1, read as the reverse complement.
CTCAAGAACTGTTATTTTCTTGATTTCCCC